>OX387916.1:16942500-16950000 GCA_947578465.1 Thera obeliscata
CTTCATCGACCCGCGAGCCAAGTGATCCACCGTCCAGGGTAATAGTTTTCGGATAAAAGTTTAAAAATTTCATATTATATAATATTTGTCTTAGAACGAGAGATTGCTCTCTCACTCTAAACCGCACGGATTTTATTTTAGTTCACGAACACGTCTTAGAACAGCGCGCAGATTCGGGATGCGGATTTCTCACCCGTCATAACCTGCGGCGAGACGTGACGAAGCTCCACAGGGCGAGCGTCATGCGGCAGCGGCAGCAGCAGCTGCTGCTCTAGCCACACACACACATACACACACACACACGGGAGCCTAAGAGGTGACACAAAAGTATCATATAACTTTGGATGGAGTTATTAAAACAGTTTACAATGTATAATTTGTGTATGTTGTTACACACGCAAAATACAAAAAAAAACACGTTAATGATCCTTCCGCAGGTTCCCCTACGGAAACCTTGTTACGACTTTTACTTCCTCTAAATGATCAAGTTTGGTCAACTTCCCAACGACGCCAACGGCCGTGAAGCCACCGCGTGTCGGTCCGAAGACCTCACTAAATCATTCAATCGGTAGTAGCGACGGGCGGTGTGTACAAAGGGCAGGGACGTAATCAACGCGAGCTTATGACTCGCGCTTACTAGGAATTCCTCGTTTATGGGGGATAATTGCAAACCCCAATCCCCAGCACGAAGGAGTTTCAACGGGTTGCCCGGGCCCTTTAGGCCAGGGAGAACATGTTGATTCCTTCAGTGTAGCGCGCGTGCGGCCCAGGACATCTAAGGGCATCACAGACCTGTTATTGCTCAATCTCGTGCGGCTCGAAACCGCCGGTCCCTCTAAGAAGAATTTTAATACGTCGCCAGTGAGTTGCTTGACCGAAGCCATGCACACCGAAATGACGACGCCTATTTAGCAGGCTAGAGTCTCGTTCGTTACCGGAATTAACCAGACAAATCGCTCCACCAACTAAGAACGGCCATGCACCACCACCCACCGAATCAAGAAAGAGCTGTTAATCTGTCAATCCTTCCGGTGTCCGGGCCTGGTGAGATTTCCCGTGTTGAGTCAAATTAAGCCGCAGGCTCCACTCCTGGTGGTGCCCTTCCGTCAATTCCTTTAAGTTTCAGCTTTGCAACCATACTCCCCCCGGAGTCCAAAATCTTTGGTTTCCCGGAAGCTGCCCGCCGAGCCATTGTAGTAACGTCGGCGGATCGCTAGATGACATATTTACGGTTAGAACTAGGGCGGTATCTAATCGCCTTCGAACCTCTAACTTTCGTTCTTGATTGATGAAAACACCTTTGGCAAATGCTTTCGCTGATGTTCGTCTTGCGACGATCCAAGAATTTCACCTCTAACGTCGCAATACGAATGCCCCCAGTTATCCCTATTAATCATTACCTCGGAGTTCTGAAAACCAACAAAATAGAACCGAGATCATATTCTATTATTCCATGCACGAAATATTCAAGCAGCATTTTGAGCCCGCTTTGAGCACTCTAATTTGTTCAAAGTAAAATTGTCGGCCCACCTCGACACTCAATAAAGAGCACCGCGATAGGATTTTGATATTGAGCCGGCGTGTTACCGCCGGCTCACCGACGATATGCTCCGCAAACGTGTCAGTATCACCGCGGATGCGGTGCACCGACAGCGCGGCGCACAAATGCAACTACGAGCTTTTTAACCGCAACAATTTTAGTATACGCTATTGGAGCTGGAATTACCGCGGCTGCTGGCACCAGACTTGCCCTCCAATTGTTCCTCGTTAAAATATTTAAAGTGTACTCATTCCGATTACGAGGCCTCGTAAGAGTCCCGTATCGTTATTTTTCGTCACTACCTCCCCGTGCCGGGAGTGGGTAATTTGCGCGCCTGCTGCCTTCCTTGGATGTGGTAGCCGTTTCTCAGGCTCCCTCTCCGGAATCGAACCCTGATTCCCCGTTACCCGTGACAACCATGGTAGTCGCAGAAACTACCATCGAAAGTTGATAAGGCAGACATTTGAAAGATGCGTCGCCGGTACTGGACCATGCGATCGGCAAAAGTTATCCAGATTCATCAAAGTTAACGACTTCGGACGCGAGGCCCTCCGTCGATTGGTTTTGATCTAATAAAAGCACTCATCCCATCACTGGTCAGAGTTCTGATTGCATGTATTAGCTCTAGAATTACCACAGTTATCCAAGTAACTGAGTAAGATCTAAGGAACCAAAACTGATATATTGAGCCATTCGCGGTATCGCCTTAATACGGCTTGCACTGAGACATGCATGGCTTAATCTTTGAGACAAGCATATAACTACTGGCAGGATCAACCAGGGAGCTAACTCTCGAACCAGTCGGACGAACTGTCCCCCCTTCCCCCCGCTCGACTGAGCGGAGCGCGAGGGGATGTCTTTTCTTTCTGTATGTGTAAGAGAGGGGCAAACCAACCAACGTATTTGTTGTGTTGTTCGTTTTAGAGGCAGTTCAAGCCTTTAATTGAATTTTCCTCGAGTCGCAGATCTTATTCCACGTTGTTTTATCGTTACGATAAAATGTACAAAACATTCCGATATTCGATCACCGACAGGCGGTGGGCACGATCACGCCCGGAGTGTGCAGAGGCCGCTGCTCTGAGCTGCTGCGATGTATCAACAGAATTGATAACTGAACACGGCTCCAGAACTGCCGTAACTAAATACAGTAAGTAAGTTAGTAACTAACTACTGATCGTCGCTACGACGTCCTGAAGGCACGTTTTACAAACAGGCACACACTATCTTGTCGGTTGACGAATCTCTCGTCGTCGACAGATTGTGTATACAGAGATATAACCAAACGCATCAAAATAGCGTGGAGGGACCGACGACAAAAACCAACAGTTACTGCTGATTTCGACTCGGGCGCCCCACTTCGCACGTATGGTATATTTAATAAAAGACACAGCTTTATAACATAAAAAAATATGTCCATACAAACGTGTACGTACCAGGAAGCACATGCATAGTATAAGAACATAAGTCATATTAAATTATAAATTAAATTTACATCTCCTCGCTCTCTAAACACAACTCTTCTCATCAGCAACATGCGACGTTTTGCTTCGCGTTTCGTGTGTTTTTTACAGAGTTCCATCATTTTTTCCTTCAACATGCGCCCCGCGCGATGGCGCGGAGCGCGCTCACAGACGTTGAATCGTTATAAATGCGAGCACGTCGAACGTGCGCATGCGCACGAATTTTGTTTGCGCTTGACAATAACGCAAATTTTTTGAGTTGGACATGTCTGTGATTAAAGCACGCCGGAATTGGTGGATTATTTTATTATCGAACGGCAGCCCTTTGGCAATAGAAAAGACTGCTGAAAAAAAAAAAAAAAAAAAAAAAAAAAAAAAACCGTGTATCGCCGCCCGATGTTATTTTATTAACCTTCGGCGGCGGGGGCGGCGCGGGCTGTTCGAATGCATAATATCATCCCGAGGGAGTCGTATGTGTGTGTCTCTTGCGTGCAAAGAATGGATTCTTCCAATAATAGAGCATAATTATTGGAAGAATCCATTCTTTGCACGCAAGAGATGGGCGTTGGCTCATGTGCTCTGAATGAACTCTTGAATGTAAGTATAGAAAACTTACCTGAGAGAAATACCGCGGAGCAGCGCAGCGCAGCCCTCTGTGGTCATCCAGCCATCCAGCCATCCAGCCATCCAGCCAGCCAGCCAGCCCGCCAGCAGCTCGAAGAGTCGTCGTCGTCGAGGTCCACGGCGGCCGCCCCCGCACGTACTGGACAAATGCAAACACATCGTTATTTAGAAACTAGCTAAGCGATGATGGGAATATACGAATATTCGATTTTGACTAACCCCCCTCCCTATCTTACGATCACTAAAGAATAGGGTACATTATATACTTCGTCGCCCAAGCTAAAGATATAAAGGTATCATAACTCCTCTCAGGTCTATCTATCGTGGGAGAAAAAAAATACAATTAAAAGGACATGGGGAGTGCAGGTCTCACCCCGCAGATACTAAGCCTATTATTTGTCAATTATTATTATCGCTAGTTTTAAAGTATCAGCTTGTTTTAGAAACATGAAGAAACCAGCAGGATTCATAAAAATCCAAAAATATTAAATGCCGAATTGATATACCATATTGTAATGTCAAAATAAATTAATTAAAATAAATAATAATTAAAATAAATTAGAGTCAAGGTCAAGCTACGGCAAAAACTAGTTCGAGTGTATTGCAATTGCAAGTATTTTTGAGTTTTAGTTAAGTTTCAAAGTGGTTCTGGAATAAATAAATTGAAATTGAAATTGAAAATAATGTAAACTATGAATAAATAATCTTTCAACCTCCTTAGTTAGGGAATTGTATTAAAACCTTATTATCCTATACCAACCAACCCTATACCGTTCTGTTTCTAAAATGTAAACGTGTCATTATTATTTGAAGTATTGTGAATGTCATTTCTTATTATTTACAGATTTTCTAAGTAAATATTGGATAGGCTTTGATTATTCATTATATAGTAACTATCGGTGATCAAGCATGCAAAAGGTGTATTACAAGAACAACTGCACGGGTGCAGCTTGATGACGTGGGCATCGCCGCAAAAAGAATGGAGATCTAAATGCCAAGTTATAATAATATGCAAAATCGAAATTTATAGGAACAAAATAACATTATGAACGAGTATTAAAACTCTATTTCTTTGCTTTATTGGATGCCTATAACAATTATTGCTGTTATTTAAAAAAGTGCAATCTCAAAAAGTAGGTTAGATTTGACTTTGCCAGTTTTTATCAGAATTAAAATGTTGAAAAACTATATAAAATGTCTGAGATGTAATGAAAACTGGCCTGGCCAAGTCAAATCTAACCTAATATAAGATCTCACATTTTTATATAACCTACGAGGCAATACTTTGTTATAGGCGATGGTGTTATCACTTAACACATCAGTTGGGCCATATCCTTGATACATCATCAGCAAGTTGTAAAAAAAAAAAAAAACAATAAAAAATAATTGACTGAATCGTGATGAATGACAGAGGTGAAACTGAATTTTTTTTTTTTAAATCGTTTCATTAAATTATGAAATTATGCGATAACAAACATTGAAAAGAAAACGGCTAAGCCGATTATGATAAAATTTTAATGGGAACACCACCAATCTGGAAGAATTTGGACCTACCAAATGAAAAAAAAAAAAAAAACAAATCGCCACACAAAAATGATTAAGTTTAAACAACCGACTTGAGGACCTCCCCCTTTTTGATTTGAAGTCGGTTAAAAAGCAGTTCGCTGACAAAAATGTTCCGTAGGGGGAGCGGACTAATTTCAAATCGATAAATATGTATCTCCTAAGATGACCTAGCTTTAAGACGTTTCAAAGTGATTCTTGCATCGTACTGAATAAAAAATTTTCGAGTTTGATGTTTAATGAAATCGATTTTGCTCAAAATTAACCTTATGTACCTTGTGATGAATAACGTGTGTATTTGGATAAGGATTAATATCACGTTATTTAACGAATTTGATAACCACAAAAAAGTTTTTGCCATTTGGCTACGGAACCCTAAAAAGAGCACGACGCGGTAAAAGTTTTTTCATTTCTCATACTCGGATAGTAGTAGTGTTGTTTTGATTGAGTTTTTTAGGGAAAAACTCATAGATCTGCTGTCAGCTGTAAAAAAAACTAATGAGTTCCATATTTAAAACATTTAAAAAGTCGACATAAATTGGCGGGATACTAATCTGCTATGTATCTGTGACGGAATTCAATATTTTTTTTTTTTTTGTTATGCTAAGATTTGAATATTTATTGAAAATGAGTGAGTTCAAGCGATCCTGAAATGTTGACACCAGATTCAATTGAAAACGAGGCAAATTGCCGAGCCGATATTAAATATGCTCAAGAGTACACTTGGTGTAAAACACAGTGTAAATTTGTCAAAAACACAGGGTTTTATTTTCGTCATGTATTCGAAATGAAAAGTAGAGTGTTTAACTCGGGTAAAAGAATCAATTCCTACTCGGACTATAGCAGCCCGCGCTGCGTTAGACGCTTGGGCGTCTAAATACCTCGGGAATTGATTATTTCGACCCTCGGTTAACAATCTACCTATTGTATTTTTTATGGTGGTATTCCCTAAGATTAGGTACACTTAGGAGCTGCGTTAGTCTGCGCTCACGGCCACCACCAGGCAGGCAGCCAGCATCACACTCATTACAGTGCGCGGCTGTAATGTACTAATTATAGATATCCGTTTACAGTGCGCTCTTGAACTGTAGAATGTATAGATACAAAAACTTACCTCAAGAGAAATACCGCGGTAGGGGTAGCTATGTGGTCATCCACAGCCAGCCAGCCAGCCGGCAGCGTGCCGCCCCCCGCTCCTCCATGGCGCGCCGGGCTCGTACTGGTCGCATTCAAATTGGTTAGGTATGTGTGTTTTTTATTTTTTAAGGTAGTCACAAAGGTGTGTCTCATAATTGGTAAGTAGCTTTGCCTCCTGCGCCGCTGGAGGGGGGCGAGTCCGATCCCCGCCGAAAACAAATATTTGTATGGTGAACACAGATGTTTATTCACTGCGTATAGGCGTTTATTCACTACAGCAGCCACTTAGTGGTGTTCGGTGGTAATAGCCAGCCCGCCTTTCGGTCGCTGGTTCCAATCAGGGGTCATGCGCTGATAATAAGCTAGTGATCTCAATCAAACGGTGAAGGGAAACATCGGGTTAAGGCAGACTAGGCTTCGAGAAAGGCCTTTACTTTTTTTTTATTTATTATTTGTAAATGAATAATTGGCTCGCAACTAACCCTAACGATTAATAAATACAAATAAATATGGTGCCAACAAATGGCGATGACCACAAAACTCCATTGCTTTGCTCTTCAGGCTTACATTATGATATTTATTGCGTTTTTAGGGTTTGAATTAGTGTATATTTCAAACGGCGAGAAAAATTGTAATATTTCATCATTCATTTTCGACGAATTCATTCCTCTATTATTGCAAGCATATCCATTGATCACACACATCTTGAATTGTATATAAAAACTAACCTGAGAGAAATACGGCGGTAGCACAGCCTCTGGGGTCACCTCCAAGCTGCTCGAAGAGTCGTCGAGGTCCATGGCTCGCGGGCACGTACTGGTCGCATTAAAATTGGTTAGCTATTACTTTTTTTATTATGTAGGGCTCTCAACACAACATCCCTCACAGCTCAGTTGGTGGTAGTTATGGGCTGGTGGTGGGTTCGATCCCCAACGTACACCACACACGTAAAAACATTAAAAATTAATGTACCCACCCTCAAACGGGGTGAAGGGAAACATCTCGCGAGGAAAAAACCAGGCATTTCTGTACGATTAATTATTATTTAAGTAAGCAAAGATGGGAATATAATATCATAATACTAGTGTTGAAAAGAACTTGAGAATCTTCGACTTCATGGACAAACTCGCCAACAACCGTGGCGATGGTTACCACCTAACATCAGGTGGGTCATAT
>OX387916.1:16952500-16962500 GCA_947578465.1 Thera obeliscata
GTTACCCCGTCGAACTCTCGCTTTGAAACGAGTGAACGATTATTGAAACGGTTCCGCTGCCGGGTTCCGGAATAGGAACCGGATTCCCTTTCGCTCAAAGGGCGTTATTTATCAGATAAACACGCCGCATCGACATAAGATTTCTCCTTGAGCTTAGGATCGACTGACTCGCGAGCAACTACTGTTCACGCGAAACCCTTCTCCACGTCAGTCCTCCAGGGCCTCGCTGGAGTATTTGCTACTACCACCAAGATCTGCACCGACGGCGGCTCCAGGCGGGCTCACGCCCAGACCCTTCTGCGCTCACCGCCGCGCACGTCCTACTCGTTACGGCTTAATGATGTAAACATCGCACATGCCGGTAACGGTAGTGTATAGGCAGAACGCTTCAGCGCCATCCATTTTCAGGGCTGGTTGCTTCGGCAGGTGAGTCGTTGCACACTCCTTAGCGGATTCCGACTTCCATGGCCACCGTCCTGCTGTCATGAGCGACCAACGCCTTTCATGGTGTCCCATGAGCGTTCTTTGGGCGCCTTAACACTACGTTTGGTTCATCCCACAGCGCCAGTTCTGCTTACCAAAATTGGCCCACTTGGCACCGTCATCAGATCTCCGGCTTCATCGTTCGAGTAAGCCGGAGTTCTCACCCATTTAAAGTTTGAGAATAGGTTGAAGTCGTTTCGACCCCAATGCCTCTAATCATTCGCTTTACCGGATGAGACTGTTCAAATCGACGCCAGCTATCCTGAGGGAAACTTCGGACGGAACCAGCTACTAGATGGTTCGATTAGTCTTTCGCCCCTATACCCAGTTCCGACGATCGATTTGCACGTCAGAATCGCTACGGTCCTCCATCAGGGTTTCCCCTGACTTCGACCTGACCAGGCATAGTTCACCATCTTTCGGGTCCCAGCATCTGTGCTCAGAGCGCGCCTGCAATCTCTGATTGGAAACGAGACGCCTCGGGAGTGCGAGAGGCCGACCGAGATCGGCGCACCATCCTCCCTGAGCGGACGGCGAGCGTCCACCTTCACTTTCGTTGCGCCTTTCAGTTTAGACATTTTACTCAATGACTCGCACACATGCTAGACTCCTTGGTCCGTGTTTCAAGACGGGTCCTGCGAGTGCCCGAAACTGAATCATCGCAGACACGGGACGCGTACAGTCCGAGACAGCACGGCTGCGACGACAGGCGCGCCGCACCCCCGCCCGCGCTCGGGCAGGACGGGGGATGGACGACGGACACCTTGCGTCGGGCCGGACGCGCGTTAACGCGTACGCGATCCGTTCAGATACCGTCCGACAGCCGGTCGGCGACCGTCACGGTCACCGCTGCACCCCGAGAGGTGCAACAATGACTCCCGAACGGCGCTTAGACCGACATCGAACGGGTCGCGATGTATTACTAAGGGAGAAGTGCACGCCGTCGGCGAACGTCGAACGACGCACCCCGTGCGACACCACCGAGGTGGTGCGCATCGAGAGCGCGCCGCCACGCCGCCGAATAACGATGAATCTCCCCGTTCGTTCATTCGAGTTTCGCAGGTTTACCCCTGAGCGGTTTCACGTACTGTTGAACTCTCTCTTCAAAGTTCTTTTCAACTTTCCCTCACGGTACTTGTTCGCTATCGGTCTCGCGGTAATATTTAGCCTTAGATGGAGTTTACCACCCACTTAGGGCTGCACTCTCAAGCAACCCGACTCTGAGGAGAGTCCCTCTCGCCGCCGTCCTCCGTCGCTACGGGCCTGGCACCCTCTGTGGGAAATGGGCCCCGTTCAAGACGAACTTGGACAGGAGTGGACGACGACAAGAAAGCGGAACCTCCCGAACACCACATCTCCCGCCGCCGTTACAACGGCGGGATTCAGTGCTGGGCTTATTCCTGTTCGCTCGCCGCTACTAAGGAAATCCTAGTTAGTTTCTTTTCCTCCGCTTACTAATATGCTTAAATTCGGCGGGTAATCCTCCCTGATCTGAGGCCAACGTATAAAAATGGGAGGCAGACACGATATCCGTTACGACGTTACGGCGCGAGCGCCGACACGCCCTTCGGACGTCGAGTCCGCCTACAAACATCTGAGATTCCACATTCAGGTTTCTATAACTCTAGTGCACGAACGCGACAACGCAACATTTTTACACATCGTGTGTCGCCAGCAACAAGAGAATACCACCAAGCAACGTGTAATGTTTCCAAATTTTTAAACGGACCCGTGTTGTGCACTTTCGCGCGCGCACGAGAACCGTCATATGCGCGCGCCTCCCCTTATCGGGGAAAAACGCGCAATGTGGTTTTGTATTTATGCAGCCGGCCCTCAGACAGGAGTGGTCCTGGATGTGTATCCACGGACCGCAATGTGCGTTCGAAATGTCGATGTTCAAATGTGTCCTGCAGTTCACACTATGACGCGCAGTTAACTGCGTTCTTCATCGACCCGCGAGCCAAGTGATCCACCGTCCAGGGTAATAGTTTTCGGATAAAAGTTTAAAAATTTCATATTATATAATATTTGTCTTAGAACGAGAGATTGCTCTCTCACTCTAAACCGCACGGATTTTATTTTAGTTCACGAACACGTCTTAGAACAGCGCGCAGATTCGGGATGCGGATTTCTCACCCGTCATAACCTGCGGCGAGACGTGACGAAGCTCCACAGGGCGAGCGTCATGCGGCAGCGGCAGCAGCAGCTGCTGCTCTAGCCACACACACACATACACACACACACACGGGAGCCTAAGAGGTGACACAAAAGTATCATATAACTTTGGATGGAGTTATTAAAACAGTTTACAATGTATAATTTGTGTATGTTGTTACACACGCAAAATACAAAAAAAAACACGTTAATGATCCTTCCGCAGGTTCCCCTACGGAAACCTTGTTACGACTTTTACTTCCTCTAAATGATCAAGTTTGGTCAACTTCCCAACGACGCCAACGGCCGTGAAGCCACCGCGTGTCGGTCCGAAGACCTCACTAAATCATTCAATCGGTAGTAGCGACGGGCGGTGTGTACAAAGGGCAGGGACGTAATCAACGCGAGCTTATGACTCGCGCTTACTAGGAATTCCTCGTTTATGGGGGATAATTGCAAACCCCAATCCCCAGCACGAAGGAGTTTCAACGGGTTGCCCGGGCCCTTTAGGCCAGGGAGAACATGTTGATTCCTTCAGTGTAGCGCGCGTGCGGCCCAGGACATCTAAGGGCATCACAGACCTGTTATTGCTCAATCTCGTGCGGCTCGAAACCGCCGGTCCCTCTAAGAAGAATTTTAATACGTCGCCAGTGAGTTGCTTGACCGAAGCCATGCACACCGAAATGACGACGCCTATTTAGCAGGCTAGAGTCTCGTTCGTTACCGGAATTAACCAGACAAATCGCTCCACCAACTAAGAACGGCCATGCACCACCACCCACCGAATCAAGAAAGAGCTGTTAATCTGTCAATCCTTCCGGTGTCCGGGCCTGGTGAGATTTCCCGTGTTGAGTCAAATTAAGCCGCAGGCTCCACTCCTGGTGGTGCCCTTCCGTCAATTCCTTTAAGTTTCAGCTTTGCAACCATACTCCCCCCGGAGTCCAAAATCTTTGGTTTCCCGGAAGCTGCCCGCCGAGCCATTGTAGTAACGTCGGCGGATCGCTAGATGACATATTTACGGTTAGAACTAGGGCGGTATCTAATCGCCTTCGAACCTCTAACTTTCGTTCTTGATTGATGAAAACACCTTTGGCAAATGCTTTCGCTGATGTTCGTCTTGCGACGATCCAAGAATTTCACCTCTAACGTCGCAATACGAATGCCCCCAGTTATCCCTATTAATCATTACCTCGGAGTTCTGAAAACCAACAAAATAGAACCGAGATCATATTCTATTATTCCATGCACGAAATATTCAAGCAGCATTTTGAGCCCGCTTTGAGCACTCTAATTTGTTCAAAGTAAAATTGTCGGCCCACCTCGACACTCAATAAAGAGCACCGCGATAGGATTTTGATATTGAGCCGGCGTGTTACCGCCGGCTCACCGACGATATGCTCCGCAAACGTGTCAGTATCACCGCGGATGCGGTGCACCGACAGCGCGGCGCACAAATGCAACTACGAGCTTTTTAACCGCAACAATTTTAGTATACGCTATTGGAGCTGGAATTACCGCGGCTGCTGGCACCAGACTTGCCCTCCAATTGTTCCTCGTTAAAATATTTAAAGTGTACTCATTCCGATTACGAGGCCTCGTAAGAGTCCCGTATCGTTATTTTTCGTCACTACCTCCCCGTGCCGGGAGTGGGTAATTTGCGCGCCTGCTGCCTTCCTTGGATGTGGTAGCCGTTTCTCAGGCTCCCTCTCCGGAATCGAACCCTGATTCCCCGTTACCCGTGACAACCATGGTAGTCGCAGAAACTACCATCGAAAGTTGATAAGGCAGACATTTGAAAGATGCGTCGCCGGTACTGGACCATGCGATCGGCAAAAGTTATCCAGATTCATCAAAGTTAACGACTTCGGACGCGAGGCCCTCCGTCGATTGGTTTTGATCTAATAAAAGCACTCATCCCATCACTGGTCAGAGTTCTGATTGCATGTATTAGCTCTAGAATTACCACAGTTATCCAAGTAACTGAGTAAGATCTAAGGAACCAAAACTGATATATTGAGCCATTCGCGGTATCGCCTTAATACGGCTTGCACTGAGACATGCATGGCTTAATCTTTGAGACAAGCATATAACTACTGGCAGGATCAACCAGGGAGCTAACTCTCGAACCAGTCGGACGAACTGTCCCCCCTTCCCCCCGCTCGACTGAGCGGAGCGCGAGGGGATGTCTTTTCTTTCTGTATGTGTAAGAGAGGGGCAAACCAACCAACGTATTTGTTGTGTTGTTCGTTTTAGAGGCAGTTCAAGCCTTTAATTGAATTTTCCTCGAGTCGCAGATCTTATTCCACGTTGTTTTATCGTTACGATAAAATGTACAAAACATTCCGATATTCGATCACCGACAGGCGGTGGGCACGATCACGCCCGGAGTGTGCAGAGGCCGCTGCTCTGAGCTGCTGCGATGTATCAACAGAATTGATAACTGAACACGGCTCCAGAACTGCCGTAACTAAATACAGTAAGTAAGTTAGTAACTAACTACTGATCGTCGCTACGACGTCCTGAAGGCACGTTTTACAAACAGGCACACACTATCTTGTCGGTTGACGAATCTCTCGTCGTCGACAGATTGTGTATACAGAGATATAACCAAACGCATCAAAATAGCGTGGAGGGACCGACGACAAAAACCAACAGTTACTGCTGATTTCGACTCGGGCGCCCCACTTCGCACGTATGGTATATTTAATAAAAGACACAGCTTTATAACATAAAAAAATATGTCCATACAAACGTGTACGTACCAGGAAGCACATGCATAGTATAAGAACATAAGTCATATTAAATTATAAATTAAATTTACATCTCCTCGCTCTCTAAACACAACTCTTCTCATCAGCAACATGCGACGTTTTGCTTCGCGTTTCGTGTGTTTTTTACAGAGTTCCATCATTTTTTCCTTCAACATGCGCCCCGCGCGATGGCGCGGAGCGCGCTCACAGACGTTGAATCGTTATAAATGCGAGCACGTCGAACGTGCGCATGCGCACGAATTTTGTTTGCGCTTGACAATAACGCAAATTTTTTGAGTTGGACATGTCTGTGATTAAAGCACGCCGGAATTGGTGGATTATTTTATTATCGAACGGCAGCCCTTTGGCAATAGAAAAGACTGCTGAAAAAAAAAAAAAAAAAAAAAAAAAAAAAAAACCGTGTATCGCCGCCCGATGTTATTTTATTAACCTTCGGCGGCGGGGGCGGCGCGGGCTGTTCGAATGCATAATATCATCCCGAGGGAGTCGTATGTGTGTGTCTCTTGCGTGCAAAGAATGGATTCTTCCAATAATAGAGCATAATTATTGGAAGAATCCATTCTTTGCACGCAAGAGATGGGCGTTGGCTCATGTGCTCTGAATGAACTCTTGAATGTAAGTATAGAAAACTTACCTGAGAGAAATACCGCGGAGCAGCGCAGCGCAGCCCTCTGTGGTCATCCAGCCATCCAGCCATCCAGCCATCCAGCCAGCCAGCCAGCCCGCCAGCAGCTCGAAGAGTCGTCGTCGTCGAGGTCCACGGCGGCCGCCCCCGCACGTACTGGACAAATGCAAACACATCGTTATTTAGAAACTAGCTAAGCGATGATGGGAATATACGAATATTCGATTTTGACTAACCCCCCTCCCTATCTTACGATCACTAAAGAATAGGGTACATTATATACTTCGTCGCCCAAGCTAAAGATATAAAGGTATCATAACTCCTCTCAGGTCTATCTATCGTGGGAGAAAAAAAATACAATTAAAAGGACATGGGGAGTGCAGGTCTCACCCCGCAGATACTAAGCCTATTATTTGTCAATTATTATTATCGCTAGTTTTAAAGTATCAGCTTGTTTTAGAAACATGAAGAAACCAGCAGGATTCATAAAAATCCAAAAATATTAAATGCCGAATTGATATACCATATTGTAATGTCAAAATAAATTAATTAAAATAAATAATAATTAAAATAAATTAGAGTCAAGGTCAAGCTACGGCAAAAACTAGTTCGAGTGTATTGCAATTGCAAGTATTTTTGAGTTTTAGTTAAGTTTCAAAGTGGTTCTGGAATAAATAAATTGAAATTGAAATTGAAAATAATGTAAACTATGAATAAATAATCTTTCAACCTCCTTAGTTAGGGAATTGTATTAAAACCTTATTATCCTATACCAACCAACCCTATACCGTTCTGTTTCTAAAATGTAAACGTGTCATTATTATTTGAAGTATTGTGAATGTCATTTCTTATTATTTACAGATTTTCTAAGTAAATATTGGATAGGCTTTGATTATTCATTATATAGTAACTATCGGTGATCAAGCATGCAAAAGGTGTATTACAAGAACAACTGCACGGGTGCAGCTTGATGACGTGGGCATCGCCGCAAAAAGAATGGAGATCTAAATGCCAAGTTATAATAATATGCAAAATCGAAATTTATAGGAACAAAATAACATTATGAACGAGTATTAAAACTCTATTTCTTTGCTTTATTGGATGCCTATAACAATTATTGCTGTTATTTAAAAAAGTGCAATCTCAAAAAGTAGGTTAGATTTGACTTTGCCAGTTTTTATCAGAATTAAAATGTTGAAAAACTATATAAAATGTCTGAGATGTAATGAAAACTGGCCTGGCCAAGTCAAATCTAACCTAATATAAGATCTCACATTTTTATATAACCTACGAGGCAATACTTTGTTATAGGCGATGGTGTTATCACTTAACACATCAGTTGGGCCATATCCTTGATACATCATCAGCAAGTTGTAAAAAAAAAAAAAAACAATAAAAAATAATTGACTGAATCGTGATGAATGACAGAGGTGAAACTGAATTTTTTTTTTTTAAATCGTTTCATTAAATTATGAAATTATGCGATAACAAACATTGAAAAGAAAACGGCTAAGCCGATTATGATAAAATTTTAATGGGAACACCACCAATCTGGAAGAATTTGGACCTACCAAATGAAAAAAAAAAAAAAAACAAATCGCCACACAAAAATGATTAAGTTTAAACAACCGACTTGAGGACCTCCCCCTTTTTGATTTGAAGTCGGTTAAAAAGCAGTTCGCTGACAAAAATGTTCCGTAGGGGGAGCGGACTAATTTCAAATCGATAAATATGTATCTCCTAAGATGACCTAGCTTTAAGACGTTTCAAAGTGATTCTTGCATCGTACTGAATAAAAAATTTTCGAGTTTGATGTTTAATGAAATCGATTTTGCTCAAAATTAACCTTATGTACCTTGTGATGAATAACGTGTGTATTTGGATAAGGATTAATATCACGTTATTTAACGAATTTGATAACCACAAAAAAGTTTTTGCCATTTGGCTACGGAACCCTAAAAAGAGCACGACGCGGTAAAAGTTTTTTCATTTCTCATACTCGGATAGTAGTAGTGTTGTTTTGATTGAGTTTTTTAGGGAAAAACTCATAGATCTGCTGTCAGCTGTAAAAAAAACTAATGAGTTCCATATTTAAAACATTTAAAAAGTCGACATAAATTGGCGGGATACTAATCTGCTATGTATCTGTGACGGAATTCAATATTTTTTTTTTTTTTGTTATGCTAAGATTTGAATATTTATTGAAAATGAGTGAGTTCAAGCGATCCTGAAATGTTGACACCAGATTCAATTGAAAACGAGGCAAATTGCCGAGCCGATATTAAATATGCTCAAGAGTACACTTGGTGTAAAACACAGTGTAAATTTGTCAAAAACACAGGGTTTTATTTTCGTCATGTATTCGAAATGAAAAGTAGAGTGTTTAACTCGGGTAAAAGAATCAATTCCTACTCGGACTATAGCAGCCCGCGCTGCGTTAGACGCTTGGGCGTCTAAATACCTCGGGAATTGATTATTTCGACCCTCGGTTAACAATCTACCTATTGTATTTTTTATGGTGGTATTCCCTAAGATTAGGTACACTTAGGAGCTGCGTTAGTCTGCGCTCACGGCCACCACCAGGCAGGCAGCCAGCATCACACTCATTACAGTGCGCGGCTGTAATGTACTAATTATAGATATCCGTTTACAGTGCGCTCTTGAACTGTAGAATGTATAGATACAAAAACTTACCTCAAGAGAAATACCGCGGTAGGGGTAGCTATGTGGTCATCCACAGCCAGCCAGCCAGCCGGCAGCGTGCCGCCCCCCGCTCCTCCATGGCGCGCCGGGCTCGTACTGGTCGCATTCAAATTGGTTAGGTATGTGTGTTTTTTATTTTTTAAGGTAGTCACAAAGGTGTGTCTCATAATTGGTAAGTAGCTTTGCCTCCTGCGCCGCTGGAGGGGGGCGAGTCCGATCCCCGCCGAAAACAAATATTTGTATGGTGAACACAGATGTTTATTCACTGCGTATAGGCGTTTATTCACTACAGCAGCCACTTAGTGGTGTTCGGTGGTAATAGCCAGCCCGCCTTTCGGTCGCTGGTTCCAATCAGGGGTCATGCGCTGATAATAAGCTAGTGATCTCAATCAAACGGTGAAGGGAAACATCGGGTTAAGGCAGACTAGGCTTCGAGAAAGGCCTTTACTTTTTTTTTATTTATTATTTGTAAATGAATAATTGGCTCGCAACTAACCCTAACGATTAATAAATACAAATAAATATGGTGCCAACAAATGGCGATGACCACAAAACTCCATTGCTTTGCTCTTCAGGCTTACATTATGATATTTATTGCGTTTTTAGGGTTTGAATTAGTGTATATTTCAAACGGCGAGAAAAATTGTAATATTTCATCATTCATTTTCGACGAATTCATTCCTCTATTATTGCAAGCATATCCATTGATCACACACATCTTGAATTGTATATAAAAACTAACCTGAGAGAAATACGGCGGTAGCACAGCCTCTGGGGTCACCTCCAAGCTGCTCGAAGAGTCGTCGAGGTCCATGGCTCGCGGGCACGTACTGGTCGCATTAAAATTGGTTAGCTATTACTTTTTTTATTATGTAGGGCTCTCAACACAACATCCCTCACAGCTCAGTTGGTGGTAGTTATGGGCTGGTGGTGGGTTCGATCCCCAACGTACACCACACACGTAAAAACATTAAAAATTAATGTACCCACCCTCAAACGGGGTGAAGGGAAACATCTCGCGAGGAAAAAACCAGGCATTTCTGTACGATTAATTATTATTTAAGTAAGCAAAGATGGGAATATAATATCATAATACTAGTGTTGAAAAGAACTTGAGAATCTTCGACTTCATGGACAAACTCGCCAACAACCGTGGCGATGGTTACCACCTAACATCAGGTGGGTCATATGTATAAAATAAAACCAATTAGATAAATTGGTTCAGTTCAGTTGGACAGTGGTATGCAGGTAACAAACATATAAA
>OX387916.1:16965000-16975000 GCA_947578465.1 Thera obeliscata
GGAACCGGATTCCCTTTCGCTCAAAGGGCGTTATTTATCAGATAAACACGCCGCATCGACATAAGATTTCTCCTTGAGCTTAGGATCGACTGACTCGCGAGCAACTACTGTTCACGCGAAACCCTTCTCCACGTCAGTCCTCCAGGGCCTCGCTGGAGTATTTGCTACTACCACCAAGATCTGCACCGACGGCGGCTCCAGGCGGGCTCACGCCCAGACCCTTCTGCGCTCACCGCCGCGCACGTCCTACTCGTTACGGCTTAATGATGTAAACATCGCACATGCCGGTAACGGTAGTGTATAGGCAGAACGCTTCAGCGCCATCCATTTTCAGGGCTGGTTGCTTCGGCAGGTGAGTCGTTGCACACTCCTTAGCGGATTCCGACTTCCATGGCCACCGTCCTGCTGTCATGAGCGACCAACGCCTTTCATGGTGTCCCATGAGCGTTCTTTGGGCGCCTTAACACTACGTTTGGTTCATCCCACAGCGCCAGTTCTGCTTACCAAAATTGGCCCACTTGGCACCGTCATCAGATCTCCGGCTTCATCGTTCGAGTAAGCCGGAGTTCTCACCCATTTAAAGTTTGAGAATAGGTTGAAGTCGTTTCGACCCCAATGCCTCTAATCATTCGCTTTACCGGATGAGACTGTTCAAATCGACGCCAGCTATCCTGAGGGAAACTTCGGACGGAACCAGCTACTAGATGGTTCGATTAGTCTTTCGCCCCTATACCCAGTTCCGACGATCGATTTGCACGTCAGAATCGCTACGGTCCTCCATCAGGGTTTCCCCTGACTTCGACCTGACCAGGCATAGTTCACCATCTTTCGGGTCCCAGCATCTGTGCTCAGAGCGCGCCTGCAATCTCTGATTGGAAACGAGACGCCTCGGGAGTGCGAGAGGCCGACCGAGATCGGCGCACCATCCTCCCTGAGCGGACGGCGAGCGTCCACCTTCACTTTCGTTGCGCCTTTCAGTTTAGACATTTTACTCAATGACTCGCACACATGCTAGACTCCTTGGTCCGTGTTTCAAGACGGGTCCTGCGAGTGCCCGAAACTGAATCATCGCAGACACGGGACGCGTACAGTCCGAGACAGCACGGCTGCGACGACAGGCGCGCCGCACCCCCGCCCGCGCTCGGGCAGGACGGGGGATGGACGACGGACACCTTGCGTCGGGCCGGACGCGCGTTAACGCGTACGCGATCCGTTCAGATACCGTCCGACAGCCGGTCGGCGACCGTCACGGTCACCGCTGCACCCCGAGAGGTGCAACAATGACTCCCGAACGGCGCTTAGACCGACATCGAACGGGTCGCGATGTATTACTAAGGGAGAAGTGCACGCCGTCGGCGAACGTCGAACGACGCACCCCGTGCGACACCACCGAGGTGGTGCGCATCGAGAGCGCGCCGCCACGCCGCCGAATAACGATGAATCTCCCCGTTCGTTCATTCGAGTTTCGCAGGTTTACCCCTGAGCGGTTTCACGTACTGTTGAACTCTCTCTTCAAAGTTCTTTTCAACTTTCCCTCACGGTACTTGTTCGCTATCGGTCTCGCGGTAATATTTAGCCTTAGATGGAGTTTACCACCCACTTAGGGCTGCACTCTCAAGCAACCCGACTCTGAGGAGAGTCCCTCTCGCCGCCGTCCTCCGTCGCTACGGGCCTGGCACCCTCTGTGGGAAATGGGCCCCGTTCAAGACGAACTTGGACAGGAGTGGACGACGACAAGAAAGCGGAACCTCCCGAACACCACATCTCCCGCCGCCGTTACAACGGCGGGATTCAGTGCTGGGCTTATTCCTGTTCGCTCGCCGCTACTAAGGAAATCCTAGTTAGTTTCTTTTCCTCCGCTTACTAATATGCTTAAATTCGGCGGGTAATCCTCCCTGATCTGAGGCCAACGTATAAAAATGGGAGGCAGACACGATATCCGTTACGACGTTACGGCGCGAGCGCCGACACGCCCTTCGGACGTCGAGTCCGCCTACAAACATCTGAGATTCCACATTCAGGTTTCTATAACTCTAGTGCACGAACGCGACAACGCAACATTTTTACACATCGTGTGTCGCCAGCAACAAGAGAATACCACCAAGCAACGTGTAATGTTTCCAAATTTTTAAACGGACCCGTGTTGTGCACTTTCGCGCGCGCACGAGAACCGTCATATGCGCGCGCCTCCCCTTATCGGGGAAAAACGCGCAATGTGGTTTTGTATTTATGCAGCCGGCCCTCAGACAGGAGTGGTCCTGGATGTGTATCCACGGACCGCAATGTGCGTTCGAAATGTCGATGTTCAAATGTGTCCTGCAGTTCACACTATGACGCGCAGTTAACTGCGTTCTTCATCGACCCGCGAGCCAAGTGATCCACCGTCCAGGGTAATAGTTTTCGGATAAAAGTTTAAAAATTTCATATTATATAATATTTGTCTTAGAACGAGAGATTGCTCTCTCACTCTAAACCGCACGGATTTTATTTTAGTTCACGAACACGTCTTAGAACAGCGCGCAGATTCGGGATGCGGATTTCTCACCCGTCATAACCTGCGGCGAGACGTGACGAAGCTCCACAGGGCGAGCGTCATGCGGCAGCGGCAGCAGCAGCTGCTGCTCTAGCCACACACACACATACACACACACACACGGGAGCCTAAGAGGTGACACAAAAGTATCATATAACTTTGGATGGAGTTATTAAAACAGTTTACAATGTATAATTTGTGTATGTTGTTACACACGCAAAATACAAAAAAAAACACGTTAATGATCCTTCCGCAGGTTCCCCTACGGAAACCTTGTTACGACTTTTACTTCCTCTAAATGATCAAGTTTGGTCAACTTCCCAACGACGCCAACGGCCGTGAAGCCACCGCGTGTCGGTCCGAAGACCTCACTAAATCATTCAATCGGTAGTAGCGACGGGCGGTGTGTACAAAGGGCAGGGACGTAATCAACGCGAGCTTATGACTCGCGCTTACTAGGAATTCCTCGTTTATGGGGGATAATTGCAAACCCCAATCCCCAGCACGAAGGAGTTTCAACGGGTTGCCCGGGCCCTTTAGGCCAGGGAGAACATGTTGATTCCTTCAGTGTAGCGCGCGTGCGGCCCAGGACATCTAAGGGCATCACAGACCTGTTATTGCTCAATCTCGTGCGGCTCGAAACCGCCGGTCCCTCTAAGAAGAATTTTAATACGTCGCCAGTGAGTTGCTTGACCGAAGCCATGCACACCGAAATGACGACGCCTATTTAGCAGGCTAGAGTCTCGTTCGTTACCGGAATTAACCAGACAAATCGCTCCACCAACTAAGAACGGCCATGCACCACCACCCACCGAATCAAGAAAGAGCTGTTAATCTGTCAATCCTTCCGGTGTCCGGGCCTGGTGAGATTTCCCGTGTTGAGTCAAATTAAGCCGCAGGCTCCACTCCTGGTGGTGCCCTTCCGTCAATTCCTTTAAGTTTCAGCTTTGCAACCATACTCCCCCCGGAGTCCAAAATCTTTGGTTTCCCGGAAGCTGCCCGCCGAGCCATTGTAGTAACGTCGGCGGATCGCTAGATGACATATTTACGGTTAGAACTAGGGCGGTATCTAATCGCCTTCGAACCTCTAACTTT
The DNA here is from genome assembly GCA_947578465.1 of Thera obeliscata. Lineage (NCBI taxonomy): Eukaryota > Metazoa > Arthropoda > Insecta > Lepidoptera > Geometridae > Thera > Thera obeliscata. Next base: position 16,968,629 of record OX387916.1, read on the forward strand.
CGTTCTTGATTGATGAAAACACCTTTGGCAAATGCTTTCGCTGATGTTCGTCTTGCGACGATCCAAGAATTTCACCTCTAACGTCGCAATACGAATGCCCCCAGTTATCCCTATTAATCATTACCTCGGAGTTCTGAAAACCAACAAAATAGAACCGAGATCATATTCTATTATTCCATGCACGAAATATTCAAGCAGCATTTTGAGCCCGCTTTGAGCACTCTAATTTGTTCAAAGTAAAATTGTCGGCCCACCTCGACACTCAATAAAGAGCACCGCGATAGGATTTTGATATTGAGCCGGCGTGTTACCGCCGGCTCACCGACGATATGCTCCGCAAACGTGTCAGTATCACCGCGGATGCGGTGCACCGACAGCGCGGCGCACAAATGCAACTACGAGCTTTTTAACCGCAACAATTTTAGTATACGCTATTGGAGCTGGAATTACCGCGGCTGCTGGCACCAGACTTGCCCTCCAATTGTTCCTCGTTAAAATATTTAAAGTGTACTCATTCCGATTACGAGGCCTCGTAAGAGTCCCGTATCGTTATTTTTCGTCACTACCTCCCCGTGCCGGGAGTGGGTAATTTGCGCGCCTGCTGCCTTCCTTGGATGTGGTAGCCGTTTCTCAGGCTCCCTCTCCGGAATCGAACCCTGATTCCCCGTTACCCGTGACAACCATGGTAGTCGCAGAAACTACCATCGAAAGTTGATAAGGCAGACATTTGAAAGATGCGTCGCCGGTACTGGACCATGCGATCGGCAAAAGTTATCCAGATTCATCAAAGTTAACGACTTCGGACGCGAGGCCCTCCGTCGATTGGTTTTGATCTAATAAAAGCACTCATCCCATCACTGGTCAGAGTTCTGATTGCATGTATTAGCTCTAGAATTACCACAGTTATCCAAGTAACTGAGTAAGATCTAAGGAACCAAAACTGATATATTGAGCCATTCGCGGTATCGCCTTAATACGGCTTGCACTGAGACATGCATGGCTTAATCTTTGAGACAAGCATATAACTACTGGCAGGATCAACCAGGGAGCTAACTCTCGAACCAGTCGGACGAACTGTCCCCCCTTCCCCCCGCTCGACTGAGCGGAGCGCGAGGGGATGTCTTTTCTTTCTGTATGTGTAAGAGAGGGGCAAACCAACCAACGTATTTGTTGTGTTGTTCGTTTTAGAGGCAGTTCAAGCCTTTAATTGAATTTTCCTCGAGTCGCAGATCTTATTCCACGTTGTTTTATCGTTACGATAAAATGTACAAAACATTCCGATATTCGATCACCGACAGGCGGTGGGCACGATCACGCCCGGAGTGTGCAGAGGCCGCTGCTCTGAGCTGCTGCGATGTATCAACAGAATTGATAACTGAACACGGCTCCAGAACTGCCGTAACTAAATACAGTAAGTAAGTTAGTAACTAACTACTGATCGTCGCTACGACGTCCTGAAGGCACGTTTTACAAACAGGCACACACTATCTTGTCGGTTGACGAATCTCTCGTCGTCGACAGATTGTGTATACAGAGATATAACCAAACGCATCAAAATAGCGTGGAGGGACCGACGACAAAAACCAACAGTTACTGCTGATTTCGACTCGGGCGCCCCACTTCGCACGTATGGTATATTTAATAAAAGACACAGCTTTATAACATAAAAAAATATGTCCATACAAACGTGTACGTACCAGGAAGCACATGCATAGTATAAGAACATAAGTCATATTAAATTATAAATTAAATTTACATCTCCTCGCTCTCTAAACACAACTCTTCTCATCAGCAACATGCGACGTTTTGCTTCGCGTTTCGTGTGTTTTTTACAGAGTTCCATCATTTTTTCCTTCAACATGCGCCCCGCGCGATGGCGCGGAGCGCGCTCACAGACGTTGAATCGTTATAAATGCGAGCACGTCGAACGTGCGCATGCGCACGAATTTTGTTTGCGCTTGACAATAACGCAAATTTTTTGAGTTGGACATGTCTGTGATTAAAGCACGCCGGAATTGGTGGATTATTTTATTATCGAACGGCAGCCCTTTGGCAATAGAAAAGACTGCTGAAAAAAAAAAAAAAAAAAAAAAAAAAAAAAAACCGTGTATCGCCGCCCGATGTTATTTTATTAACCTTCGGCGGCGGGGGCGGCGCGGGCTGTTCGAATGCATAATATCATCCCGAGGGAGTCGTATGTGTGTGTCTCTTGCGTGCAAAGAATGGATTCTTCCAATAATAGAGCATAATTATTGGAAGAATCCATTCTTTGCACGCAAGAGATGGGCGTTGGCTCATGTGCTCTGAATGAACTCTTGAATGTAAGTATAGAAAACTTACCTGAGAGAAATACCGCGGAGCAGCGCAGCGCAGCCCTCTGTGGTCATCCAGCCATCCAGCCATCCAGCCATCCAGCCAGCCAGCCAGCCCGCCAGCAGCTCGAAGAGTCGTCGTCGTCGAGGTCCACGGCGGCCGCCCCCGCACGTACTGGACAAATGCAAACACATCGTTATTTAGAAACTAGCTAAGCGATGATGGGAATATACGAATATTCGATTTTGACTAACCCCCCTCCCTATCTTACGATCACTAAAGAATAGGGTACATTATATACTTCGTCGCCCAAGCTAAAGATATAAAGGTATCATAACTCCTCTCAGGTCTATCTATCGTGGGAGAAAAAAAATACAATTAAAAGGACATGGGGAGTGCAGGTCTCACCCCGCAGATACTAAGCCTATTATTTGTCAATTATTATTATCGCTAGTTTTAAAGTATCAGCTTGTTTTAGAAACATGAAGAAACCAGCAGGATTCATAAAAATCCAAAAATATTAAATGCCGAATTGATATACCATATTGTAATGTCAAAATAAATTAATTAAAATAAATAATAATTAAAATAAATTAGAGTCAAGGTCAAGCTACGGCAAAAACTAGTTCGAGTGTATTGCAATTGCAAGTATTTTTGAGTTTTAGTTAAGTTTCAAAGTGGTTCTGGAATAAATAAATTGAAATTGAAATTGAAAATAATGTAAACTATGAATAAATAATCTTTCAACCTCCTTAGTTAGGGAATTGTATTAAAACCTTATTATCCTATACCAACCAACCCTATACCGTTCTGTTTCTAAAATGTAAACGTGTCATTATTATTTGAAGTATTGTGAATGTCATTTCTTATTATTTACAGATTTTCTAAGTAAATATTGGATAGGCTTTGATTATTCATTATATAGTAACTATCGGTGATCAAGCATGCAAAAGGTGTATTACAAGAACAACTGCACGGGTGCAGCTTGATGACGTGGGCATCGCCGCAAAAAGAATGGAGATCTAAATGCCAAGTTATAATAATATGCAAAATCGAAATTTATAGGAACAAAATAACATTATGAACGAGTATTAAAACTCTATTTCTTTGCTTTATTGGATGCCTATAACAATTATTGCTGTTATTTAAAAAAGTGCAATCTCAAAAAGTAGGTTAGATTTGACTTTGCCAGTTTTTATCAGAATTAAAATGTTGAAAAACTATATAAAATGTCTGAGATGTAATGAAAACTGGCCTGGCCAAGTCAAATCTAACCTAATATAAGATCTCACATTTTTATATAACCTACGAGGCAATACTTTGTTATAGGCGATGGTGTTATCACTTAACACATCAGTTGGGCCATATCCTTGATACATCATCAGCAAGTTGTAAAAAAAAAAAAAAACAATAAAAAATAATTGACTGAATCGTGATGAATGACAGAGGTGAAACTGAATTTTTTTTTTTTAAATCGTTTCATTAAATTATGAAATTATGCGATAACAAACATTGAAAAGAAAACGGCTAAGCCGATTATGATAAAATTTTAATGGGAACACCACCAATCTGGAAGAATTTGGACCTACCAAATGAAAAAAAAAAAAAAAACAAATCGCCACACAAAAATGATTAAGTTTAAACAACCGACTTGAGGACCTCCCCCTTTTTGATTTGAAGTCGGTTAAAAAGCAGTTCGCTGACAAAAATGTTCCGTAGGGGGAGCGGACTAATTTCAAATCGATAAATATGTATCTCCTAAGATGACCTAGCTTTAAGACGTTTCAAAGTGATTCTTGCATCGTACTGAATAAAAAATTTTCGAGTTTGATGTTTAATGAAATCGATTTTGCTCAAAATTAACCTTATGTACCTTGTGATGAATAACGTGTGTATTTGGATAAGGATTAATATCACGTTATTTAACGAATTTGATAACCACAAAAAAGTTTTTGCCATTTGGCTACGGAACCCTAAAAAGAGCACGACGCGGTAAAAGTTTTTTCATTTCTCATACTCGGATAGTAGTAGTGTTGTTTTGATTGAGTTTTTTAGGGAAAAACTCATAGATCTGCTGTCAGCTGTAAAAAAAACTAATGAGTTCCATATTTAAAACATTTAAAAAGTCGACATAAATTGGCGGGATACTAATCTGCTATGTATCTGTGACGGAATTCAATATTTTTTTTTTTTTTGTTATGCTAAGATTTGAATATTTATTGAAAATGAGTGAGTTCAAGCGATCCTGAAATGTTGACACCAGATTCAATTGAAAACGAGGCAAATTGCCGAGCCGATATTAAATATGCTCAAGAGTACACTTGGTGTAAAACACAGTGTAAATTTGTCAAAAACACAGGGTTTTATTTTCGTCATGTATTCGAAATGAAAAGTAGAGTGTTTAACTCGGGTAAAAGAATCAATTCCTACTCGGACTATAGCAGCCCGCGCTGCGTTAGACGCTTGGGCGTCTAAATACCTCGGGAATTGATTATTTCGACCCTCGGTTAACAATCTACCTATTGTATTTTTTATGGTGGTATTCCCTAAGATTAGGTACACTTAGGAGCTGCGTTAGTCTGCGCTCACGGCCACCACCAGGCAGGCAGCCAGCATCACACTCATTACAGTGCGCGGCTGTAATGTACTAATTATAGATATCCGTTTACAGTGCGCTCTTGAACTGTAGAATGTATAGATACAAAAACTTACCTCAAGAGAAATACCGCGGTAGGGGTAGCTATGTGGTCATCCACAGCCAGCCAGCCAGCCGGCAGCGTGCCGCCCCCCGCTCCTCCATGGCGCGCCGGGCTCGTACTGGTCGCATTCAAATTGGTTAGGTATGTGTGTTTTTTATTTTTTAAGGTAGTCACAAAGGTGTGTCTCATAATTGGTAAGTAGCTTTGCCTCCTGCGCCGCTGGAGGGGGGCGAGTCCGATCCCCGCCGAAAACAAATATTTGTATGGTGAACACAGATGTTTATTCACTGCGTATAGGCGTTTATTCACTACAGCAGCCACTTAGTGGTGTTCGGTGGTAATAGCCAGCCCGCCTTTCGGTCGCTGGTTCCAATCAGGGGTCATGCGCTGATAATAAGCTAGTGATCTCAATCAAACGGTGAAGGGAAACATCGGGTTAAGGCAGACTAGGCTTCGAGAAAGGCCTTTACTTTTTTTTTATTTGTTATTTGTAAATGAATAATTGGCTCGCAACTAACCCTAACGATTAATAAATACAAATAAATATGGTGCCAACAAATGGCGATGACCACAAAACTCCATTGCTTTGCTCTTCAGGCTTACATTATGATATTTATTGCGTTTTTAGGGTTTGAATTAGTGTATATTTCAAACGGCGAGAAAAATTGTAATATTTCATCATTCATTTTCGACGAATTCATTCCTCTATTATTGCAAGCATATCCATTGATCACACACATCTTGAATTGTATATAAAAACTAACCTGAGAGAAATACGGCGGTAGCACAGCCTCTGGGGTCACCTCCAAGCTGCTCGAAGAGTCGTCGAGGTCCATGGCTCGCGGGCACGTACTGGTCGCATTAAAATTGGTTAGCTATTACTTTTTTTATTATGTAGGGCTCTCAACACAACATCCCTCACAGCTCAGTTGGTGGTAGTTATGGGCTGGTGGTGGGTTCGATCCCCAACGTACACCACACACGTAAAAACATTAAAAATTAATGTACCCACCCTCAAACGGGGTGAAGGGAAACATCTCGCGAGGAAAAAACCAGGCATTTCTGTACGATTAATTATTATTTAAGTAAGCAAAGATGGGAATATAATATCATAATACTAGTGTTGAAAAGAACTTGAGAATCTTCGACTTCATGGACAAACTCGCCAACAACCGTGGCGATGGTTACCACCTAACATCAGGTGGGTCATATGTATAAAATAAAACCAATTAGATAAATTGGTTCAGTTCAGTTGGACAGTGGTATGCAGGTAACAAACATATAAACGAAACGGCTGAACCGATTCTGATGAAAATATGACTTTCCAGATAAAAAAAAAGATTCTTTACAAATGACGAAA
>OX387916.1:16977500-16987500 GCA_947578465.1 Thera obeliscata
TGAGCTTAGGATCGACTGACTCGCGAGCAACTACTGTTCACGCGAAACCCTTCTCCACGTCAGTCCTCCAGGGCCTCGCTGGAGTATTTGCTACTACCACCAAGATCTGCACCGACGGCGGCTCCAGGCGGGCTCACGCCCAGACCCTTCTGCGCTCACCGCCGCGCACGTCCTACTCGTTACGGCTTAATGATGTAAACATCGCACATGCCGGTAACGGTAGTGTATAGGCAGAACGCTTCAGCGCCATCCATTTTCAGGGCTGGTTGCTTCGGCAGGTGAGTCGTTGCACACTCCTTAGCGGATTCCGACTTCCATGGCCACCGTCCTGCTGTCATGAGCGACCAACGCCTTTCATGGTGTCCCATGAGCGTTCTTTGGGCGCCTTAACACTACGTTTGGTTCATCCCACAGCGCCAGTTCTGCTTACCAAAATTGGCCCACTTGGCACCGTCATCAGATCTCCGGCTTCATCGTTCGAGTAAGCCGGAGTTCTCACCCATTTAAAGTTTGAGAATAGGTTGAAGTCGTTTCGACCCCAATGCCTCTAATCATTCGCTTTACCGGATGAGACTGTTCAAATCGACGCCAGCTATCCTGAGGGAAACTTCGGACGGAACCAGCTACTAGATGGTTCGATTAGTCTTTCGCCCCTATACCCAGTTCCGACGATCGATTTGCACGTCAGAATCGCTACGGTCCTCCATCAGGGTTTCCCCTGACTTCGACCTGACCAGGCATAGTTCACCATCTTTCGGGTCCCAGCATCTGTGCTCAGAGCGCGCCTGCAATCTCTGATTGGAAACGAGACGCCTCGGGAGTGCGAGAGGCCGACCGAGATCGGCGCACCATCCTCCCTGAGCGGACGGCGAGCGTCCACCTTCACTTTCGTTGCGCCTTTCAGTTTAGACATTTTACTCAATGACTCGCACACATGCTAGACTCCTTGGTCCGTGTTTCAAGACGGGTCCTGCGAGTGCCCGAAACTGAATCATCGCAGACACGGGACGCGTACAGTCCGAGACAGCACGGCTGCGACGACAGGCGCGCCGCACCCCCGCCCGCGCTCGGGCAGGACGGGGGATGGACGACGGACACCTTGCGTCGGGCCGGACGCGCGTTAACGCGTACGCGATCCGTTCAGATACCGTCCGACAGCCGGTCGGCGACCGTCACGGTCACCGCTGCACCCCGAGAGGTGCAACAATGACTCCCGAACGGCGCTTAGACCGACATCGAACGGGTCGCGATGTATTACTAAGGGAGAAGTGCACGCCGTCGGCGAACGTCGAACGACGCACCCCGTGCGACACCACCGAGGTGGTGCGCATCGAGAGCGCGCCGCCACGCCGCCGAATAACGATGAATCTCCCCGTTCGTTCATTCGAGTTTCGCAGGTTTACCCCTGAGCGGTTTCACGTACTGTTGAACTCTCTCTTCAAAGTTCTTTTCAACTTTCCCTCACGGTACTTGTTCGCTATCGGTCTCGCGGTAATATTTAGCCTTAGATGGAGTTTACCACCCACTTAGGGCTGCACTCTCAAGCAACCCGACTCTGAGGAGAGTCCCTCTCGCCGCCGTCCTCCGTCGCTACGGGCCTGGCACCCTCTGTGGGAAATGGGCCCCGTTCAAGACGAACTTGGACAGGAGTGGACGACGACAAGAAAGCGGAACCTCCCGAACACCACATCTCCCGCCGCCGTTACAACGGCGGGATTCAGTGCTGGGCTTATTCCTGTTCGCTCGCCGCTACTAAGGAAATCCTAGTTAGTTTCTTTTCCTCCGCTTACTAATATGCTTAAATTCGGCGGGTAATCCTCCCTGATCTGAGGCCAACGTATAAAAATGGGAGGCAGACACGATATCCGTTACGACGTTACGGCGCGAGCGCCGACACGCCCTTCGGACGTCGAGTCCGCCTACAAACATCTGAGATTCCACATTCAGGTTTCTATAACTCTAGTGCACGAACGCGACAACGCAACATTTTTACACATCGTGTGTCGCCAGCAACAAGAGAATACCACCAAGCAACGTGTAATGTTTCCAAATTTTTAAACGGACCCGTGTTGTGCACTTTCGCGCGCGCACGAGAACCGTCATATGCGCGCGCCTCCCCTTATCGGGGAAAAACGCGCAATGTGGTTTTGTATTTATGCAGCCGGCCCTCAGACAGGAGTGGTCCTGGATGTGTATCCACGGACCGCAATGTGCGTTCGAAATGTCGATGTTCAAATGTGTCCTGCAGTTCACACTATGACGCGCAGTTAACTGCGTTCTTCATCGACCCGCGAGCCAAGTGATCCACCGTCCAGGGTAATAGTTTTCGGATAAAAGTTTAAAAATTTCATATTATATAATATTTGTCTTAGAACGAGAGATTGCTCTCTCACTCTAAACCGCACGGATTTTATTTTAGTTCACGAACACGTCTTAGAACAGCGCGCAGATTCGGGATGCGGATTTCTCACCCGTCATAACCTGCGGCGAGACGTGACGAAGCTCCACAGGGCGAGCGTCATGCGGCAGCGGCAGCAGCAGCTGCTGCTCTAGCCACACACACACATACACACACACACACGGGAGCCTAAGAGGTGACACAAAAGTATCATATAACTTTGGATGGAGTTATTAAAACAGTTTACAATGTATAATTTGTGTATGTTGTTACACACGCAAAATACAAAAAAAAACACGTTAATGATCCTTCCGCAGGTTCCCCTACGGAAACCTTGTTACGACTTTTACTTCCTCTAAATGATCAAGTTTGGTCAACTTCCCAACGACGCCAACGGCCGTGAAGCCACCGCGTGTCGGTCCGAAGACCTCACTAAATCATTCAATCGGTAGTAGCGACGGGCGGTGTGTACAAAGGGCAGGGACGTAATCAACGCGAGCTTATGACTCGCGCTTACTAGGAATTCCTCGTTTATGGGGGATAATTGCAAACCCCAATCCCCAGCACGAAGGAGTTTCAACGGGTTGCCCGGGCCCTTTAGGCCAGGGAGAACATGTTGATTCCTTCAGTGTAGCGCGCGTGCGGCCCAGGACATCTAAGGGCATCACAGACCTGTTATTGCTCAATCTCGTGCGGCTCGAAACCGCCGGTCCCTCTAAGAAGAATTTTAATACGTCGCCAGTGAGTTGCTTGACCGAAGCCATGCACACCGAAATGACGACGCCTATTTAGCAGGCTAGAGTCTCGTTCGTTACCGGAATTAACCAGACAAATCGCTCCACCAACTAAGAACGGCCATGCACCACCACCCACCGAATCAAGAAAGAGCTGTTAATCTGTCAATCCTTCCGGTGTCCGGGCCTGGTGAGATTTCCCGTGTTGAGTCAAATTAAGCCGCAGGCTCCACTCCTGGTGGTGCCCTTCCGTCAATTCCTTTAAGTTTCAGCTTTGCAACCATACTCCCCCCGGAGTCCAAAATCTTTGGTTTCCCGGAAGCTGCCCGCCGAGCCATTGTAGTAACGTCGGCGGATCGCTAGATGACATATTTACGGTTAGAACTAGGGCGGTATCTAATCGCCTTCGAACCTCTAACTTTCGTTCTTGATTGATGAAAACACCTTTGGCAAATGCTTTCGCTGATGTTCGTCTTGCGACGATCCAAGAATTTCACCTCTAACGTCGCAATACGAATGCCCCCAGTTATCCCTATTAATCATTACCTCGGAGTTCTGAAAACCAACAAAATAGAACCGAGATCATATTCTATTATTCCATGCACGAAATATTCAAGCAGCATTTTGAGCCCGCTTTGAGCACTCTAATTTGTTCAAAGTAAAATTGTCGGCCCACCTCGACACTCAATAAAGAGCACCGCGATAGGATTTTGATATTGAGCCGGCGTGTTACCGCCGGCTCACCGACGATATGCTCCGCAAACGTGTCAGTATCACCGCGGATGCGGTGCACCGACAGCGCGGCGCACAAATGCAACTACGAGCTTTTTAACCGCAACAATTTTAGTATACGCTATTGGAGCTGGAATTACCGCGGCTGCTGGCACCAGACTTGCCCTCCAATTGTTCCTCGTTAAAATATTTAAAGTGTACTCATTCCGATTACGAGGCCTCGTAAGAGTCCCGTATCGTTATTTTTCGTCACTACCTCCCCGTGCCGGGAGTGGGTAATTTGCGCGCCTGCTGCCTTCCTTGGATGTGGTAGCCGTTTCTCAGGCTCCCTCTCCGGAATCGAACCCTGATTCCCCGTTACCCGTGACAACCATGGTAGTCGCAGAAACTACCATCGAAAGTTGATAAGGCAGACATTTGAAAGATGCGTCGCCGGTACTGGACCATGCGATCGGCAAAAGTTATCCAGATTCATCAAAGTTAACGACTTCGGACGCGAGGCCCTCCGTCGATTGGTTTTGATCTAATAAAAGCACTCATCCCATCACTGGTCAGAGTTCTGATTGCATGTATTAGCTCTAGAATTACCACAGTTATCCAAGTAACTGAGTAAGATCTAAGGAACCAAAACTGATATATTGAGCCATTCGCGGTATCGCCTTAATACGGCTTGCACTGAGACATGCATGGCTTAATCTTTGAGACAAGCATATAACTACTGGCAGGATCAACCAGGGAGCTAACTCTCGAACCAGTCGGACGAACTGTCCCCCCTTCCCCCCGCTCGACTGAGCGGAGCGCGAGGGGATGTCTTTTCTTTCTGTATGTGTAAGAGAGGGGCAAACCAACCAACGTATTTGTTGTGTTGTTCGTTTTAGAGGCAGTTCAAGCCTTTAATTGAATTTTCCTCGAGTCGCAGATCTTATTCCACGTTGTTTTATCGTTACGATAAAATGTACAAAACATTCCGATATTCGATCACCGACAGGCGGTGGGCACGATCACGCCCGGAGTGTGCAGAGGCCGCTGCTCTGAGCTGCTGCGATGTATCAACAGAATTGATAACTGAACACGGCTCCAGAACTGCCGTAACTAAATACAGTAAGTAAGTTAGTAACTAACTACTGATCGTCGCTACGACGTCCTGAAGGCACGTTTTACAAACAGGCACACACTATCTTGTCGGTTGACGAATCTCTCGTCGTCGACAGATTGTGTATACAGAGATATAACCAAACGCATCAAAATAGCGTGGAGGGACCGACGACAAAAACCAACAGTTACTGCTGATTTCGACTCGGGCGCCCCACTTCGCACGTATGGTATATTTAATAAAAGACACAGCTTTATAACATAAAAAAATATGTCCATACAAACGTGTACGTACCAGGAAGCACATGCATAGTATAAGAACATAAGTCATATTAAATTATAAATTAAATTTACATCTCCTCGCTCTCTAAACACAACTCTTCTCATCAGCAACATGCGACGTTTTGCTTCGCGTTTCGTGTGTTTTTTACAGAGTTCCATCATTTTTTCCTTCAACATGCGCCCCGCGCGATGGCGCGGAGCGCGCTCACAGACGTTGAATCGTTATAAATGCGAGCACGTCGAACGTGCGCATGCGCACGAATTTTGTTTGCGCTTGACAATAACGCAAATTTTTTGAGTTGGACATGTCTGTGATTAAAGCACGCCGGAATTGGTGGATTATTTTATTATCGAACGGCAGCCCTTTGGCAATAGAAAAGACTGCTGAAAAAAAAAAAAAAAAAAAAAAAAAAAAAAAACCGTGTATCGCCGCCCGATGTTATTTTATTAACCTTCGGCGGCGGGGGCGGCGCGGGCTGTTCGAATGCATAATATCATCCCGAGGGAGTCGTATGTGTGTGTCTCTTGCGTGCAAAGAATGGATTCTTCCAATAATAGAGCATAATTATTGGAAGAATCCATTCTTTGCACGCAAGAGATGGGCGTTGGCTCATGTGCTCTGAATGAACTCTTGAATGTAAGTATAGAAAACTTACCTGAGAGAAATACCGCGGAGCAGCGCAGCGCAGCCCTCTGTGGTCATCCAGCCATCCAGCCATCCAGCCATCCAGCCAGCCAGCCAGCCCGCCAGCAGCTCGAAGAGTCGTCGTCGTCGAGGTCCACGGCGGCCGCCCCCGCACGTACTGGACAAATGCAAACACATCGTTATTTAGAAACTAGCTAAGCGATGATGGGAATATACGAATATTCGATTTTGACTAACCCCCCTCCCTATCTTACGATCACTAAAGAATAGGGTACATTATATACTTCGTCGCCCAAGCTAAAGATATAAAGGTATCATAACTCCTCTCAGGTCTATCTATCGTGGGAGAAAAAAAATACAATTAAAAGGACATGGGGAGTGCAGGTCTCACCCCGCAGATACTAAGCCTATTATTTGTCAATTATTATTATCGCTAGTTTTAAAGTATCAGCTTGTTTTAGAAACATGAAGAAACCAGCAGGATTCATAAAAATCCAAAAATATTAAATGCCGAATTGATATACCATATTGTAATGTCAAAATAAATTAATTAAAATAAATAATAATTAAAATAAATTAGAGTCAAGGTCAAGCTACGGCAAAAACTAGTTCGAGTGTATTGCAATTGCAAGTATTTTTGAGTTTTAGTTAAGTTTCAAAGTGGTTCTGGAATAAATAAATTGAAATTGAAATTGAAAATAATGTAAACTATGAATAAATAATCTTTCAACCTCCTTAGTTAGGGAATTGTATTAAAACCTTATTATCCTATACCAACCAACCCTATACCGTTCTGTTTCTAAAATGTAAACGTGTCATTATTATTTGAAGTATTGTGAATGTCATTTCTTATTATTTACAGATTTTCTAAGTAAATATTGGATAGGCTTTGATTATTCATTATATAGTAACTATCGGTGATCAAGCATGCAAAAGGTGTATTACAAGAACAACTGCACGGGTGCAGCTTGATGACGTGGGCATCGCCGCAAAAAGAATGGAGATCTAAATGCCAAGTTATAATAATATGCAAAATCGAAATTTATAGGAACAAAATAACATTATGAACGAGTATTAAAACTCTATTTCTTTGCTTTATTGGATGCCTATAACAATTATTGCTGTTATTTAAAAAAGTGCAATCTCAAAAAGTAGGTTAGATTTGACTTTGCCAGTTTTTATCAGAATTAAAATGTTGAAAAACTATATAAAATGTCTGAGATGTAATGAAAACTGGCCTGGCCAAGTCAAATCTAACCTAATATAAGATCTCACATTTTTATATAACCTACGAGGCAATACTTTGTTATAGGCGATGGTGTTATCACTTAACACATCAGTTGGGCCATATCCTTGATACATCATCAGCAAGTTGTAAAAAAAAAAAAAAACAATAAAAAATAATTGACTGAATCGTGATGAATGACAGAGGTGAAACTGAATTTTTTTTTTTTAAATCGTTTCATTAAATTATGAAATTATGCGATAACAAACATTGAAAAGAAAACGGCTAAGCCGATTATGATAAAATTTTAATGGGAACACCACCAATCTGGAAGAATTTGGACCTACCAAATGAAAAAAAAAAAAAAAACAAATCGCCACACAAAAATGATTAAGTTTAAACAACCGACTTGAGGACCTCCCCCTTTTTGATTTGAAGTCGGTTAAAAAGCAGTTCGCTGACAAAAATGTTCCGTAGGGGGAGCGGACTAATTTCAAATCGATAAATATGTATCTCCTAAGATGACCTAGCTTTAAGACGTTTCAAAGTGATTCTTGCATCGTACTGAATAAAAAATTTTCGAGTTTGATGTTTAATGAAATCGATTTTGCTCAAAATTAACCTTATGTACCTTGTGATGAATAACGTGTGTATTTGGATAAGGATTAATATCACGTTATTTAACGAATTTGATAACCACAAAAAAGTTTTTGCCATTTGGCTACGGAACCCTAAAAAGAGCACGACGCGGTAAAAGTTTTTTCATTTCTCATACTCGGATAGTAGTAGTGTTGTTTTGATTGAGTTTTTTAGGGAAAAACTCATAGATCTGCTGTCAGCTGTAAAAAAAACTAATGAGTTCCATATTTAAAACATTTAAAAAGTCGACATAAATTGGCGGGATACTAATCTGCTATGTATCTGTGACGGAATTCAATATTTTTTTTTTTTTTGTTATGCTAAGATTTGAATATTTATTGAAAATGAGTGAGTTCAAGCGATCCTGAAATGTTGACACCAGATTCAATTGAAAACGAGGCAAATTGCCGAGCCGATATTAAATATGCTCAAGAGTACACTTGGTGTAAAACACAGTGTAAATTTGTCAAAAACACAGGGTTTTATTTTCGTCATGTATTCGAAATGAAAAGTAGAGTGTTTAACTCGGGTAAAAGAATCAATTCCTACTCGGACTATAGCAGCCCGCGCTGCGTTAGACGCTTGGGCGTCTAAATACCTCGGGAATTGATTATTTCGACCCTCGGTTAACAATCTACCTATTGTATTTTTTATGGTGGTATTCCCTAAGATTAGGTACACTTAGGAGCTGCGTTAGTCTGCGCTCACGGCCACCACCAGGCAGGCAGCCAGCATCACACTCATTACAGTGCGCGGCTGTAATGTACTAATTATAGATATCCGTTTACAGTGCGCTCTTGAACTGTAGAATGTATAGATACAAAAACTTACCTCAAGAGAAATACCGCGGTAGGGGTAGCTATGTGGTCATCCACAGCCAGCCAGCCAGCCGGCAGCGTGCCGCCCCCCGCTCCTCCATGGCGCGCCGGGCTCGTACTGGTCGCATTCAAATTGGTTAGGTATGTGTGTTTTTTATTTTTTAAGGTAGTCACAAAGGTGTGTCTCATAATTGGTAAGTAGCTTTGCCTCCTGCGCCGCTGGAGGGGGGCGAGTCCGATCCCCGCCGAAAACAAATATTTGTATGGTGAACACAGATGTTTATTCACTGCGTATAGGCGTTTATTCACTACAGCAGCCACTTAGTGGTGTTCGGTGGTAATAGCCAGCCCGCCTTTCGGTCGCTGGTTCCAATCAGGGGTCATGCGCTGATAATAAGCTAGTGATCTCAATCAAACGGTGAAGGGAAACATCGGGTTAAGGCAGACTAGGCTTCGAGAAAGGCCTTTACTTTTTTTTTATTTGTTATTTGTAAATGAATAATTGGCTCGCAACTAACCCTAACGATTAATAAATACAAATAAATATGGTGCCAACAAATGGCGATGACCACAAAACTCCATTGCTTTGCTCTTCAGGCTTACATTATGATATTTATTGCGTTTTTAGGGTTTGAATTAGTGTATATTTCAAACGGCGAGAAAAATTGTAATATTTCATCATTCATTTTCGACGAATTCATTCCTCTATTATTGCAAGCATATCCATTGATCACACACATCTTGAATTGTATATAAAAACTAACCTGAGAGAAATACGGCGGTAGCACAGCCTCTGGGGTCACCTCCAAGCTGCTCGAAGAGTCGTCGAGGTCCATGGCTCGCGGGCACGTACTGGTCGCATTAAAATTGGTTAGCTATTACTTTTTTTATTATGTAGGGCTCTCAACACAACATCCCTCACAGCTCAGTTGGTGGTAGTTATGGGCTGGTGGTGGGTTCGATCCCCAACGTACACCACACACGTAAAAACATTAAAAATTAATGTACCCACCCTCAAACGGGGTGAAGGGAAACATCTCGCGAGGAAAAAACCAGGCATTTCTGTACGATTAATTATTATTTAAGTAAGCAAAGATGGGAATATAATATCATAATACTAGTGTTGAAAAGAACTTGAGAATCTTCGACTTCATGGACAAACTCGCCAACAACCGTGGCGATGGTTACCACCTAACATCAGGTGGGTCATATGTATAAAATAAAACCAATTAGATAAATTGGTTCAGTTCAGTTGGACAGTGGTATGCAGGTAACAAACATATAAACGAAACGGCTGAACCGATTCTGATGAAAATATGACTTTCCAGATAAAAAAAAAGATTCTTTACAAATGACGAAATTATGCGATGACAAACATAAAAAAAAAAGAAACACAATTATAACAAAACGGCAACAATTATAAAAAAAAATAAA
>OX387916.1:16990000-17333880 GCA_947578465.1 Thera obeliscata
CTCGCTGGAGTATTTGCTACTACCACCAAGATCTGCACCGACGGCGGCTCCAGGCGGGCTCACGCCCAGACCCTTCTGCGCTCACCGCCGCGCACGTCCTACTCGTTACGGCTTAATGATGTAAACATCGCACATGCCGGTAACGGTAGTGTATAGGCAGAACGCTTCAGCGCCATCCATTTTCAGGGCTGGTTGCTTCGGCAGGTGAGTCGTTGCACACTCCTTAGCGGATTCCGACTTCCATGGCCACCGTCCTGCTGTCATGAGCGACCAACGCCTTTCATGGTGTCCCATGAGCGTTCTTTGGGCGCCTTAACACTACGTTTGGTTCATCCCACAGCGCCAGTTCTGCTTACCAAAATTGGCCCACTTGGCACCGTCATCAGATCTCCGGCTTCATCGTTCGAGTAAGCCGGAGTTCTCACCCATTTAAAGTTTGAGAATAGGTTGAAGTCGTTTCGACCCCAATGCCTCTAATCATTCGCTTTACCGGATGAGACTGTTCAAATCGACGCCAGCTATCCTGAGGGAAACTTCGGACGGAACCAGCTACTAGATGGTTCGATTAGTCTTTCGCCCCTATACCCAGTTCCGACGATCGATTTGCACGTCAGAATCGCTACGGTCCTCCATCAGGGTTTCCCCTGACTTCGACCTGACCAGGCATAGTTCACCATCTTTCGGGTCCCAGCATCTGTGCTCAGAGCGCGCCTGCAATCTCTGATTGGAAACGAGACGCCTCGGGAGTGCGAGAGGCCGACCGAGATCGGCGCACCATCCTCCCTGAGCGGACGGCGAGCGTCCACCTTCACTTTCGTTGCGCCTTTCAGTTTAGACATTTTACTCAATGACTCGCACACATGCTAGACTCCTTGGTCCGTGTTTCAAGACGGGTCCTGCGAGTGCCCGAAACTGAATCATCGCAGACACGGGACGCGTACAGTCCGAGACAGCACGGCTGCGACGACAGGCGCGCCGCACCCCCGCCCGCGCTCGGGCAGGACGGGGGATGGACGACGGACACCTTGCGTCGGGCCGGACGCGCGTTAACGCGTACGCGATCCGTTCAGATACCGTCCGACAGCCGGTCGGCGACCGTCACGGTCACCGCTGCACCCCGAGAGGTGCAACAATGACTCCCGAACGGCGCTTAGACCGACATCGAACGGGTCGCGATGTATTACTAAGGGAGAAGTGCACGCCGTCGGCGAACGTCGAACGACGCACCCCGTGCGACACCACCGAGGTGGTGCGCATCGAGAGCGCGCCGCCACGCCGCCGAATAACGATGAATCTCCCCGTTCGTTCATTCGAGTTTCGCAGGTTTACCCCTGAGCGGTTTCACGTACTGTTGAACTCTCTCTTCAAAGTTCTTTTCAACTTTCCCTCACGGTACTTGTTCGCTATCGGTCTCGCGGTAATATTTAGCCTTAGATGGAGTTTACCACCCACTTAGGGCTGCACTCTCAAGCAACCCGACTCTGAGGAGAGTCCCTCTCGCCGCCGTCCTCCGTCGCTACGGGCCTGGCACCCTCTGTGGGAAATGGGCCCCGTTCAAGACGAACTTGGACAGGAGTGGACGACGACAAGAAAGCGGAACCTCCCGAACACCACATCTCCCGCCGCCGTTACAACGGCGGGATTCAGTGCTGGGCTTATTCCTGTTCGCTCGCCGCTACTAAGGAAATCCTAGTTAGTTTCTTTTCCTCCGCTTACTAATATGCTTAAATTCGGCGGGTAATCCTCCCTGATCTGAGGCCAACGTATAAAAATGGGAGGCAGACACGATATCCGTTACGACGTTACGGCGCGAGCGCCGACACGCCCTTCGGACGTCGAGTCCGCCTACAAACATCTGAGATTCCACATTCAGGTTTCTATAACTCTAGTGCACGAACGCGACAACGCAACATTTTTACACATCGTGTGTCGCCAGCAACAAGAGAATACCACCAAGCAACGTGTAATGTTTCCAAATTTTTAAACGGACCCGTGTTGTGCACTTTCGCGCGCGCACGAGAACCGTCATATGCGCGCGCCTCCCCTTATCGGGGAAAAACGCGCAATGTGGTTTTGTATTTATGCAGCCGGCCCTCAGACAGGAGTGGTCCTGGATGTGTATCCACGGACCGCAATGTGCGTTCGAAATGTCGATGTTCAAATGTGTCCTGCAGTTCACACTATGACGCGCAGTTAACTGCGTTCTTCATCGACCCGCGAGCCAAGTGATCCACCGTCCAGGGTAATAGTTTTCGGATAAAAGTTTAAAAATTTCATATTATATAATATTTGTCTTAGAACGAGAGATTGCTCTCTCACTCTAAACCGCACGGATTTTATTTTAGTTCACGAACACGTCTTAGAACAGCGCGCAGATTCGGGATGCGGATTTCTCACCCGTCATAACCTGCGGCGAGACGTGACGAAGCTCCACAGGGCGAGCGTCATGCGGCAGCGGCAGCAGCAGCTGCTGCTCTAGCCACACACACACATACACACACACACACGGGAGCCTAAGAGGTGACACAAAAGTATCATATAACTTTGGATGGAGTTATTAAAACAGTTTACAATGTATAATTTGTGTATGTTGTTACACACGCAAAATACAAAAAAAAACACGTTAATGATCCTTCCGCAGGTTCCCCTACGGAAACCTTGTTACGACTTTTACTTCCTCTAAATGATCAAGTTTGGTCAACTTCCCAACGACGCCAACGGCCGTGAAGCCACCGCGTGTCGGTCCGAAGACCTCACTAAATCATTCAATCGGTAGTAGCGACGGGCGGTGTGTACAAAGGGCAGGGACGTAATCAACGCGAGCTTATGACTCGCGCTTACTAGGAATTCCTCGTTTATGGGGGATAATTGCAAACCCCAATCCCCAGCACGAAGGAGTTTCAACGGGTTGCCCGGGCCCTTTAGGCCAGGGAGAACATGTTGATTCCTTCAGTGTAGCGCGCGTGCGGCCCAGGACATCTAAGGGCATCACAGACCTGTTATTGCTCAATCTCGTGCGGCTCGAAACCGCCGGTCCCTCTAAGAAGAATTTTAATACGTCGCCAGTGAGTTGCTTGACCGAAGCCATGCACACCGAAATGACGACGCCTATTTAGCAGGCTAGAGTCTCGTTCGTTACCGGAATTAACCAGACAAATCGCTCCACCAACTAAGAACGGCCATGCACCACCACCCACCGAATCAAGAAAGAGCTGTTAATCTGTCAATCCTTCCGGTGTCCGGGCCTGGTGAGATTTCCCGTGTTGAGTCAAATTAAGCCGCAGGCTCCACTCCTGGTGGTGCCCTTCCGTCAATTCCTTTAAGTTTCAGCTTTGCAACCATACTCCCCCCGGAGTCCAAAATCTTTGGTTTCCCGGAAGCTGCCCGCCGAGCCATTGTAGTAACGTCGGCGGATCGCTAGATGACATATTTACGGTTAGAACTAGGGCGGTATCTAATCGCCTTCGAACCTCTAACTTTCGTTCTTGATTGATGAAAACACCTTTGGCAAATGCTTTCGCTGATGTTCGTCTTGCGACGATCCAAGAATTTCACCTCTAACGTCGCAATACGAATGCCCCCAGTTATCCCTATTAATCATTACCTCGGAGTTCTGAAAACCAACAAAATAGAACCGAGATCATATTCTATTATTCCATGCACGAAATATTCAAGCAGCATTTTGAGCCCGCTTTGAGCACTCTAATTTGTTCAAAGTAAAATTGTCGGCCCACCTCGACACTCAATAAAGAGCACCGCGATAGGATTTTGATATTGAGCCGGCGTGTTACCGCCGGCTCACCGACGATATGCTCCGCAAACGTGTCAGTATCACCGCGGATGCGGTGCACCGACAGCGCGGCGCACAAATGCAACTACGAGCTTTTTAACCGCAACAATTTTAGTATACGCTATTGGAGCTGGAATTACCGCGGCTGCTGGCACCAGACTTGCCCTCCAATTGTTCCTCGTTAAAATATTTAAAGTGTACTCATTCCGATTACGAGGCCTCGTAAGAGTCCCGTATCGTTATTTTTCGTCACTACCTCCCCGTGCCGGGAGTGGGTAATTTGCGCGCCTGCTGCCTTCCTTGGATGTGGTAGCCGTTTCTCAGGCTCCCTCTCCGGAATCGAACCCTGATTCCCCGTTACCCGTGACAACCATGGTAGTCGCAGAAACTACCATCGAAAGTTGATAAGGCAGACATTTGAAAGATGCGTCGCCGGTACTGGACCATGCGATCGGCAAAAGTTATCCAGATTCATCAAAGTTAACGACTTCGGACGCGAGGCCCTCCGTCGATTGGTTTTGATCTAATAAAAGCACTCATCCCATCACTGGTCAGAGTTCTGATTGCATGTATTAGCTCTAGAATTACCACAGTTATCCAAGTAACTGAGTAAGATCTAAGGAACCAAAACTGATATATTGAGCCATTCGCGGTATCGCCTTAATACGGCTTGCACTGAGACATGCATGGCTTAATCTTTGAGACAAGCATATAACTACTGGCAGGATCAACCAGGGAGCTAACTCTCGAACCAGTCGGACGAACTGTCCCCCCTTCCCCCCGCTCGACTGAGCGGAGCGCGAGGGGATGTCTTTTCTTTCTGTATGTGTAAGAGAGGGGCAAACCAACCAACGTATTTGTTGTGTTGTTCGTTTTAGAGGCAGTTCAAGCCTTTAATTGAATTTTCCTCGAGTCGCAGATCTTATTCCACGTTGTTTTATCGTTACGATAAAATGTACAAAACATTCCGATATTCGATCACCGACAGGCGGTGGGCACGATCACGCCCGGAGTGTGCAGAGGCCGCTGCTCTGAGCTGCTGCGATGTATCAACAGAATTGATAACTGAACACGGCTCCAGAACTGCCGTAACTAAATACAGTAAGTAAGTTAGTAACTAACTACTGATCGTCGCTACGACGTCCTGAAGGCACGTTTTACAAACAGGCACACACTATCTTGTCGGTTGACGAATCTCTCGTCGTCGACAGATTGTGTATACAGAGATATAACCAAACGCATCAAAATAGCGTGGAGGGACCGACGACAAAAACCAACAGTTACTGCTGATTTCGACTCGGGCGCCCCACTTCGCACGTATGGTATATTTAATAAAAGACACAGCTTTATAACATAAAAAAATATGTCCATACAAACGTGTACGTACCAGGAAGCACATGCATAGTATAAGAACATAAGTCATATTAAATTATAAATTAAATTTACATCTCCTCGCTCTCTAAACACAACTCTTCTCATCAGCAACATGCGACGTTTTGCTTCGCGTTTCGTGTGTTTTTTACAGAGTTCCATCATTTTTTCCTTCAACATGCGCCCCGCGCGATGGCGCGGAGCGCGCTCACAGACGTTGAATCGTTATAAATGCGAGCACGTCGAACGTGCGCATGCGCACGAATTTTGTTTGCGCTTGACAATAACGCAAATTTTTTGAGTTGGACATGTCTGTGATTAAAGCACGCCGGAATTGGTGGATTATTTTATTATCGAACGGCAGCCCTTTGGCAATAGAAAAGACTGCTGAAAAAAAAAAAAAAAAAAAAAAAAAAAAAAAACCGTGTATCGCCGCCCGATGTTATTTTATTAACCTTCGGCGGCGGGGGCGGCGCGGGCTGTTCGAATGCATAATATCATCCCGAGGGAGTCGTATGTGTGTGTCTCTTGCGTGCAAAGAATGGATTCTTCCAATAATAGAGCATAATTATTGGAAGAATCCATTCTTTGCACGCAAGAGATGGGCGTTGGCTCATGTGCTCTGAATGAACTCTTGAATGTAAGTATAGAAAACTTACCTGAGAGAAATACCGCGGAGCAGCGCAGCGCAGCCCTCTGTGGTCATCCAGCCATCCAGCCATCCAGCCATCCAGCCAGCCAGCCAGCCCGCCAGCAGCTCGAAGAGTCGTCGTCGTCGAGGTCCACGGCGGCCGCCCCCGCACGTACTGGACAAATGCAAACACATCGTTATTTAGAAACTAGCTAAGCGATGATGGGAATATACGAATATTCGATTTTGACTAACCCCCCTCCCTATCTTACGATCACTAAAGAATAGGGTACATTATATACTTCGTCGCCCAAGCTAAAGATATAAAGGTATCATAACTCCTCTCAGGTCTATCTATCGTGGGAGAAAAAAAATACAATTAAAAGGACATGGGGAGTGCAGGTCTCACCCCGCAGATACTAAGCCTATTATTTGTCAATTATTATTATCGCTAGTTTTAAAGTATCAGCTTGTTTTAGAAACATGAAGAAACCAGCAGGATTCATAAAAATCCAAAAATATTAAATGCCGAATTGATATACCATATTGTAATGTCAAAATAAATTAATTAAAATAAATAATAATTAAAATAAATTAGAGTCAAGGTCAAGCTACGGCAAAAACTAGTTCGAGTGTATTGCAATTGCAAGTATTTTTGAGTTTTAGTTAAGTTTCAAAGTGGTTCTGGAATAAATAAATTGAAATTGAAATTGAAAATAATGTAAACTATGAATAAATAATCTTTCAACCTCCTTAGTTAGGGAATTGTATTAAAACCTTATTATCCTATACCAACCAACCCTATACCGTTCTGTTTCTAAAATGTAAACGTGTCATTATTATTTGAAGTATTGTGAATGTCATTTCTTATTATTTACAGATTTTCTAAGTAAATATTGGATAGGCTTTGATTATTCATTATATAGTAACTATCGGTGATCAAGCATGCAAAAGGTGTATTACAAGAACAACTGCACGGGTGCAGCTTGATGACGTGGGCATCGCCGCAAAAAGAATGGAGATCTAAATGCCAAGTTATAATAATATGCAAAATCGAAATTTATAGGAACAAAATAACATTATGAACGAGTATTAAAACTCTATTTCTTTGCTTTATTGGATGCCTATAACAATTATTGCTGTTATTTAAAAAAGTGCAATCTCAAAAAGTAGGTTAGATTTGACTTTGCCAGTTTTTATCAGAATTAAAATGTTGAAAAACTATATAAAATGTCTGAGATGTAATGAAAACTGGCCTGGCCAAGTCAAATCTAACCTAATATAAGATCTCACATTTTTATATAACCTACGAGGCAATACTTTGTTGTAGGCGATGGTGTTATCACTTAACACATCAGTTGGGCCATATCCTTGATACATCATCAGCAAGTTGTAAAAAAAAAAAAAAACAATAAAAAATAATTGACTGAATCGTGATGAATGACAGAGGTGAAACTGAATTTTTTTTTTTTAAATCGTTTCATTAAATTATGAAATTATGCGATAACAAACATTGAAAAGAAAACGGCTAAGCCGATTATGATAAAATTTTAATGGGAACACCACCAATCTGGAAGAATTTGGACCTACCAAATGAAAAAAAAAAAAAAAACAAATCGCCACACAAAAATGATTAAGTTTAAACAACCGACTTGAGGACCTCCCCCTTTTTGATTTGAAGTCGGTTAAAAAGCAGTTCGCTGACAAAAATGTTCCGTAGGGGGAGCGGACTAATTTCAAATCGATAAATATGTATCTCCTAAGATGACCTAGCTTTAAGACGTTTCAAAGTGATTCTTGCATCGTACTGAATAAAAAATTTTCGAGTTTGATGTTTAATGAAATCGATTTTGCTCAAAATTAACCTTATGTACCTTGTGATGAATAACGTGTGTATTTGGATAAGGATTAATATCACGTTATTTAACGAATTTGATAACCACAAAAAAGTTTTTGCCATTTGGCTACGGAACCCTAAAAAGAGCACGACGCGGTAAAAGTTTTTTCATTTCTCATACTCGGATAGTAGTAGTGTTGTTTTGATTGAGTTTTTTAGGGAAAAACTCATAGATCTGCTGTCAGCTGTAAAAAAAACTAATGAGTTCCATATTTAAAACATTTAAAAAGTCGACATAAATTGGCGGGATACTAATCTGCTATGTATCTGTGACGGAATTCAATATTTTTTTTTTTTTTGTTATGCTAAGATTTGAATATTTATTGAAAATGAGTGAGTTCAAGCGATCCTGAAATGTTGACACCAGATTCAATTGAAAACGAGGCAAATTGCCGAGCCGATATTAAATATGCTCAAGAGTACACTTGGTGTAAAACACAGTGTAAATTTGTCAAAAACACAGGGTTTTATTTTCGTCATGTATTCGAAATGAAAAGTAGAGTGTTTAACTCGGGTAAAAGAATCAATTCCTACTCGGACTATAGCAGCCCGCGCTGCGTTAGACGCTTGGGCGTCTAAATACCTCGGGAATTGATTATTTCGACCCTCGGTTAACAATCTACCTATTGTATTTTTTATGGTGGTATTCCCTAAGATTAGGTACACTTAGGAGCTGCGTTAGTCTGCGCTCACGGCCACCACCAGGCAGGCAGCCAGCATCACACTCATTACAGTGCGCGGCTGTAATGTACTAATTATAGATATCCGTTTACAGTGCGCTCTTGAACTGTAGAATGTATAGATACAAAAACTTACCTCAAGAGAAATACCGCGGTAGGGGTAGCTATGTGGTCATCCACAGCCAGCCAGCCAGCCGGCAGCGTGCCGCCCCCCGCTCCTCCATGGCGCGCCGGGCTCGTACTGGTCGCATTCAAATTGGTTAGGTATGTGTGTTTTTTATTTTTTAAGGTAGTCACAAAGGTGTGTCTCATAATTGGTAAGTAGCTTTGCCTCCTGCGCCGCTGGAGGGGGGCGAGTCCGATCCCCGCCGAAAACAAATATTTGTATGGTGAACACAGATGTTTATTCACTGCGTATAGGCGTTTATTCACTACAGCAGCCACTTAGTGGTGTTCGGTGGTAATAGCCAGCCCGCCTTTCGGTCGCTGGTTCCAATCAGGGGTCATGCGCTGATAATAAGCTAGTGATCTCAATCAAACGGTGAAGGGAAACATCGGGTTAAGGCAGACTAGGCTTCGAGAAAGGCCTTTACTTTTTTTTTATTTATTATTTGTAAATGAATAATTGGCTCGCAACTAACCCTAACGATTAATAAATACAAATAAATATGGTGCCAACAAATGGCGATGACCACAAAACTCCATTGCTTTGCTCTTCAGGCTTACATTATGATATTTATTGCGTTTTTAGGGTTTGAATTAGTGTATATTTCAAACGGCGAGAAAAATTGTAATATTTCATCATTCATTTTCGACGAATTCATTCCTCTATTATTGCAAGCATATCCATTGATCACACACATCTTGAATTGTATATAAAAACTAACCTGAGAGAAATACGGCGGTAGCACAGCCTCTGGGGTCACCTCCAAGCTGCTCGAAGAGTCGTCGAGGTCCATGGCTCGCGGGCACGTACTGGTCGCATTAAAATTGGTTAGCTATTACTTTTTTTATTATGTAGGGCTCTCAACACAACATCCCTCACAGCTCAGTTGGTGGTAGTTATGGGCTGGTGGTGGGTTCGATCCCCAACGTACACCACACACGTAAAAACATTAAAAATTAATGTACCCACCCTCAAACGGGGTGAAGGGAAACATCTCGCGAGGAAAAAACCAGGCATTTCTGTACGATTAATTATTATTTAAGTAAGCAAAGATGGGAATATAATATCATAATACTAGTGTTGAAAAGAACTTGAGAATCTTCGACTTCATGGACAAACTCGCCAACAACCGTGGCGATGGTTACCACCTAACATCAGGTGGGTCATATGTATAAAATAAAACCAATTAGATAAATTGGTTCAGTTCAGTTGGACAGTGGTATGCAGGTAACAAACATATAAACGAAACGGCTGAACCGATTCTGATGAAAATATGACTTTCCAGATAAAAAAAAAGATTCTTTACAAATGACGAAATTATGCGATGACAAACATAAAAAAAAAAGAAACACAATTATAACAAAACGGATAAGCCAATTTTGATGAAATTCAAATGATTTGGAAGATTATACGTTCAAATTAAAAAAAAAAATCTCATTATTATGAAAAATCTAGCCTTAATGAATATTTTGCTTACCCATAATAAACTATAGCAGTAACTTGCATTGCATTTGACCTTTTCTAGTACATAATTAATGTAAAACCGTGTCCAAAGAAATGCGCCACATACCTGAAACAAAAGAAAATAAAATAAAATAAATGATGTATTAGAACTCTTTTTAACACTGAAATTAATAAAAACCAACTTTTTACCACAAAATGTACAACATATATTTTTTCATTGCTCATACTCTGAAAGTAGGTTTGAAGTTGCTTGAGGGGCCTAATTGAAAGTTATACTTTCAGCCCTAGGGAGAATCGCTTTCTACTGACAGCTGTCAAATTATAAAAAAAACAAGTTCTATTTTATTCAACCCTTCTAAACTGCAAGGAGGTTGAACCAAATTCCAACTTTTTATTCAGCAAGTAGGTTGGAATCCCATTACAACGGTAAGAAGTTTAAAAAATCTAATTAGAGCGCAATGTAAAATTTAAATTTAAATAACATAAAGATAGTATTAAATAAATAATATATCTTCTAAATTACTTGATTTATATATAGCTTCAACTATTTCTTTAAAATAACATAGATTTGAGCAAACAATTTACCATTTTTTAAATTATGAAAATGAAAATAATGGCTGAATAATGCTGGCGAACCGAAGCCGAAGGCCCGCCAGAGAAAAAGAAAAAAAAACCGGGAAGGCGGCAATTCAATCTTCATTTTCACAAATTTTTCTTTCATGTTTTTATTTTTACTTTCCTTGTATTCGTAATGAAAAGCACAGTGTTTACCTCGGATGAAAGTCTTTTAAGTCCCTCAAGCTCCATTGGCGCCCTCGCTAACGCTCTGGCGCCAAACCCGTCTTGGGACTCAAAAAACGTGACTTTCAACACTCGGGTAACAATGTACTATTTCATTGCTCATACTCTGAAAGTAGGTCTGAAGTTGCCTGAGGGGCCTAATTGAAAGTAATACTTTTAGCCCTAGGGAGAATCGCTTTCTACTGACAGCTGTCAAATTATAAAAAAAAACAAGTTCTATTTTTAACCGACTTCCAATCAAAAAGGAGGAGGTTCTCAATTCGGTTGTATGTTTTTTTTTTTTTTTATTTTTTTTTTTAATGTTTGTTACCGCATAACTTCGTCATTTGTTAGCCGATTTGAAAAATTATTTTTTTATCTGAAAGGTACTGCTTCCAGATTGGTGCCATTTTAATTTTATTAAAATCGGTGTTGCCATTTTTTTTTAAATAATTTTTTTAATGTTTGTAACTGCATGCCTCCGTCATTTATGAACCGATTTAGAAAATTATTTTTTTATTTGGAAGGTTTTTTTTACGTCCAGACTGTCCCAAACAAATTTTATTAAAATCGGTTTAGCCGTTTGGCAATGAAGTCGGTTTGTCAAGTTTTTTAAACTTATAATTATATTCAACCATGTTCCAACTTTCTAAAGTCTTTCTAACTGCAACACGAGCTGTCCGTAGCACGACGAACTACAAGAACCTTTATATTATGTTACTTGCTGTATCATAATAAGGTTCTTGTAGTTCGTCGAAAGGTAAATTGCGGTTTACGGTTTATGACGTGTAAAAAAAAAACTACTGACTAGATCTCGTTCAAACCAAATATCGCTGGAAGTTTGCATAGTAATGTACAACATATATTTTTTTTAGTATTATCATTCCCTTACTTTAGAAGTTAGAGGGGGGGGACCAACTTTTTTCCACTTTGGAAGCGTCTCTCGCGCAAACTACTCAGTTTAGAAAAAAACTATATTAGAAACCTCAACATCATTTTTGAAGACCTATTCATAGATACCCCACACGTATGGGTTAGATGAAAAAAAAATTTTTGAGTTTCAGTTTCTAGTATGGGGACCCCCGAAATTTATAGTTTTTTTTTATTTTTATGTTAAAATCTTAATGCGGTTCACAGAATACAACTCGCCAAGTTCCATCAGTCTAGCTCTTACGGTTTCGGAGAAAAATGGCTGTGACATACGGACGGACAGACAGACAGACAGACAGACAGACAGACATGACGAATCTATAAGGGTTCCGTTTTTGCCATTTGGCTACGGAACCCTAAAATCGTGACTTTCAACACTCAGGTAACAATGTACTATTTTTAGTTTTATGTTTCTCTTATTTTAGAAGTTAGAGGGGGGGGGGGGGGGGCAACTTTTTTCCACTTTGGAAGTGTCTCTCGCGCAATCTATTAAGTTTAAAAAAATCGATATTAGAAACCTCAATATCGTTTAAGACCTATTCATAGATACCCCACCACATATTAAATATATTTTCTTTCTTTCTTTCTATATTGGTTCGATGAATTTTTTTTTTGAGTTTCAGTTTCAAGTATGGGGGACCCCCAAAATTTATAGTTTTTTTTCTATTTTTGTGTAAAAATTTTAATGCGGTTTACAGAATACATCTACTCGCCAAGTTTCATCAGTCAAGCTCTTACGGTTTCGGAGAAAAATGGCCGTGACATACGGACGGACAGACAGACAGACAGACATGACGAATCTACAAGGTGTATCTAAATATGTGTACTATGCGAAGGTGGGGGGTTTCAGACCACAATGGTGATCAGTTGTGGGGGGGAGAAAATTAAAAATTCCTATTTTCAGTTTCCCATACAAAAATATTAAATTTCATAATGCCTAAATAAATTGACAACCCTATCCTTGTAACCCCTTGACCTACTACCTCTGTAGGTCTACTACTACTACCTACTACCTCTGTAGCTGAGTTTAGGGTTGTCACTTTGTATAAAGTCAGCTGTTCATGTTGAAACTTCGTTGCAGTTTTTTTCAGAGATACCAATCGAAGTTCGAAAAGTCGTTGAACAAAAGTTGTTCCCCGGGGGGTGGAAATTCACCCCCCTTCGGGATAGTACACATATTTTGATACACGTTGTATAAGGGTTCCTTTTTTGCCATTTGGCTACGGAACCCTAAAAATCATGTGCGCAATGCTATTAATGCTCTCAAATGGTGAAGGGAAACATCGTGAAGAAAAACCAGGTATTGCCTGTGGTTAAAGGCCGACTAAGCTGCAAGGTTTTTTTTATTTGTAAACGCGTTGGCTAGCACCAACGTTTTCGAACTGAACTGGGAGGAGTTTGACTATGCGTTATCTCCGGCCTCCATATAGCCATCTAGTTGTACACAGAGGAACTATTATGATGGTTGAACGAAAGAAAAAAGCGCGCGCAGAGACCGTGGCAGCGTCTTAATAACTCATGTTCAAATTAGTTTGCGACGGTGTCAACAGATAGCGATGATCACCAATTTCTATTGATTTGCTCATTACATCAAAAAACTCATTCCATTTTATTATTACTTATGTCATATTTATTGCGTATTCAGGCATAAAATAATAACAAATATTTTAATCCTTTATTGTTGCAAGCATCCATTTAAACGCAAGAGATGGGCGTGTTTGCTCTATGTGCTCTTGAATGTATATAGAAACTTACCTGAGAGATATACGGCGGTAGCACAGCCTCTGGTAATCCAGCCGGGAGCAGCATACCACCCTCTCCTCCAGCAGCTCGAAGAGTCGTCGAGGTCCATGGCGCGCGGGCTCGTACTGGTCGCATTCAAATTGGTTAGGTATGTGTATTTTATTTGTTAAGGTAGTTACAAAGGTCTCTCATCATATAGCTCAGTTGGTAAGTAGCTCTGCCTCCTGCGCTGGAGGGGGGTGAGTTCGATCCCCACCGAAAACAAAATATTTGTATGGTGAACACAGATGTTTATTCCCTGCCTGGGTGTTATAAATAAAGTAGGTAAGGACTAACAAAAAAAAGCAGCCAAGTGCGAGTCGGACTCGCCCATGAAGGGTTCCGTAGCACGACGAACTACAATAACCTTTTCATTGCTCATACTCTGAAAGTAGGTCTGAAGTTGCCTGAGGGGCCTAATTGAAAGTAATACTTTCAGCCCTAGGGAGAATCGCTTTCTACTGACAGCTGTCAAATTATAAAAAAAAACAAGTTCTATTTTATTCAACCATGTTCCAACTTTCTAAACTGCAAGGAGGTTGAACCAAATTCCAACTTTTTATTCAGCAAGTAGGTTGGAAACCCATTACAACGGTAAGAAGTTTAATAACTCTAATTAGAGCGCAATGTAAAATTTAAATAACATAAAGATAGGTATTAAATAAATAAAATATCTTCTAAATTACTTGATTAATATATAACTTCAACTATTTATTTAAAATAACATAGATTTGAGCAAACAATTTACCATTTTTTAAATTATGAAAATGAAAATAATGGCTGAATAATGCTGGCGAGCCGTAGCCGAAGGCCCGCCAGAGAAAAAGAAAAAAAAACCGGGAAGGCGGCAATTCAATCTTAATTTTCACAAATTTTTCATTCATGTTTTTATTTTTACTTTCCTTGTATTCGTAATGAAAAGCACAGTGTTTACCTCGGGTGAAAGTCTTTTAAGTCCCTCAAGCTCCATTGGCGCCCTCGCTAACGCTCTGGCGCCAAACCCGTCTCGGGACTCAAAAAACGTGACTTTCAACACTCGGGTAACAATGTACTATTATATTATGTTACTTGATGTAACATAATAAGATTCTTGTAGTAAGTAAATTGCGGTTTACGGTTTATGACGTATAAAAAAAAACTCCCGACTAGATCTCGTTCAAACCAAATATCGTTGAAAGTTTGCATAGTAATGTACAACATATATTTTTTTGAAGTGAAAACTTCTTTAGCGGCGTTGAGCACTTTTTCTGTAATGGGTATAAAATCTTAAACTCGCGTCAGGACACGTGACCTGATCGAAAAAGCGTAAGACGGATGGAGAGTAGACAGCTATCCCCTCTCTACGGCGCGGCGAAAATGTATGCCTGGGCCTACTGTTTCGTTTAGGCAGCGCAGGGCGCTTGCGCGAATGTTCGTGTATGTTACAGCGTGCCACGCGCATCCATGGATGGTGACAGCTGATGGCTCGACCGTCTGTGTAGTGATCACATTGTTGTGTAATCGTAAAATTCGTAAATGTAAAGTGCTTAAAATATGGAAATTGAACAAAGTGCATCTATTAATGATAAAAGTGATGAAGAAATAGCGAAAGAAAATGAGTGAGTACTTTATAAATATACTAGATGAAAATTTAATAAGTTTTAATACGAGCGGCAGTGAATAGACCGGGAGGTGCTTCTGCTCCCGTTTTGATGTTTATACTTTATAGCATTAACCTATATTTTCATAACATCACAATAAGCACATGTGCGGTGTAGGTTTACCAAACAAATAATTTCGAATGAAAATAAATGAAATAAAATGATAATAAATAATCTCCGTTTTTCAGAGAAAGAAAAGAAAAAAAAATGACGGGTTGCACTCCGGGAGTGCCGGCAGAAGTGAAAACTTGATTATTAACGTTGAGCATGTTTGATATTTTGGAATGGTTAGGGGGGGCTTGTTTGTTATTTGGCACGCTGTAACATACACGAACATTCGCGCAAGCGCCCTGCGCTGCCTAAACGAAACAGTAGGCCCAGGCATACATTTTCGCCGCGCCGTAGAGAGGGGATAGCTGTCTACTCTCCATCCGTCTTACGCTTTTTCGATCAGGTCACGTGTCCTGACGCGCTGACGCGAGTTTAAGATTTTATACCCATTACAGAAAAAGTGCTCAACGCCGCTAAAGAAGTTTTCACTTCAAAAAAAATACGGGTTGCACTCCGGGAGTGCCGGCAGAAGTGAAAACTTGATTATTAACGTTGAGCATGTTTGATATTTTGGAATGGTTAGGGGGGGCTTGTTTGTTATTTGGCACGCTGTAACATACACGAACATTCGCGCAAGCGCCCTGCGCTGCCTAAACGAAACAGTAGGCCCAGGCATACATTTTCGCCGCGCCGTAGAGAGGGGATAGCTGTCTACTCTCCATCCGTCTTACGCTTTTTCGATCAGGTCACGTGTCCTGACGCGAGTTTAAGATTTTATACCCATTACAGAAAAAGTGCTCAACGCCGCTAAAGAAGTTTTCACTTCAAAAAAAAGAACGGAATCGAGAATACCAAAAGGCATGGCGTCAGCGTAAAAAAGATTTAAAGAAAAAAGATTCGAAGGAGGAAAAAGAAGAAAAAAAAAGAAAAAGACATTGTGAGAATCAAAGAGCATATTATCAACGTACAAAAGGTTTAAAGGAAAATGACGAAAATGTAGAAGAATTGTTCCAAAAGCAATTAGATGATTTGCAAATGTAATTTGATTTCATATTTTAAATATTGTAATATATATATATAAATATATATATACATATATTTTATTGTTTTATTATGTATTTTTATTGGTATTATTTTATTTTATGATTTCTTTGTTTTTTTTCGCAGGAAAAAAAAGCAGCCAAGTGCGAGTCGGACTCGCCCATGAAGGGTTCCGTAGCTTCAAGTAACATAATATACAGAAAATAAACAGGAAACAGGTTCTTGTAGTTCGTCGAAAGGTAAATTGCGGTTTACGATTTATGACGTATAAAAAAACAACTACTGGCTAGATCTCGTTCAAACCAAATATCGTTGAAAGTTTGCATAGTAATGTACAACATATATTTTTTTTAGTTTTATCATTCCCTTATTTTAGAAGTTAGACGGGGGGGGACCAACTTTTTTCAACTTTGGAAGTGTCTCTCGCGCAAACTATTCAGTTTAGAAAAAAACTATATTAGAAACCTCAACATCATTTTTGAAGACCTATTCATAGATACCCCACACGTATGGGTTTGACGAAAAATTTTTTTTTGAGTTGCAGTTTGAAGTATGGGGACCCCCAAAATTTATAGTTTTTTTTCTATTTTTGTGTAAAAATCTTAATGCGGTTTACAAAATACATCTACTCGCCAAGTTTCATCAGTGTAGCTTTTATGGTTTCGGAGAAAAATGGCTGTGACACGGTCGGACAGACAGACAGACAGACAGACAGACAGACAGACAGACAGACATGACGAATCTATAAGGGTTCCGTTTTTGCCATTTGGCTACGGAACCCTAAAAAGAAATTGGAAAGTAATGAAGACCAAGAGAATGTTCTGCAATGCAGGGCTTTTCGAAATTTAGAAAATGTACAGCTCGAACAAAATCAATTCCTCACCCAACAACTTCGTATATATGAAGAGAGTCACGAATGTATTACCCCCAAAGTCATTTTACATAGAACTACAGATATTCCAGGTGATGGTAATTGTCTTTTCCATTCACTCATACATGTTCTGCAACTTAAAATTTCGACTTGTGATTTGAGAAGACAGTTACGTGATTCACCTTATTTAAACTCCTGCCACAATCCACAAGAAGCATATAATATACTTTCAAGTAACAATGAATATGGAGATTTAGATTGTTTATATTTGTTTGCAAAAACTTACAATCAAAATATTTGTGTGCATTACCACTATTTCAACGTAATTTCAAAAAATAAAGATACTCGATTCTGTCATTTTAAAGCAAATGATACACATAATTGGATTCATCTTGATCTTCGTGAGCTACACTTTACGCCTTATTTCTCTGATGATGAAAAGAAGAAAGAAGATGAAAGAAAACAAAAGCAGAAGAACAAAGAATATTCTAAGCGGTATCGAGATAAAAAAAGAACATCAAATATACAAACAGCCCCGTCCGCCGGAGATGTGTTGGATGTACAACCAGTCATTCATACTAATGTACAGCTCGAACAAAATCAATTCCTCACCCAACAACTTCGTATACAGTGGTGGTCATATAATTAAGAACGCTGATATAAAGGGAAGATTTTTTCCAACTAAGATGCAAAACTAATTGTATGCATTTGTTTTTATTTCTCTCGGTATCGTAAAACATTTCCATATTTCCACTGTATTCATTGATACACATGATTGGCTAAAAATCAATAGGCAAACATTTTACACTACTTTTAAACAAAATATTCCTTATTACTGGCTGGTCACATAATTAAGAACGCTAAGTAGTTTATACCTTTATTCAAATTTAAATAAACACTCAGTCGATTTGTTACTGTTTGTATAATTTTGGCGCCATTACGTGCTGTAAAAGATTAAAGGCTTCTTTAGAAAAAACAATGGGAAAAAATAAAAATTGTGATAAATCTACAAGGGAAGTAATAATAAAACTTCGCCGGAAGAATTAGTCTTATAAAAAGATAGCCGACCATCTGCAATGTTCAAAAACGATGGTTTTCCACGCTGTAAAGCATTTAGCTACGTATCAAACTACTTCGAATGTTCCACGTGTACCTAAACAGAGAAAAACAACTCCTCGAGATGACCGAAACATCGTTCGTATGGCAAAACAAAATCCTTTTAAAGGGTCCAATGAGCTTAGAAAATAATATTTTGGTGAAAACAACCCTTCAGCAATCTCAGCACGCACTATTCGAAGACGTTTGGTAGAAGAAAAATTGCACGGTAGGATAGCAAGAAAGGTACCCATGTTAAAACTTTGCCACAGGCAAGCCCGGCTTGCATTTGCGAGAAAGTATGAAAACTGGACTGTGCAACAGTGGAAAAATGTACTTTTTCTGACGAGACGAAAATAAACAGAGTATGTTCTGATGGAAAACGATATGTACGACGTCCCCCGAATACAGCATTCGACCCAAAGTATACGAAACTTACATTAAAGCACGGTGGTGGAAATGTGAAAATTTGGGGTTGCTTTTCTGGAAATGGTGTAGGACCTGTAAAGTTGATAGAAGGTAACATGGATCAGTTCCAATACAAAAATATGCTGGAAGAAACAATGTTACCATACGCTGAAGACGTTCTACCGGTCATTTGGACATTCCAGCATGACAATGATCCAAAGCACACTGCACGCACCGTAAAGGAATTTCTTACAGCGCAATTAGTTTCTGTCTTAGACTGGCCTGCTAACAGTCCAGATCTAAACCCAATAGAGAATCTGTGGTTTGAAGTAAAGAAAAAGGTTTCAAATACAAAGTGTGGAAATTTAAGAGAGCTGTATGACGTTTTTTTAGAAGAATGGAACTCTATTTCTCTTGCGAAATGTCAAAAATTAATAGAGTCAATGCCTCGCCGGTGTAAAGCTGTAATTAAAAGCCGTAGATATGC
Organism: Thera obeliscata; assembly: GCA_947578465.1. Classification (NCBI taxonomy): domain Eukaryota; kingdom Metazoa; phylum Arthropoda; class Insecta; order Lepidoptera; family Geometridae; genus Thera; species Thera obeliscata. The sequence continues at coordinate 17,009,085 of OX387916.1, forward strand.
TATTAACTTTTAATTTTAGTTAAATATTCATTAAATTTCTTTTTATGTTTCCTGTGCTACATAATATTGTGATTTTTGAAATCTAAGTGTCATACAAAACAATTCCCGAGCAGTTAAATAAGTCGTTCTTAATTATTTGTCCAGTTTCAGTACTATTTGAATGTGTTACTTTGATAAAATCAATAAAATGTGCAAAAAATAGTTAGCGATTTCATACTTTATTCTTGTGTCAGGTTGCTCTATTAATGTGACTATTATATAACATAACTACTTGCTTCTCAGAAGGTACACATCTCTGTGTATTATACAATTTAAATAAAAAACTTCTAGAACTTCAAATCGTTCTTAATTATATGACCACAACTGTATATGAAGAGAGTCACGAATGTATTACCCCCAAAGTCATTTTACATAGAATTACAGATATTCCAGGTGATGGTAATTGTCTTTTCCATTCACTCATACATGTTCTGCAACTTAAAATTTCGACTTGTGATTTGAGAAGACAGTTACGTGATTCACCTTATTTAAACTCCTGCCACAATCCACAAGAAGCATATAATATACTTTCAAGTAACAATGAATATGGAGATTTAGATTGTTTATATTTGTTTGCAAAAACTTACAATCAAAATATTTGTGTGCATTACCACTATTTCAACGTAATTTCAAAAAATAAAGATACTCGATTCTGTCATTTTAAAGCAAATGATACACATAATTGGATTCATCTTGATCTTCGTGAGCTACACTTTACGCCTTATTTCTCTGATGATGAAAAGAAAAAAGAAGATGAAAGAAAACAAAAGCAGAAGAACAAAGAATATTCTAAGCGGTATCGAGATAAAAAAAGAACATCAAATATACAAACAGCCCCGTCCGCCGGAGATGTGTTGGATGTACAACCAGTCATTCATACTTCACAAATTGCAGACCCGTCCACCGGAGGTGTGCCATATGTTCCACCAGTTATTTGTAGTTCCCAAATTGCAGATTTATTGTCGAGAGATGTACCTTCAAGTCCATCAATACATTCTAACTACAATTCTATCGAAGTGCGTCAAAGGCATTTTCCTTCTCAAGATGTTGAATCATCTCCACCTAATATACATCTTCAAACATACTCTGCTTTTCAACAGAATTCTTCTGCTCATCAACAGTTTGAAAATGATTTTGTTAAAAATGAATTTGGTCATGCTTGCGACATTTGTGACAGACTGTGGTTTAGAAAAGATTTGAAATATTTGCAAAACAACGATGCAACTCCAAAAATTGAATTTATAAGAACATTGCTATACTGACAATAAAAATATGTTCGACTTGCTTTAAAGCCATTCAAAAGCAATGTATCCCACAACTATCAGTTTACAATGGATTCAAATATCCACCACTTCCAGACTGTCTTAAAGACTTTCCTTTGGACTTGGTAACTGAAAGACTTATATCGCCAAGGATTCCATTCATGAAAATTCGAAGGCTTCGGCATGTTCACGGTCAATATGGAATATACGGGCAGGTGATAAATGTTCCAATTGAAATAAACACAATGGTGCGTCAGTTACCAAGACAAGTGGATGATGATCATGCTATAACAGTTCACATTAAAAGGAAAAAAATTCACAAATCTAGCTACGTGTATGGTATAGTGACCAAGAGAAAAATAAAAGTGTGGTTACGATATTTAAAGGATACTCCTCTTTACAAGTCTTACGGCGTTTTAGTTGACGATGATTTTTTAAACGATAGAAGTTATGACGTTGAAGATGAAATCATCTTTGATGAAGATGGCGACAATGACCTTTTAGAACAAATACCCATCGAGGAAAGTTTAATAGCACAGCAGCAAACATTGATGTGGAACGACGATATGTACTTGAGAATCGCTCCAGGCGAAGGTAGTTTTTTTATTTTATTTTTATGTTTCTTTAATTTATTGAACAAGAAGATACATAATATATATGATTTACTTTTGCTTTCTTTTTTAGGTAATGCTCCAAAGAGTTTGCTGTTTGATGAACATGCTGAAGAATTATCTTTTCCACAAATATATCTGGGGCATTTCAGAGAATTTAGGAATGCGGTCTCACCCTTCATGATGGCTACGAGTGAATTAAGAAGATCTGATAGACGCGGAGTAACCCCTCAACACTTATTGTACATGGCTATGAAAATAATGAGAATTAGAATTAAGGACTCTCTTCACATTGCATTTAAGCATGTCGGCCAAGGTATTGCAATAACTAAAGAGCAAATAGAATCTGATGATTATATTCACGGCTGCATTGAAACTAATTTGGCATTCCTTCGTTCTATTCCGAATTCAGCATACTATTGGGCAGAAAGAAAAAGAGATCTTTTTGCTATGATTCGTCAATACGGTAAGCCAACTGTTTTCTTTACCATAAGTGCTAATGAAATTGGATGGCCTAAATTATTACAATTGTTGCATAATTTGAAAAATAATACGGAAATATCGGTTGAAGAGGCTGCAGATTTGCATTTTATTGAGAAAAGCACTCTTATTAATGAAGATGCCGTAACATGTGCTATATACTTCAATAAGTTAGTCGAAGTTCTTTTAAAAATATTAAAATCAAAAAGGCACAGTCCTTTCAAAAAATACAGGATTTTGCATTACTTTAAAAGAATTGAATTCCAACATCGAGGTAGTCCACATGCGCATATTTTAGCTTGGTTAGATAATGCCCCAGAAGACGCCCTTAACAGAGATTATAATGAAGCTATCGATCTTATCGATTTTCTGATATCAGTATCTGCTGCCGAGGCTTCTGGTGATATCCGATTACAAACTCATAAGCATACTTTTACTTGCTATAAAGGTATAGCATCGAGACGACAACAAAAATGTAGATTTGACGCTCCGTTTATGCCAGTTAAGAAAACCATGATTTTGACGCCTATGCCAGATACAGAAAATGGTTTCCAACGGTACAAGGCTAAATATAATTTAATCCAAAAAAACTTGGAAAAATACGAATACAATGGTTTTCAATCGTTCTACGATGAAAATAATATTGCTTCAGATGACGAATATGTCAACATTATTCGAGCAGGAATTAATAGACCACGAGTTTTTCCAAAACGTGAACCATGTGAAAAGTGGAATAATCCATTTAATCCCTTCATATTCAACGTTGTTAGATCCAACACTGATTTCCAATTTATAACTGAAGAATATTCTTGTGCAGCTTACGTGGTCGAATATGTTAACAAAACTAATAGAGGTGTTAGCAATTTACAAAGACAAATAATTGAAATAATGGATGAACATCCTGAGTTTAATTTATTTGACATTACTAAAAATATTAGCATTAATCTTTTGAACCACACTGAGATGACGAGTCAAGAGGCTGCATGGTACTTATTGAGAGAACCAATGTCAAAAAGTTCAACTGTTATTGTCTATATACCAACCATTTGGCCAGTCGAAAGGCATAGAATAAAGAAGACAATGAAAGAATTTAGTGAACTAGAAGATGATTCAACCGACATATGGAAGGAAAATTATTTCGACAAGTATGAGAAGAGACCTGAAGATTTAGCAGGTATTTCTCTTGCTCAGTTTGTTGCTAAATATTATAAAAATAACAAGGGTGACTATGTACTCAGGGAAGAACCAAAAGTTATACGATATCGCAATTATGATATGGGTACAGACTACAATGAGTATCGGAGAGAAATGGTTACTTTGCACCTTCCATTCCGTCATGAAGAATCGGAAATTCTTGCAGAATCGCGATATCTTCAGTTATACGAAGAAAATGAGGCACTTATTCTAGATCGAAGAAAAGAGTTTGAATCAAATCTTGACATCGAAAAAACATTGGAAATCTGCAGGGAGTTATGTCGTGAAAATGTTTCCGATGATGATGAGGAGATAAACGACGTAGTTGGTAGAATTCCTAATGAAAACCCATTTGCTGAATTATATCAAAATCCAAACGCAGATTTAAATGATGATTTACGCCTTGCGTTGTTTGATAAGCTTGGATCAATTGCTAAAAAGAAAGATAATATCTTACCTTATCCAGAATTTTATGGGCTTATGCGCAAAGCAAACGAGGAACAGCGAGAAATTTTGTTTCACACTATGCATCATTTAATATCAAACAACGAGCCAATGCAACAACCATTGTTGATATATTTGACTGGGCCAGCTGGTAGTGGTAAAACGTTTGTAATAAAAGCACTCATGGAAATTTATAATAGATTTTCTGACACGGATGGAATTTTCAACGCATACATTGCTTGTGCTTCAACTGGAAAAGCTGCTACAGCCATAGGTGGAACAACGGTGCATAATGCTTCAAGTATATCACTCTCAAGGCTATTGCCACTCAACATCGAAAAAGCTCATCAATACAGAGCGCTATTTGAGTTCATTAAGGTTATTATCATTGACGAAGTAAGCATGGTTTCAGCAGAATTATTAGAACAAATTAATGAACGTTTGAAGCAAATCACTGGCTTGTTCACAAAAGCTTTTGGTGGATTGGACGTGATCCTTATCGGAGATTTGCGCCAATTACCTCCTGTAAAAGCTACACCGATCTTTAAGCAAATTAAAAAAAAAATTACTGGTGAATCAATTTGGCGAAAATTTCATCAATTCGATCTCAAGAAGGTAATGCGCCAAGAAAATAGACTCTTTTCTGCCATTTTAACAAAAAACGGTGATGGGTTCATTCTAACAGAAGAAGAATTAAATATGATAGAATCGAGATTTGTAACTAAAGAACACGCACAATCAGAATGTCCGGAAGGAACGAGACTTATGTTCACGAATAATAAGGTTAATGAATACAACAGTACAATTTTGAACAGTTTTGAAAATAAAATTGTTTCATTGGCATCGGATGTTTTCGTTGGTTGTCATAATGCAGAACAAGAAAATTTTGTAAGGCAAAAGTTACATAAAATGAAACCTGACGAGACTGGTGGATTACCTTATGAACTAGTTCTAGTTCCTAACCGACCCTATATGATAACCATAAACATAGATGTCGCTGATGGTTTATCTAATGGCACTGTAGGAAAATTACTACTCATAGAATCTGATAAAAATGATGAAATCACAAGACTTTGGTTCAAATTCTCAAAATCCATTGGTCAAAAACGTGCAACAAAATTTAGAAGCGACATTGCACGCTTGAAAATCGACAAAGACGCTGTTCCAATTTCTTTACAATCATCGTCAATACCACTCAACAGAAATAAAACTATAGTGGCAAAAAGAAAACATTTTCCACTGATTTCGGCTTTGGCGATGACAATTATTCATAAATCCCAAGGAGGTACGTTTGATGCTATCGTTTATGAATACAATCGTTCTCATTCAAGAGAATTGGTGTACGTTGCGCTATCAAGAGTAACTAGTATAGAAGGTTTGTTCTTAGTAACTGAAGACGACACAAGGGCGAGCTGGAAATTTCATCATGGCAGAGTAGGAAACGCACAGGTGGAAGATTCAAACGCAACAAAAAATCAAAAGAGATCAACAACTCATCGAGAAGATTTATCAATTGAATTGAAACGTTTACGTGAAAATCCTTTGCAAACCATCACCAAAACACTTGTAGATTTTATTTCTAAGAATAATAGATTGTCTATTTTTTCATTCAATTGTCAGAGTTTACGTGCGCATGTAGATGATCTAGCAATTGACGCTCTTGTTAATAATTAAAAGTTTAAAAAACTTGAGAAACCGACTTCATTGCCAAACGGCTAAACCGATTTTAATGAAATTTGTTTGGGACAATCTGGACGTAAGAATAACCTTCCAAATAAAAAAATAATGTTCTAAATCGGTTCATAAATGACGGAGGCATGCAGTTACAAACATTAAAAAAATTATTAAAAAAAAATGGCAACACCGATTTTAATAAAATTAAAATGGGACCAATCTGGAAGCAGTACCTATCAGATAAAAAAATAATTTTTCAAATCGGCTCACAAATGACGAAGTTATGCGGTAACAAACATTAAAAAAAAAAAAAAAAAAAAAAAAAAAAAAAAAACCATACAACCGAATTGAGAACCTCCTCCTTTTTGATTGGAAGTCGGTTAAAAAGATGAATGTGTTAATTTTATCAGAAACTCATATGGGTAACAATGAAATAATTGACATTCCGAATTTCAACTTTGTTGCGAGTTTCAGAAGAAATAATCGTCCCGCGGGAGGAGTAGCTATTTATCAAAATATGAACACAGTTCATTATTGCACAAATTATATGGATGTGCATGTGAAATACAACAGCATGTTTAATGCCACTGTTTCTGATATCGGTGATATTTGTATAAGTCGTTGCCACTCTGGTGATAATCAGTTCATAATTATGGTTGCCGTTTACATCTCTCCAGATAAGTCATTGCGTGCTATACGAGACTTCTTGTATGAAAATTTATTCATTTATTCTCATGATGCATCTGCATTGCTTAAAAAAAAAATTGGAAAAAGCTTTGATGAATTGCCAATGATTTTGAGTGGAGATTTCAACATAAACTTCGCAGACGATAAAAATCAACTATTAATTGAATTTTTAAATAATGAATTTCGTTTAACTATGTCGAATGATCGCAATCTTAGCACAACGAAATACAAAACTACTATTGATGCGGTCTTTATTAGACATTTAAATAGGTTCGAATCAAAACTGTTCGTTTCTTACTTCAGCTACCATAAACCTATCGTATCAGTTTTAGAGATTGGCGATGATAGTTCTGGTAATGATGATGGTGAAAAAGTCGTTGAAATTATGGATGAAAGTTGATTTTTCGGAGAGATAAACTTTCTAATGTAAAATAATTGTAATAGTTTTAAAGTGTTAAATTTTTAATCTTATACCTTTTAAACGAGAAAATCTTGTATATATATATATATATTTAGGATCTCGGAAATTGAGCCAACGATTTTCATGAAATTTTGTATACAGGGGTTTTCGGGGACGATAAAACGATCTAGCTAGGATTCATTTTTAGAAAATATCGGCGTTCGGAGTTAAGAACAAACTACTTTATCGTAATATGATTACTCCTAGCGACATCTATTGCTCAGAAGCAAAAACTAAGCTCTATGAGAACTCACTGAGAACGCCATCTTTTGACGAGTTTTGGAACTAAATGACTACATAAACACTCTAACAAGTTCCGGAAGTTTAAATAACCATTTCTTATTTTTTAATTATTATGTAGTATGTTAGTAAGATTGAAAAATATGATTTCATCATTCATACGTTATTAAAAAATACCGAGCGAAGCTCGGTCACAAACTGCTAGTGTAATATAAATTGTCATGTTTGTGTACGATAGCGCAATAAATGAATATTGTATTCTACCACATAAATGATAGTACTTTTATACTGATAAAGCAATTGGTGCAAAATTATTCCCTAACCATTCCAAAATATCAAACATGCTCAACGTTAATAATCAAGTTTTCACTTCTGCCGGCACTCCCGGAGTGCAACCCGTCTTTTTTTTTATTTATCATTCTCTTATTTTAGAAGTTAGATGGGGGGGGGACCAACTTTTTTCCACTTTGGAAGTGTCTCTCGCGCAAACTATTCAGTTTAGAAAAAAACTATATTAGAAACCTCAACATCATTTTTGAAGACCTATTCATAGATACCCCACAAGTATGGGTTCGATGAAAAAAAAAATTTTGAGTTTCAGTTCCAAGTATGGGGACCCCCGAAATTTATAGTTTATTTTTTATTTTTATGCAAAAATCTTAATGCGGTTTACAGAATACATCTACTCGCCAAGTTTCATCAGTCTAGCTCTTACGGTTTCGGAGAAAAATGGCTGTGACATACGGACGGACGGACAGACGGACGGACAGACAGACAGACAGACAGACAGACAGACATGACGAATCTATAAGGGTTCCGTTTTTGCCATTTGGCTACGGAACCCTAAAAAGTAAGTATCATTATATCATCAGCAGCCACTTAGTGGTGTTAGGTGGTACATAGTAGCCAGCCCGCCTTTCGGTCGCTGGTTCCAATCAGGGGTCATGTAAAAGCCTTAAAAAAACATGTGCGCAATGCGCTAGTAATATGCTAGTGATCTCAATCAAACGGTAAAGGGAAACATCGTGAGGAAAATACCAGGTATTTCCTGCGGTTAAAGGAAGACTATGCTGAAAGGTTTCCTTTCTATTTTTTATTTTTAAATGCATTGGCTGTCAGCTAACCATACCGATAAATAAATACAAATGAATATGGTGCCAACACCATCTGTGGGCACCATATTTATTTGTATTTATTATTTATTTGCGTTTCGGCGGTATGTTATGACCACCAAACTCGAGAGTACTGGTGGTCTAGTGGTAGTGGGCCCGCCTTCCGATGCGAAGGGCGTGGGTTCAAATCCACTCGTGTACCATGAGTTTTTCTTTCGAAAATTTTATGTGCACTATGCCAGTACTCTCAAAACGGTGAAGGAAAACATCGTGAGGAAACCGGCGTGTTGTAGAACCTAAAAAAGTTCGAGCAACACGTGTCAAGAGTCACGCAAAAAGGGCATCTCAGTGGCCTACTTGCGGAAAAACCAGCCCGCACATCAAGTGCGGATGATAAACTTGCCGAACTTGCCGACCACCAAACTCCATTGCTTGGCTCTTTAGGCTTATGTGATATTCATTGCGCATTAAAACACAAATTATGTTCAGATATTTTTGGCGAGAAATATAAAAATACTTTATCATTTATTTTCAACAAACTCATTCTCTTCTATTACTTCAAGTAATATCCATTGATCACACCTGTCTACATGCAGGAGAAGGGCGTTTGCTCAGTGTTCTTGAACTCTTGAATGTATAGAAAATTTACCTGAGAGAAATACGGCGGTAGCACAGCCTCTGGTCATCTCCTCCAGCAGCTCGAAGAGTCGTCGAGGTCCATGGCGCGCGGGCTCGTACTGGTCGCATTCAAATTGGTTAGGCATGTGTTTTTTATTGGTTAAGGTAGGCACAAAGGTCTCTCATAATATAGCTCAATTGGTAAGCAGCTCTGCCTCCTGCGCTGGAGGGGGGTGAGTTCAGTGACAGAATCAGTGACACGATAAGAAGGTGGGGAGATCCCCACCTTCTTATTGTGTCACTGATTCTTTTGAACCAAGTGTGGTGAAAGGATTTTAAGTGCGCCTCAAAGAGGCTCCTTTCATGCACTTGACATATTTTCGAACTTTTTAGATTCTACGAAATGCCGGTTTCCTCACGATGTTTTCCTTCACAGATGTTTAAGGTGTTCTAAATAATGTAGGTAAGTACCTAACCACAAAAAAAATATAAGTCTTATAAACTATCATCGGCTGATTCCCATAGAACAAGCTCTGCTTATTTTAGGGTTAGATTGTGTTTTGTAGAGCACTAGTGGTGTTCAGTGGTAGCCACCTCGCCTTCCGACCCTAAGGGTCGCAGGTTCAATCAGGGGTCACGTAAAAACATTCATGTGTGCAATGCTAATAGTGCTCTCAAATGGTGAAGGGAAACATCGTGAAGGAAAACCAGGTATTTCCTGTGGTAAAAGGCTAACTAAGCTGAAAGGTTTTGATTTTAAATTGTTAATGCATTGGCTAGCAACTAACGTTTTCAAACATCGATGGAATATTATTTTAATCTTACTATGTGATATTTAGGCTTGAAACTGTATAAATACTAGCGGCCGCCCGCGGCTTCGCTCGCCTCGTTACCGTTCCCGTTGAAAAAAAACATATTTATTCACCTTTTAAACCTTCTCTGGACCTCCACAAATCATTCAAGACCAAAATTAGCCAAATCGGTCCAGCCATTCTCGAGTTTAGCGAGACTAACGAACAGCAATTCAGTTTTATATATTAAGATTTCAATCCGCTATAATGCAACCATCCATTGATCACTCCTCTACACGCAAGATATGGGCGTGTTTGCTCCTGTGCTCTTGAATATATAGAAAACTTACCTGAGAGAAATACGGCGGTAGCACAGCCTCTGGTCAACCAGCCGGGAGCAGCATTCCCACCTCACTCGCTTCTCCAGCAGCTCCAAGAGTTCGTGTTCAGCACGGGCACTGGTGGTCGTCGAGGTCCGTGGCGCGGGCACGTACTGGTTGCATTAAAATAGGTTAGGTTAGTGTTTTTTAGAAAGGCACAAAGTTCACACTCATTAAAATCTAGGTAATATAATACTTTTAGGTACAAGTCTATAAACCAACTTGAAATAGAGTTAAAGATAGGTTGGTGTTGAAACGTTTATAAAGTACTAAACACCAAAAAATTAATGAGACTTATTTTTCAAAACAAGCATCATTAGGTACCTACCAATGTTTGAGAATGTACTAAGTATCTTTTAAAAATAAAAAAATAAACTATACTACAATAATTCCGTTGTTAGGAAATCTATGGTAAAATTTTAGGATTAATCAAAATTAAATTTAAAAAAAATAATAGGTAGGTACTTATACTATTATGTCCCAAAAGTTTTGAACAGAGTGAGATTTGAACCCATGATCTTGTTTGTTTACACTACACCATCCTCTATTGAGATGTAACCTATGATGCTTAGAGAAGAGCACTGGTGGTCTAGTGGTAGCGGCCTCGCCTTCTGATCCTAAGGTCATGGGTTAAAATCCAGTTGTGTACCAATCACTTTTCCGTCAAGAAAAAACATATCATCATGAGTCCATCCCAACCAAAGTTTGTCTATTAGAGTTCGATCTCTAGCGATAAGACTGGCCTTTGTGTAAGTCAAATAGTTTTAAGTTTTTAAGTACTTTAATTATTTAATAATGTATTTTTATTGATCGATGTGGTAAAAGCTTTCCGATCATCTCTTTCAGTGTAGATAGGTTAGTACCTGGAGCGTGGCACCTCTATGCCATCGTTCTCCTATAGAAATTACCTACTAAGGCTATAAACTCCTTTCAAATTGTGTAGATGTAGAATATGTCTAAAATAGAAGCTATGAATAAAAATACACAACACACAAACTGATATGTTTTTCCATGCGCGAGCCACGGTCATAGATCCAAGTCTAGACCTCAGGTCTGGAGCCACCAAAGCAGGCTCAGTTACGGAAGCGTCAGCAATGTTTTAGAATCAAGATAATATACCAAGCCTGTGCGAAGGTTACAGGTTCGAATACATTTAGCGTCCGTAAGCGAGCGGAGAGAACGATCCTTTTAGTTTTGATTGAGACGCTTCACTATTTGGAGAAGAAAAGCTCGCAAGCAAAGATGGCTACCAGTAGGTTCAACACACAGAAAACGCTCATTATACAAGCAGGGACGTTATTCACTATGACATTGGAGATTCCGTGCCCAAAACGTGTGACGTCACAACGTGATTTAAACACCAACGCGATTCTTACCGTGCCTTGGTGTGGAATCGAAAAATGGTATTCTCTAAGCCACAAGACTAGTTGTCTATGCCCCACGTTTTATTTCACATGATGCGTTCAAACTCTTGCGTCTGATCCACTCGGAAAATTATCGGTTTTTAAATAAATTTGCAGGATAAGTTTTTGTTTCCATATTTTCAACTCAAATAATAAATATTTTGAATTATAAGCATGCTAATCCATCTATTGTTGTGCTTACAATATTTTAAAGCGATTTGAAAATTTAGAACCAAACATATTTATAACACTAAATGACATTCCAGTCACCTATGACTAGTTTCGGAACGTATGTTTTGATTGCGTGAATGAAATTATATAGCAATGTCCTTCATCCAAATAAACCACGATCTACACTTTGAAAAGGCAAAAAATAAAGTGGATGTTATTCTGCGAAGATAAAATGGATATTATACTGCGGTCCTACAAGGCTACCAAAGAATTATGTATATTTTTTCCTCCTTGAGATCTTTGCAAGCAGGATAATTACTCCTCAAAGGTTTACCAGCATAACACCAAGTAAGTGCATCGATAAAATAAGAATACTACGGTACTAGTAGCAGTGGTAGTAGGTACCTAGATGCCTGCCTTCAGCAGTGGAGTGGACCATTTCTACCTACTTGACTGGCTCAGTTGGTAGTAGCTCTGCCTTCTGCGCCGTAGGTCGTGGGTTCGATACCTACCGAGAACAAATATAATTTGTGTGGTGAACACATAATATGTTTGTTCTCTGTCTGGGTGTTATATTATATACTAAGTATTAATATCAGCTATCTAATTCCCATAGTACAAGCTCTGCTTAGTATGGGGCTAGATAGTGTTGAGTAGATTGTCTACAATATTTAAAGGTTGATATTGATTTCGGACCTCATACGTCCAATAATGAGGTCCCGAAGGAGTAAATGGACGTATGATTGCAGTCTGGTACCCTAGAGATGGAAAACGCAACAGAGGGCGGCAGTTGAAGCGTTGGGAGGATGAGCTCCCTAAGGAGTGGCGCAGAGCATGTCTGGACCGAGCCAAGTGGCAAACCCTGGAGGAGGCCTTTGTCGAAGGACAACCCGACCGACCTATGTAGTACCGCCACATCGGTGTCATACATAATATAAACTTTTGCTTAGTTAGTATATTTAGTAAGTAGGATTAGTATAAGTTAGGTTAAGCAAAACTGTTTTGGTCAGAGAAATAAAGGCTTATTTTTATTTTATTTTATTTGTTGATTTCAGGTAAAGTCACTGTGAAGAGGAAGTTGTTAATGCCCTCAATGAGCTGCTTCCAATCTATGTGAAATTTCCTACCACCGAACAAGAAAGGATGTAATCAAACAAGTGTATAATTTAATTCTACTAAGTATTTGTTTGAAATCTCCATACAATCCTGTAAAAAAAAATGGTTTCAATATTATAAAAGCTAAGCCACACTACTTTCATTGTTTTTCTTTATTTTATACCATGTAGATAATTGTATGATACTTTGTTGATACAATGCTATACAACTTTCAAACATAACCTCAAAACATGCTCAAGAGAAACGAGCCATACTAACTTTATCAGGAACACGCTAATCTGTGGCGTATCGCGCAAGAATCGAGCGCGTTCATTTGACAGATCTAACCGTGCCCAAATCGTACCGTGCCGCGCTATGGAATGACAACTTTGGCATAGGGAATACGATTTTAAGCGATTCCACGCCGATGTCTTATCGTGTTCACGTAACACGCGTGGTTTGGCAATAGTGAATAACAGCCCAGTTGAAAGTCCGGAGACATCCGGCAGACAGTGACAGTGACATCCAGTTATTTATCTGTTTGTTTTGATTGCAGTGGTTATCTGGGATGAAAATCGAATCGTTCATTTTAGTCGATGGCTAGTACAAAAATAAACGGAAGTTACGTGTAACTAAAAAACTGAAAAAGTACGGTATGTTCGTTCGATATAACTAACTGCTACAGACACAGATATTACCTACCTACCCGGTCGGAAGAAAAAGAAGCATTCGCAAATCGCAACACTACTTTCTGACCGCAGCGGCCCGCCTTGGTTTCGATGTTCCGGCAATCGCCCTTGTCGCGGGCGCCGCCGACGACGACGACGCCGCCGATGACGCTGAAGCCGGTGGTGGCGTCGGCATCGGAGTGGCGTCCTTCGGCTCCTCGATGGCACCTAGGTCCTCCATGCGCCTGACGCGATGACGACTGCCGTCTGCACCGATCACGTACACGAAGCCTTCCATCGTCCAGCATTTAGCGATTCCAAAGCGCTGTCTAGCCGCCATAAACACTTCATGTCGCGGTTTTGTCAGGAATTCGGATACAGTTATACCCGACCCCTTCAGAGCTGACTTCGCTGACCATATTTTGCTTCTGACTGCCACATCCCGGAGTTTGAATAGAATGGGTCTAGGCTTACCAGATGTAGATTGCCGGCCCATCCTGTGACAACGACTTATGTCACTAGATTTGAAGCTGCTTTGCTTCAACAAATCCACAACGGTCTTTACAACGGCGACTGCTGTATCTTCTTTCTGCACCTCTGGAACTCCATGAAGTAACAGGATCTTGCGCCTACTTCGCATTTCAAGCTGGTCCAGTTCCCCGGCGACATAAGCCACTTGTAGTTGCAGAGATCTCAGGGAGCCCATGATGAAGTTCTTGAAAGCCGCAAACTCCTCCGACAAGCCTTCGATGCTTGAGGCTGGTGTGGCTTTCTTGCGTAGGGTTTCATCAAAGGAATCCATCCTTGTGGAGAAGGTCGACATCATCTCAGCCAGTGTGTGACTCAGCGAGTCATTGATGTTTTCCATCATGAAAGTGATAGTGCAAAAGTGTTGATTTGGTGTAGTTTTACTGTGAAATTCACTGGTTGGCAGGTGGGGTATACTAATTATAACTTTTATTCATTAAATTATTTGTTTATAACTGATTTATTAATTATTTATTTATGGAGCTCTATAAAATGTCTGTTGCAAGTTTTAACGCCTACCCCCGAAAAACGTATATTCTTTCCTCCTTGAGATCTTTGCAAGCAGGATAATTACTCCTCAAAGGTTTACCAGCATAACACCAAGTAAGTGCATCGATAAAATAAGAATACTACGGTACTAGTAGCAGTGGTAGTAGGTACCTAGATGCCTGCCTTCAGCAGTGGAGTGGACCATTTCAGGCTGCTGAGGTGAAGTGGATGAATGTACCTACCTACTTGACTGGCTTCCCAGCTCTGAATATTTAAAGGTTGATATTGATTTCAGGACCTCATACGTCCAATAATGAGGTCCCGAAGGAGTAAATGGACGTATGATTGTACAGTCTGGTACCCTAGAGATGGAAAACGCAACAGAGGGCGGCAGTTGAAGCGTTGGGAGGATGAGCTCCCTAAGGAGTGGTGCAGAGCATGTCTGGACCGAACCAAGTGGCAAACCCTGGAGGAGGCCTTTGTCGAAGGACAACCCGACCGACCTATGTAGTACCGCCACGTCGGTGTCATATATAATAGAAACTTTTGCTTAGTTAGTATATTTAGTAAGTAGGATTAGTTTAAGTTAGGTTAAGCAAAACTGTTTTGGTCAGACAAATAAAGGCTTATTTTTATTTTATTTTATTTTATTTATTGATTTCAGGTAAAGTCGCTGTGAAGAGGAAGTTGTTAATGCCCTCAATGAGCTGCTTCCAATCTATGTGAAATTTCCTACCACCGAACAAGAAAGGATGTAATCAAACAAGTGTATAATTTAATTCTACTAAGTATTTGTTTGAAATCTCCATACAATCCTGTTAAAAAAAATGGTTTCAATATTATAAAAGCTAAGCCACACTACTTTCATTGTTTTTCTTTATTTTATACCATGTAGATAATTGTATGATACTTTGTTGATACAATGCTATACAACTTTCAAACATAACCTCAAAACATGCTCAAGAGAAACGAGCCATACTAACTTTATCAGGAACACGCTAATCTGTGGCGTATCGCGCAAGAATCGAGCGCGTTCATTTGACAGATCTAACCGTGCCCAAATCGTACCGTGCCGCGCTATGGAATGACAACTTTGGCATAGGGAATACGATTTTAAGCGATTCCACGCCGATGTCTTATCGTGTTCACGTAACACGCGTGGTTTGGCAATAGTGAATAACAGCCCAGATATGCTTAGCCCAAACCCTGTAAACGCAATTTCAAGTAGCTATATCACGCTATTTCATGTAAGAACTATGTTAGAGCACATCCATTTCTTCCTGTTAGTGTTTGGCCGGGTTACCGACCATCTTGAAAATCGCTTTCCCGGAGGAAATCAACTTTTGGAAACCTAAAATTTAAGTATTTGTTTCGTACTTACCAGTTTATGAACAACCCAGGCACCAGGCAGGAATCCCGAGAGGATTTCGCGCGGACGCGGAGAAAGATCTAGGTTCACGAAAAAAGCGTAGAGCAACCGACAGAATTCACCTCTAGCGAAATGCGTGCGCAAGAGCTCCTCACATGCAGAAAAATGGCGAAGCAAGCGAGGCGAGGGCCAGTGCTGCCAGATGAAAAAATCTAATCAGCGCTGACAGCGGTGCAATAAGCGCTAGATTCGAATATATTCACGAGCCAATAAAGCGCTAAATCGGCTCAAACGGGTCAATAAAGCGCTAAATTCGAAATTTTAACTAAGGCGCTTTTTAGACGATCAGTGTGATTAAATAAATCTCCCATACTAAACAAAACATGGGCTTTAACCATAAGCTCTTATAACAATTCTGATAAATTATTTTTATGAAACAACGGGATATTTACCATGATTAAATTTTTTGATGAGTTGATCCGATATTTCGGCACAGTTGCATGCACCATGATCACGGTTGAACTGAAGTCCACGAGTAAAAGAAATGTTATTGGCAGATAAATCGATCTACCCTCTTTCGCACTCTTTTATTGGTTTCGAGACTACTATTGGTTCCATTCTCACTATTTTGTCGATTTCGACACACAACACTGACGGTATCGGGACGCGTAGTGGATGACACACTTTTTGGTGGTTTGCACATTCGTACCACCGGGTTCCAGACTCCAGATAACTGGAAACCATCTTCACGGTTGAAGTTCTTGTGTTTGGTGATTTCAATTGCCTCTTGAACCAATCTCGGTATGTAGTGGCGCTCGGTTGAAATCACCTGCGGGTTGTGTAGCTCGATCCAATGGTTTGATCCGGAGTCCAAAAGATGTTCTGCAATGGCAGACTTATGTGTCTCAATGTTTTTAACCGCCCTAATGTGTTCTTTTATACGACAGGCAATGGTGCGTTTTGTTTGGTAAATATCCCGTTGTTTCATAAAAATAGTGTTAAAAACCATGATAGTTTCAAAAGTTAATTCTGATAAAGTTTTGGAAGCGAGACGCTGATTGTGACTTGTTTTAACGCATCTCGTTTACGGCTCCGTTGTTTTGCTCTATGTGTTTAGTATGGTAGATTGTGTAATCACATTGATCTTCTTTTGATGAACTGAATCACAATGTCTCTGGCCATCACATAACTTGGCAAGAAAGTCCTTCCTACAATACAAACACATTGCCCTTGTATCATCTCCAGACACAGGTTTCAACCATTGTTTAAAGTTGGGCGATTTCTCCCATTCGACTGTAGGTATATCTTTGTTTGTACACAGTTTTTTTTGATAATGGTACATCCATTTCAAAAAAGATAACCAACACAACACGATGGAACACTTACAAAAGTAACTAATAAAATCAGTGCTTAAAAGTTATTTCTAAACTTGAACTTCAGTGCGTTCACGTAGACAGAATGAAAATGAAAGAAGCTTAGTCAATCAAACATGAAACAAACCGTAACTAATGTTCATGGGATTCCTCGTGCTCTATTGCCATATTATAACCCAGCTGGCAAAGAGCACAAAATTGAAAAAAGCGCTAAATTATCCGTTAGGCGCTAAAATTATCAAATGCCCGCTGAACATAGCAAAAAAGCGCTAGATCTAGCGCCGAAAGCGCTAAAATGGCAGCACTGGGCGAGGCATTGTTTCCGACTTCCGTTTCGACTCCGTTCATTCGCTCAGTCTTCATGCAGTGTTGTCAGGGCGGGCGGGCGAAGGGTTGCCCCCTAAAAATTATTAAAACTGATTAGTTTATGTTTTTAAATAAGTTATTCATAGCTCAGTTTGTATAACTAGTGGCACATAACTATAAAGGGGCCTCTACACATTTGGCCATGCTGGGCCAGGCTCCGCCAATGCACAATTGTAGACCACGATCACTTGGTGTTCACACACTGGCGCATGGCTCATTGCTGCCTGGCAAACCAATTGCGACGGACGTCGAAGTAATTACGGCTGCGGCTATTTACTTTGAACGATCAGATTTGATTCAAACTTTGCACACCTGTCAAAGGTCGATGACAATGCAATAATATGAAAAAAAAAATATTTTGATTGTTGTAAATATTTTATCAATAGTTTATTATATCTGAAGTTATTATAAAAGCACCCTACGCTTTTTTGTACAATAATATAAAATTTTCAATTGATTATTACAGTTTTATTTTTAACTTTTAAGTTCAATTAGTTATAAAAGCGTTTTTTTTTAGTTTTTAAACTATAATTTATTGTATACTGTTTACAAGTATTACAGAACGCAACACAAAAGTGTTCTATCCCGGTCAGCGGCCGGTGACGAACTGAACATTGGACGATTGTGTAAACACCACAGGCCAGGCTACGCCACGATTCCTTTGAAGTGTGCCCAAAAAACCGACAACTCCCCGATTGCGCGCCATGCTTGCCGCCAACATACACCAATACCCGCCAATGTCCGCCAACATACACCAATACCCCCTGTACACATTGGCGTTGGCCTGTAGTGGGCCAGCATGGGCAAATGTGTAGAGACCCCTTTAGGGTTAGCGATACGCGCTGCGCATGCGTCGTAGTGTGCCATGTCACGCACACTGGATGTGTGCAGAGTGTCCTATTGGTACAGAGAGCGGAGTGCGACCGGAGACCCAATCAACGCTACGCATGCCCGCCCTTCATACCGCGAGCCCCGAGCGGAAAATTCGTGGGTAACCCTTGGCTTAGTCAGCTACGCACGTATTGACCAGGTTTTTCCTGTGGATTATGCCAACTAAGTGATCAAGATTTTTTTAAATTGTAATTGCACTGCCCTGCACCTAACTATACCGGGAATATTAAATGGGGTTTGACTAACCCCTATCTTACCATCAACACTTAAATCCTTCTTCTACCGATATTCACTAACAGTAGTTTTTGCCTAAAACAAGATGATCTATGATATAATGTAGGTATCATAATCCTCTCAGGGCTTTCATGGGCAATGTTTCTTTCCAATTTACGTTTGACAATGTCAAATGTCATGTCATTCTGTTAAAATTATTATCAACATAAACTGCCAGTTGTTAAATAACCAATCCTTCTTAGTATATTGGGTCCAAAAGAGTTTTATCAATACCAAATTTCAGCAAAGTTTCATCCAAAATCTTGTATTTTATAATCTACCCTACTAATACTTAATATGAATTCGAAGTTACGATGCGTGTGGCTCGATCACATCCTAGCTGATAAAATTTGGATCAAATATAGTTCGTTACCTAGTTTATGGTCAGACTTTCTATCACATGAAATTAACAGTGATACTAAAGCAAAGTGGCAGAGTCCATTATGGGAAGATGCCTTAAATATTGATGGTAGCAATCACCACTATCACGCTAGCAAAGCCGTAGGAGGCAGCAACCTGATAATGCGAGCATCCATCCATCTTTGTAAGTAGGTATACCCTATCGCATAGTTTATTATTATTATTTATATAAATAAATTTTAGGAAGATAAAGTTTACAAATTTTGAATGTCATATTTATTCATGTGTCATAATTACAATATTAGCCTAAAAAACAAGGCTCAAGCTTCTAGCTCTAGAAATGACGATACTTCCATACAACTTTTTATCCTAAGTGCGAGTCGGACTCGCCCATGAAGGGTTCCGTAACAACAAGTAACATAATATAAAAGTTCTTGTAGTTCGTCGAAAGGTAAATTGCGATTTACCTACGATTTATGACTTATAAAAAAAAATACTTACTAGATCTCGTTCAAACCAAATGTCGGTGAAAGTTGGCATGGTAATGTACATCTAATAGTTTTTTAGTTTTTTTTATTCTCTTATTTTAGAAGTTACAGGGGAACACATTTTACCACTTCGGAAGTTGAAACTTTATAAGTATGGATGGATGTTTGTTACTTCTTCACGTAAAAACTAAATGGATTTTAATGAAACTATACAATAATATAGCTTATTCATCAGAATAACACAAAGGCTACAATTTATAAAAAATATTGTATTGGAAAACGGATGTTAGTAACGGGAACGGGGCGAGCGAAACCGCAGGCGGCCGCTAGTATTACATAATAGAGTACCTAACATGATTTTTTATATTATGTTTTATAGTAAAGCCAATAATAAAAAAAAAATTGTAAGGAAGACAACCATTTATTTACAAGACGCGAAGAAGTATTTTTTAAAACAATAATTAATGATCCACTGCTATCTTGGATTGCTATACTGTATAATGTGGACCATTTTTAGGGTTCCCTAGCCAAATGGCAAAAACGGAACCCTTATAGATTCGTCATGTCTGTCTGTCTGTCCGGCCGAGTCACAGCCATTTTTCTCTGAAACCATAAGAGCTAGACTGATGAAACTTGGTGAGTAGATGTATTCTGTGAACCGCATTAAGGTTTTTACACAAAAATAGAAAAAAAACCATAAATTTTGGGGGTCCCCATACTTGAAACTGAAACTCAAAATTTTTTTTTTCATCGAACCCATACATGTGGGGTATCTATGGATAGGTCTTCAAAAATGATGTTGAGGTTTCTAATATCGTTTTTTTCTAAACTGAATAGTTTGCGCGAGAGACACTTCCAAAGTGGAAAAAAGTTGGTCCCCCCCCTCTAACTTCTAAAATAAGAGAATGATAAATCCAAAAAAAATATATGTTGTACATTACTATGCAAACTTCCAACGATATTTGGTTTGAACGAGATCTAGTCAGTAGTTTTTTTTTTATACGTCATAAATCGTAAACCGCAATTTACCTTTCGACGAACTACAAAAACCTTAATATTATGTTAATTGATGCTACGGAACCCTTCATGGGCGAGTCCGACTTGCCGACGCACTTGGCTGCTTTTTTTATTTTTAGAAACCCTAAAGTGGCAACACCGTAGTCGCACGAGCGCGAGGAGGTTGGAAGCCCAAATGCTATTGGTTCGATTTTAATCTGTGGTGTACATAGAAATAATATCGGGAATGGGTTCACTTGCTAGAACTTTCTGCCAAACAGAAGAGCGGTGCTTATGTGGCCCCGCCCATCGCGACCGGCCTCGGCCAATCACAGTACGCTTTAACCGGAAAAGAATTATTAGGTAAGAAATCATTACTTTCCAAGATGGTTTCAACCAATTATGGGAACTGAAGACCTTTTTGAAATTTGATAATAGGATTCACATTGAATAACTTTTCAGTCCTTATTTCTTGGTTGAATTCACAAATCAAAAGAATAGGGAAACATCAGTAGCGGTTCCTCCAATCAAATCCTTTGAATCAAACGAAACAAACTGTTTTCTTTTCTTGCTCAGATCAAAATGATTTATTCTAAAATTAAAATCATTGATACGCATAAAGATAATCTGAATTGTAACTTAAATAAAATGTAAATTTAAATAATTAGTTTTTGTACAATTTAAATCCGTCTGGGAAACTCTTTGTTCAAAGCAAAGAAATATGAAAATGTTTTTGGTTGGTTTTTAGCTTTAGGCTGGCTGGTTTGGTAGAGGTAGAGGGAGCCACAAGTTAAAGCCAGCGCACATCTAGGCGGTGGCGATGGCGATCAGTTGAAACGCTGTCAACTATGACAGCGATATTTGGCAGCGTCTCAGCTGATCGCCATCGCCATCACTTAGATGTGCGCAGGCCTTATAATGCTAATGAAGTTTGGTTGGTCATTGATTTGTTTTGTTTATTTCCAATTTCCAAATTTTCCAATGATTCGGTCTGACTTGAATTTAGTAGCGACTAAAACAATTTTTGCCGGCTTTATACTTGCCTACTTGGCCCTCGTACCTCGTAAAACTTCACTTAGTTGCATGCTAGCGAGGGGGGGGCGGCTAGGCTCCTTTATTTCCCTGATAATCTAGGTATTTTTATTTGTAGGCAGCAAGAGGATAAATGGGATCAGACAATATTGTCCTTTAGAGTTGAGGGACGCAGGGCAGTGCTCGTTCCTAGCGCGCGTGACCTGCCAGGCTTTTATAGATAGGCCATTGATAATACCTAGGCGATGGTTACCAATTAACATCAAATGGTCCATCAGATTGGTGTGCATAAACATAATCCGGTTCGCTCTCTATTATAATGTCGTGAATAGCGTATACCTACTACCTAGGTAGGTTATATTAATACGTACCTAACTAGTAGGTAGTTCGCCCCGAACAGAAATCTCGTGATGCGATCCAAATGCTCAGAAAAGTTAAATACTTAGGTATGTACCCAAGGCCGTCTTAAACTAGGCTTAAAAAATTTGGGGCCCTTTTGGAAAGTAATAAAAGCTAATTATAATAACATTTTTTTACTAAGTATATAACCATTTATTATAGGTAATCAAATACAGTAGGCTATAATGGCGTAGTATTGTGAAAAAAATGTAATGTGCCCGACAAAAATGTTTTGAGAATGAATGTGCAGAAATTGTCGGTCCTTCGGGGCCCCCTGAGAATGGGGGCCCTGGGCACGGGCCCCGTGTGCCCTTATGGTAAAGACGGAATAGTGCGGAATAGTATGTACCTACCTAGATAGTAATCAGAAACAATGTGCCACCATCATGCATTGTGTTTTATCTACTTTGACAAAGTAGGTACCTATTTGTGTCCAGTTTTGACCATTTGATTGAAGAGTTCTGTTTGACAGACCTTAGCTCTATCATCAGATCAGATCGCTTTAACCATTTTAAGACAACTGAACTGAGTACCTACCTCCTCAATTCATTTCAAGAAAAAATAATTATAAGTTTAAAAAACTTGAGAAACCGACTTCATTGTCAAACGGCTAAACCGATTTTAATCAAATTTGTTTGGGACAATCTGGACGTAAGCATAACCTTCCAAATAAAAAAATAATTTTCTAAATCGGTTCATAAATGACGGAGGCATGCAGTTACAAACATTAAAAAAATTATTCAAAAAAAAATGGCAACACCGATTTTAATAAAATTAAAATGGGACCAATCTGGAAGCAGTACCTTTCAGATAAAAAAATAATTTTTCAAATCGGCTCACAAATGACGAAGTAACAAACATTAAAAAAAAAAAAACCACCGAATTGAGAACCTCCTCCTTTTTGATTGGAAGTCGGTTAAAAATAAGAAAAAGCAAACGAATTGAACGACCAGTAGAAAAACCTTGATGGCAACGAAATTCTTAGAGATAGGAGCTCTTGGATCGTTGGTTATTTTAGTTTTATCATTTTTAGGGTTCCGTAGCCAAATGGCAAAAACGGAACCCTTATAGATTCGTCATGTCTGTCTGTCCGACCGTGTCACAGCCATTTTTCTCCGAAACCATAAAAGCTACACTGATGAAACTTGGCGAGTAGATGTATTCTGTAAACCGCATTAAGATTTTTACACAAAAATAGGAAAAAAAACTATAAATTTTGGGGGTCCCCATACTTCAAACTGAAACTCAAAAAAAATTTTTTCATCGAACCCATACGTGTGGGGTATCTATGAATAGGTCTTCAAAAATGATGTTGAGGTTTCTAATATCGTTTTTTTCTAAACTGAATAGTTTGCGCGAGAGACACTTCCAAAGTTGAAAAAAGTTGGTCCCCCCCCTCTAACTTCTAAAATAAGGGAATGATAAAACTAAAAAAAATATATGTTGTACATTACTATGCAAACTTTCAACGATATTTGGTTTGAACGAGATCTAGTCAGTAGTTTGGGCGAGTCCGACTCGCACTTGGCTGCTTTTTTTTTGTATAGCTAAAACTAATGGCCTTACTTATAAAAATATGTCAAAAGATAAACAGTGCTTAAACTATTGCCATCTCTTACCACTGGGTAATGACAAACAGTGACAGGGCTAACTTTAAGCAATGATTAAATTTTAATTGCGTTTTCATTACTCATACTCTGAATGTAGGTCTGAAGTTGCCTGAGGGGCCTAATTGAAAGTAAAACTTTCAGCCCTAGGGAGAATCGCTTTCTACTGACAGCTGTCAAATTATAAAAAAACAAGTTCTATTTTATTCAACCATGTTCCAACTTTCTAAAGTCTTTCTAACTGCAAGGAGGTCGTTGAACCAAATTCCAACTTTTTATTCAGCTAGAGGGGGGGGGGACCAACTTTTTTCCACTTTGGAAGTTTCTCTCGTGCAAAATATTAATTTTAGAAAAAAACTTAGAAATCTCAACATCATTTTTAGAGACCTATTCATAGATACTCGCCAAGTTTCATCAGTCTAGCTCTTATAGTTTCGGAGAAAAATAGCTGTGACATACGGACGGACAGACAGACAGACAGATATGACGAATATCTATAGGGGTTCCGTTTTTGCCATTTGGCTACGGAACCCTAAAAACGCTTTGGCCGAATACTACGTAAGTAGTATACTTAGCGATCCGCCCAGCTTCGCAGTAGAAAAAAAAAAAGACGGGTTGCACTCCGGGAGTGCCGGCAGAAGTGAAAAGTTGCCGCTCGTATTAAAACTTATTAAATTTTCATCTAGTATATTTATAAAGTACTCACTCATTTTCTTTCGCTATTTCTTCATCACTTTTATCATTAATAGATGCACGAACCGCACGCGCCGCCCCGCCCCCATCGTAGCAACAGTGCCGGCCGGCGAGCGAAGCGGCAACGTCGCACACCGGGTACGGCGCGGTCAGTCGAGCGGAACGGCAACGTCCTCTCCATCCGTCTTACGCTTTTTCGATCAGGTCACGTGATCCTGACGCGAGTTTAAGATTTTATACCCATTACAGAAAGTGCTCAACGCCGCTAAAGAAGTTTTCACTTCAAAATATGTACTTACAGAAAGTAACGAAAACGTAACCTGACCAACTTATCTTGATCGAGTGAGCGAAGCAAACGAAGATCTTACAAACATTTTGGGCGATTTGGCATTTTATGTGCGTATGTAGGTATGGAGTTTAGTGTGCGTCAGAAAGAGATTGCGCTCTATGAAAGCAGAAAAGCCGATACGTGCAATATTTATTGCCTACAACCTTAAGTATGGTTTGTCCGAGGATAACTTTCAGGATAGGATAACATGGTCCTATTGGTTCAGAGAGCGGAGTGCGACTGGAGAGCCAATCAGCGCTATGCACGCCCGCCCCCTCAGGTACCTATTATTTTTGACTTCTGCGCAATAACGGTCACCGCTCAAGCTATGTGCCGCTACCTATATCATGGTGCATGCTAGTGTGAGATGTAAGACCATCCATGTCTAGGCATCCGCCCCAGCTATGCACGTGTCCAGCATTTTCATATTTAGTTTTAGAAATGACACACTTGCGGCGAGTCGCTAGTAAAATTACAGCATAAGGTGATATGGTGAAAAAATTTAGAAATCGGTTCAGTTGTTTTTGGTTTATTCGTTACATACATACATACAAATGTTTCCTCTTGATAAAATAAGAATAGATAGCATAAATAGAAAACTAACAAATTAATCACATACAAACTCACAAATACATCACAAAAAAATAAAAACACTTTCAAAGTTCTTTTAGTACATTGAATCATTTAATTTAAACTGAAAAGGATCATGAATTTTATTGGGATTAGTGAACAACCCACATTTTTTTTTACAATTTAGCACTGCCTATTTTTTACATTATAAACTTAAATTTTTCCATATTTGCAAACTTTTAAGTCATAGGAAAAAGGAACTTTAAAAATTCATTCTAAAATCTACTATGTTATAAAAAACTACTAATATTAATCGATTCTTGCTATGTGAACTACTTTTGCTCATCAATGTGAATATTTTTAATGAATCAAAACTAAACACCTATTCGCTGGGTTACTACATAATATTATGTACTAGTACTTACAATAGTCTCAACTTATCTTTCGTCCCTTTTGCACATATACAGTTATGAGGAGTAAGAGTGAGGTAACATCATCAATGCTAAACATTCATTGTGACTACACAACTTATAACAAGCGCTATAAATCATTTAGGAACAGATGAATTAAATAATGCAGTGTTTTTTCAGGCTCACTATATGGCCGTTTTCTCACTTTATGTGGGGTCGGCATAACATGTTTTGCTCTTCCATTCCCCTCTGTCAGCCGTCATCTCTGTATCCACTTCTTTCTTATCCATGTCATCTTCCACACAGTTTTTCCATCTTTTCTTTGGCCTTCATCTTTTCATGTATACTGTATATCCATATTCAATTATTCATACTCATCACTCGTGGTACATGGCTTTCATCCTTCCTCATGACATGCCCATACTACGCTAGCCTATTATACCTCAATTTTTCTGTCACTGGCGCTACTTTCAAACTTCTATTGATATTATACTCACTATTTTAACGCAACCAAAATTGGCGACATAATAAAACATTACAATCGTATTACTTATCCAAAGTACTTATTCAGGCTGATGATGTTATACAAATTTCACGCACATTGAAAAAATAAACATTTATAAGTCTGTCACGAACATCTTCAGATAATATTTGTCTTCTCTAGACCTCTAATTGAGCCCCGTGAACAAAGGCAAGTCCCGCAAGCGCATTCGCACCGAGACAACGCTGAGTCAGCAAACCTGTAAACATAAAAAAATAACATTATCCAAGGCCTTCGTTGTTTTATCGTGTAAGGGCGCTTGTACACGCTAAGAAAAAATGCCGGGTCTACCCAAGAATTCTTGTCGTAACTAGAAAATAACTGTGTACACTGCTCGCAGCGGTGCACGAAAAAAATCTTATCTGCGCAAGACACGACGCGGCGAACGTTGTTGCGTTTTCGTGTGTGGAAAAGACAAAATTCTTGTCTTGCGCAGATAAGATTTTTTTCGTGCACCGCTGCGAGCCGTGTACACAGTAATTTTCTTGTTACGACACGAATTCTTGGGTAGGCCCGGCGTTTTTTCTTAGCGTGTACAAGCGCCCTAAGTGTACGGCCTGAGTGAAGAAGCGTCTAGCGGAGCGTTCAGCGTTGCGTGCATGCGGCTAATGAGCGTTCGCCGAATGGCCTTAGTGCACGCTTAGCGTTCGTGTGAGCCGGTCACATTTTTCATCATAGCGTCTGCGTCGTACGATATTATTGATATGAATTTAGAAAAAAATTTGTGGCAAAAATTTAATTATGAGTCAAGACAAGGTCCTAGTAACAAAATTGTGAAGCAAAGAAAACAATTTGGAGAGTTTTCTACGTTATTTGAAACATTAAGGGTGAATGAA
Organism: Thera obeliscata; assembly: GCA_947578465.1. NCBI lineage: Eukaryota > Metazoa > Arthropoda > Insecta > Lepidoptera > Geometridae > Thera > Thera obeliscata. The sequence continues at coordinate 17,035,963 of OX387916.1, forward strand.
GATAAATTTCAATAAATTTGCGAAGATAACCATATTTCAGGTTTATTTTGTATTTCTGAAATTATTTCTTCAAACGACATCCTTCAAGAACGCACGTATCACCGCTGCAAAACACAAACTGGTTTGAACTTGCACGCGACGCCCCGCTCGACGCAAACAAGCCCGCTGCTGCCCACGCTCCGCTCGGCCGGCACTCAGGACGGCCACTACGGGTAGCACGTGTTTAACATGAACGCTGCACGCCCCTCCCCGCCCAACGCTCGAATAGAGCGTGCACTCAGGCCGTACACTTAGGCAGGCCGCACACCAGGCATACACTTGTATCTCGATAATTGTGGCGCCAACAATTTAACGCCCCCATATATCTGTACGTGAGCACGCACACTGAGGAAACATTTGTAGCGGGCGCACTTTGTGGCGAGACGTTGTCCGCGCTACACGAATTAAAGATCGAACACGTTCGTTATTTGTGGCGCCACATCAAGAAATCGTCGTCGTCAGACGATGATGTCGACATTCATAAAGCGGTGCCACGCTACAACTGTGCTTTCGATGTGCGCATATTCAATACATTTGTAGCAAGCTGAATTGTAGCGCATTTATTGTGGCGACGTAAATGTTCGATGCATGTAGCATGTGGCGCTGGTGTGCGGCCTGGCTTACTGATTATTTAAAACCAATTGTGGTGAACTGTACATTATATTATTGTAAGTATTTACAAAAAAAAATGAATTACAATCACAATGGTATCAATTCTGTTGTTTAGAAATCCTAAAATTTAGCTAATTTCGAGCTAAAATTTCGTAAAATTGTTATTCCTATTCTGTTGGCAGCATCGTAAACTTAAATTTAGAGTGACAGCTCTAAAATTAGGATAGTTACTCAATTTAGTCAAAAAACACGTAAATCCGTCATTTTGCTATTCGGTTGTACAATATTTTAGGTAATTTGCGCTTAATTTTAGAAACGTCAATCTAAATTTAGGCGACATGTTACAAGGTGCTGACTAAAGTTGTGTTGTATAGTTGTTGTGAATTTGTGGACGAAACGCAATCAAACTCAAAAAATCACAAAAAATCATGGAAGCTGGAAGCTTGTAGTGGCTGCAAATATAGAAGCCTCGCCATGGTTTGTACCTAAGTAACTATAACGCCTGCCACTTAAGAGCAAGAAACATAGTGGACAATCGGCCGGCTGAAGAAGAAATGTCTGCATCGCCATCGCTGTCTGCATTATTAACCAGAAAAGGCAGCCAAAATTATTATCTCGTGCTGCACTCTATATAATTATGTTTATGGAAGAATTATCAGGTGAATCAATTATAAATAAAACTATGCTTTACCTACCTACCTACTATTCCTTCTCTACTAAGATGTATTCTGTGATTGCAGATAGGGATGAAGACATATGATGGAGTCAAGGAAGAGGAGCACGATATAGATTTCCTCCATGAAGCACGTATAATACGACAAAGAATAATAAACTCTCACTTTCATATTTTTTTAATCAATACAGGAGCATTAGGCTGGTGGAAACAAATAGGTCATACATCTAATATTAAATCATAGTAACTAATATAACCAAACAACATGCGTTATACATATAGTATGACAGACAGCGGTGTGGAATCAGATAAAACATGACCATATTTTTATATCAAGTAGCCACTGGAGGATTTTCTTATCCTCCTCCGTGAGGTCTGCCCCTGCCGGGCCTCCTCCAGTACCATTGAAGCTGGTACCGACCTTCCTGGTCTTACCCTTCACTTTTGCCACCCATATACTCCAAATCTGTGGAAAGAAATATTGTTTTAGTTTCAATTAGAAGGACAACAAAAGGACAAAAACTGCATAAAATTTTGAAAATCGGTTCAGAACATCCAGAGATAAACACTACAACTCCACAAACTCACAATATTTTTTTACCCCAAGGATTCATATTTTTTTAATAGAATATAGCCTATAGGCAAGTACACACACTGTTACATGCTCTTTGAGCATACCTACTTAATCCGAGCTATGGCTATCTACAAACATGCTCGACCCTGCGTCTACACTTTAAAGCTTGCTCGAAGAACATGTTTAGTGTGCGTTCAACGCACACTAAACATGTTTTGCATGGAGAAACCAAGAATTCGAAGAATTCGCTAGGGGCACTTTTGGTTACCGCGGTAACCCCACAGTTCGTTTATGGGTTTTGTTGGATATCACTTGCTGATTTACTATCGGAAAACAAACAATCAAATCTTTCCTCTTTATAATATTAGTAGGTAGATGAAATAACTTACATGCTGCCACTCTTCAGCAGTCTGGCTACAGCCAAGAGCATTCAGCTCCCTCGCCAGCATCCCCTAAAATTCATTTATTGCTCTATCAGCTTTGTTACCTGAAAACCGGACATACAACAATCAAATCACTGAAGTGTGTAGCTAGGTATCTATTTCAGAACCAATAAAACATAAATGGTACGTACCTTGTGCCATCAACTTATTAGACAAAAGCCGTTCCACCAACCAATCTTTTTGACTAGTATTTGTTCTTTTTCGGGATCGGGGGCGGTCAGTAGGCTGCATTTTGTAATTTTTCTTTTTGAGAAAAGTTGAGTTGTTGAATTTATTTATTTACATGTCGATGATTTGAGGTTTAGCTGTTTGCACCCACAGATACAAAAAACCCGTAAAAATAGTGTAAACAGAGCGCCATCTAGCGTCGAGTAGTGCCAAGATGCATGAAATGACAAATGTTTATGTTATCTGTGAACTTAATTTAGAACAAGTTTAGAGGTGTCATAGACATCTTTTAAATTTAGTAAAATGCGATAACAGAATAGCTTATAAGATTTTCCTAACTAAATTAGAAAATTTTAGGCTAGTTTAGCTAGACAGATTGTAAACAACAGAATTGATACCAATGTCACATTTAATTTTCTCCTCATCGTAGCATACATCTGATGCTGATACAGAGCCAATCCTATACCATTACGACGCCACAAATATGGCGACCAATGGTGGTGCGTTTATGTTCACGTGATTATTTTTCAAATTTTATGGTTTTACAATTTATTATTTTTTTGTGGTATAGTCCATTTATCGAGAAAGGCCATAGGCTATATAACATCACGCTACGACTAATAGGAACAGCATCAATGCAAAATGTTGCAAAAATCGATATCTATCCTTTATATCACGTAAGAACTTTTCTATAATTCTAGATTTTGACAAAATGTTCTAGAATAGAATATTCCTAAACGATCTAGAATGTTCTATATCATTCTGGAATGCCTGGGCAACGTAGGGCTTGGCTGCTAGTACCATTATAAAGTTTGAAAATAATATAAGAAAATTGAAAACTTTTTTTAGATTCAACAGATCAATTATGCATGTACAAATATGAATAGTACCTGTACGTTGTACATAGCTAGATAGGAGTGTAAAGTCTCTCTGTAGCGCATCTCTAGGGCGGCTACCCTCGAAGGCAGGAGGCCGGGACACTCGCGGGCGAATAAGCCGATTGACTCTGCTAGGTAGCGTTTCGGCTCTTCTATACCTGAAATCATACAATACAATAATAAACATTAAAAATACAAATTATTTATTTACCAAAGAACATACAACAAGCACTAGGACAAGCCTGTATTGCGGGAGGCCAAAGACAAGAATTAAGATTTCTATTAATATGTGAAACAAAAGCAGATAACACAGAAACAAGGCAAGACAGAAAGAAAGACAGCTAAGATATGAAGCTAACCTAAGCTAAGATATCGAAAAATCGCGAGCAACAATTTTGTGTGGAGTCACATTGCACGGCATATTACGAAAATAATAATTAATAAGAAAATAACAAGTTTTATTATCAAAAAGTTTGATAAATACGTTTGGTGATTATGATTTTGAGAAGTATCTAGGTATATCTGCATGATTATAATTATCATATCGGTCCGCTTCTACTATATTGCAACACCCTTACAGGTTAATTATGCATTGATTCAAAACTAGTTCTATTATGGCAATAAATATACCATACATACATAAAATCACGCCTTATTCCTATGGGGGTAGGCAGAGATCACGGATTTCCACTTGCTACGATCCTGACACACCTCTTTCGCTTCATTCACTCTCATAAAATTCTTCATACATGCTCGTCGGTTTAGGGTACTCCTAACCTGGCCTTTCTCTAAAACGACTGCGATCAGATCGAGATACATGCGTCTTGTAGGCCTAAGATGACCGACGTGACATATGTCTTCGCGAGAAGACAAAATTTTGTCGACATCGATTCGTTTGTCGATTATGGTAAGATGAGCATCACGAGAGACTTAGCTGTCGTCGACGACTCGGCTATGTCGTGAAGACAAACCAGTGATCATTTCTTCCATATTCTACCATAATCTACCATTGTATTTTTATTTTTTAATGGTTTCGTTCATTCAATTTGGTACCTGTGACTGAAAAAAAAAAGCCCGCCAAAACTAAAATAAAATAATAAAGAAGAAAACGGAATGAAAATGTAAGTAAATACCTATGGTACCTCTATTTATTGTTAAAAACCGATAGGACTAGCAAAATAGATTCATTGTATTCTCAAAATCGGTCAAACCTATGCTGCTAGCTATACTTGTTTGTCTTATTATTTCAGGGTAAGAAGTAACAGAATCCAAATAGAGTTTCTTTGCCGGTATAATATGTCCGAGCACTATGAATTTGCGGAAGGTGAATATAGCTCACTGCAAAGTGTCCAACAAATAACAGCGGGGTGGAACCGCCTCAAGACCGACGAGTTGAGCCTAGGTAGGACGGTGACCAGTGGAAAATTGTACGTTTTGATAGCAACCATACCTGTTTTGACCTTTTGCTATTTATCAATGAGGATTTTTAAAGTAGGTAAAAAAAATTATATATCGAGGGTGCAGTGTTAAAACCCTCGATATTTAAGTATTAGTTACTTTAATATACTCCGTAGTACATAACTACTGTAAGCTTCTGTTATTATTCCATGAGTTTTAGATGTTATTTGAAACCTTGTGGTACCTTAATTGACAGGAAGTGTGGACTTTGTTACTAAATTGTTAATAGAAGGTATTATTAATTAATATTAAGATGATTAGGTTCATAAAAATATTATTTGTTTTGTTACCGTTACAAAATACAGAATTATTCAGGGATCAATAAATCAATATGGTAATTGAATTTCCATCGGTTGCTTGAGCTCCAACCTTCAAGCTTCAAGCTTCAAGCTATAAAAATAAAGAGTAGGGATGGTTTGGGTCTGCAAGCAAGCGAATGGTAATTCAAGGAGGCATTCGGTTTTGAACCGTCGACAAGACAAGTCCACTTAGTTCGTCTCGGCGATAGCCATGTACAAGTTTAGCTTAATGTATCTAGATCCATAAAGTACTCAAGTTGTTAATAAAACTGAAGAAAAGGCTATAAAGTGGTTTGAATTCTACATCCTCGGTCTTCTCTGTTAGTGGATCTTTCAAGTCAGAAGTGGGTAGAATCAAGGTACGTAATATTTTTTATATTGTTTCAAAGTAATAGCTGTAATTCTTACAATTATCTGGTAAAAACGCATGTATAGTTTATCGTGTGACACACATGGCCAAGGCTACTCTTTGGTAGTGTTATCACACGATTGCTATAATTTATTTGGTTGAGTAAATGCATTCAGAGGTTATCGTGTGGCACACATGGCCAGGGCTACTCTTTGGTAGTGCTACCACACGATAGCTGTAGTGTATTTTAGTTTTTTTTTTTTTAGTAAATACATACACAAGTTGTCGTGTGGCACACATGGCCAAGGCTACTCTTTGGTAGTGCTACCACACGATCGCTGTAGTGTATTTTAGTTTATTAATTACATACCTACGTTGTTGTGTGGCACACATGACCAAGGCTACTCTTTGGTAGTGCTACCACACGATAGCGGTTGTTATTCTAGGAAAGTTAAATGCATGCATAGGTTATCACGTGGCGCACATGCCAAGGATACCCTTGGGTGATGCTACCACATTAAATGTGACTAAGCGCTGCTTGTATTTCTTTTATCTACCATAGATTGTCATAAAAAAGAAATACTGTAGTTGGTTATCGAATAAATCATCCCTTTTATATATTTCTTTTCATGCGACGGCGAGGAGAAACCAATGGAGAATGACGTGTGTCATCCGACCATGGCCGCAATAGAACATGGACCACCCGGACATGGAGCATCAAGAAGATTGGACTCGACACTGGAACGCGACTCAATGCCACTACACCGAAACTGGACTAGCTGGGCGATTGCAAGTTGTAGCCGTTCGTTGCTGTTTCACATCGTGAAGATTGGTTAAGCGCTACCAGCAGAATGAAGTAAACGAAACTGCAAGACATTTCAGTAGAAAATTAACACGTGAGTTCACGTCTCAATTCCCAAAGATTTTTAATATTGGCTCATCAAGTACTAGAGTAGATTCAGCACTGATGCTAAACTGAAACGATATACCTAAATTAAATAATACATGACTTAGGTTAATGGTGTGAACCATGAATGTGTAATGGTCATGTGAGGGTGTGTGTGTGAATGTTGTATCAGAAACTTAATATTCAGATGATAACGATAGAGGGTAAGAAGTGAAATATAAAAAAAAGGAGAGTTCTTATGATTTTGGGTTGCTTACGAGCTTAGCGGTAGATAGGCATTTTTTTTCTCACTTTTGCAAAGAGTATATTTACGGAGTGTAGTGGAAGAATTCTATCGGATTTAATTGGTATTCTATGTATGTACGTATCCCTGGGACATCTTCTGGTCTTCTCCTGTTGGTAGGTGCGTACCTACCCTCAGTTTCTTATCGAGGTTGTTTCTAAAAGTGCGGTTGTGATTAGTATAGATTTATTTGTCCTAAAGGTGGTTTTTAAAATTTTCGATACAGTTTGTCCAAATGGCGAATACTATTCAAGAAAATAGGAGTGATCCAAGGTTCAAATACGTTTCTGGTGAAGATAGGTACCTACGTTGTCAGTTTTTTGTTTTACTTTTATTTATTTATTTGGATATGCAATGGATTACAGCGACCTTGTCTGGGTCATTAGACAGATGATGTGACGTCTGAGGTGGGGGCAAGTTTTATCATTAATATCATTCCAGTAGGTGCCACCGTGAGAACAGTAGCAGGAATATAAGAATAATAGGAAATAGAGGCGCTAAGAAAAATAGTAGATGGTTACTTGTTTGTTTATTTAAATCACCACAAAATTACGCACAAAAAAAAAAATATAGGTTCAAACAAACAAAATATTCTCCCTCGTGTTTACTCACTTAAGGTTGCCTTCAGTACTAAACTGGTAAACTGGTATTATAAATAGGAAGGGTAATGAAAATAATTGACGAATATGATATTATAAATAGGAGGGGTAATGAATAAAGACAGGTACAATGATATAGGTAGGAAACCACATCACACACTTAATATTTATTTACTAGTTATCAGGGTTTTCAAAATTGACTTAAAAGTCTAGAAAGGTAAACTAGGTGCACAATTAATCTTAAGGTGGGTACTTTGCAACTAAACGTTTAATAGTCTATGACGTTGACTCCTCGATCTAACTAAGTATAAGAACTTTTATGTAGACGCGAAGGATCTCTGCTTCGGCTGATCACAATACTGGTTTGGCGACAATGACATTCAGTTGAGGTTTGGAATGACTTAAGACTACCATGCTCTTGGTTACGATTGGACAAATGCATAATTATCCAATCCTTCGTAGGAATGAAGGATCGTTTTCAACCTAAAATCGGTTAGTATTAATTATCAGAAAACAAAACAAGAGTTTATACTACAAATATTTTGTTAATGCAGTATATTTTTTGTATACCGTGATCTATCCGATTGCAGTATAACTTACTCAACATCGTTCATTATGAAAGGTAAACTGCAGTGGTAGAATCTGCGAAGGGATTAAAAATTAGCCTCAGCAGTTAAAAGTAAATAAGTTAAAATCATGTTCATTTATTATTGATTGTCTAAGGGGTGTTATAATGCCAAAGTGCAGTGTGTCTAGTTCAGATAGATAGATGGATAGATAGATAACACTTTATTGCAAACAAGGATACCTCATTGGAACTAAGCGTACCTAACTAAATAAAGCGTTATTAGCTTGTTACTAAGTATAAATCGTTAGTTCAATGCCTATTAAATCTGTACATAAAGTACTACCTTACAGAATTAAACTTACCTACTACATAAGTTTATGAATCATCGTTTCAATTTTATCCATACCCTTTTCAGGGTGAATTTTGTTATGGGTAGAATTTTTTTTGTGCGTAGGAAGTTGCTATCCAGTGACGTTCAACAAAGGATGAAACCGTCGTTTTGTACGAGCTAGTGGTCAGATAATATTATAATTGCTCTTTCTTTATGCGTGCGGTTTTCAGGAAAGTAGATAGGTCTGTTAGGCCTTTCAATATTCCATCTTTTAGTGCCTAGCCTATCTGGCTGGTGCTTTTGTTAACAATGCCTAGTCGTATAAAAATAATGATTGAAAAAAAAAAAAGATACGACAAAAAGCTGTTTCTTGCATATGCCTTGCTGGCGTTAGCTATGTCTGTTAAGACGGTAGATGTCTTTTATGTTGTGAGTCATCGAGGTACACGTACTGCGTCAGCTGTTGTTAAAACAACGTGTTTTAGATCCTCCTATGTTTCAGTTGTCAAATGTGATGAGTTTCTTATTTCAACGCTGTTGCCTCTGGCATTAGGTTCCAGGTTTCAATTTGGTTCTTGAAACTGGATTTTTGTGTCTTTATTGGTAAAAATGTTTTAAATCAACGGCGACGAGACACATCACTAGTCGAGAATGCAAGATCGAAAAAAAAAAGATGACATCGAAATGAGTAGATGGTTGTTCCGCGTGTTTTATAGGAATACGGAGTTCTTAGCTATAAACAAATGGGTAGTTTTCGCTGAAATAGTGAGGAGGTATCATATTGGTTGACATGAGCTCTATTGCATCCATTTTACATCGTTGATGGAGAAGAAAATAGCTGCAAATTTGTCCTGGTCTCCCTTGTGTTAAGCGAATAGATCTAGAATTTCCGATCTGCATAAGTCATTAATCTTAATAGTAATGTTGCGATTTTACTTAATTACGGTTAGAAGAGTATAAAAGTAATTAATGACAGCAAAATTAAAAACCTTTTTATTATTATTATTGCGGATAGCCAAACAAAAAAGTACTAAGTAGAAACTGGTTGATAATCATTAGCTAAAACACAAATGGAACTGGGAAGATAGATTAATGATGACCTTATTAAACTTTAAGTCTGTCTGTCCGTCGCGCTTTCACGCCAGAAATAATGAACTGATTTAAATGACATTAGGTACACAGTGTAAAAATTGAGAAAGGGCATAGACTTCTTAAAAATAAAAGGATGGTAAGGGGTTGAAATGAGGGTTGAAAAGATTTTAAATGAGTGAGCGATGCAAGTATGTGTTATGTTGTGACAATTATTAGTAAGATTCCATTATATAAGTATTAAATCCATTATATATGTAAGTAATAAAATCATATTAAAAGCCTTTATTAATAAATAAAAATAAATGAGACGTGAACCACCAATAGAAAAATGGATGAAATGGTTATAGCACTGATGAAATGATTTCCTTTGATCACACTACAAATAAGTGTGCATTAAACAGAAAAATAGATGAAATGGATAGCAATGATGAAATGATTTCTTTTGATCACACTACAAATAAGTGTGCATTAAATTGAAAAATGGATGAAATGGATATAACAATGATGAAATTATAACTTTTGATCACACTACAAATGAGTGTGCATTTGTTGATACATTCAATTACACTTTCTGTCGACTAGCTTAGCTTAGCTTAGCTTAGATTAGCTTAGATTAGCTAGATAAACAATTGAATAAATAATTATTAAACGCAAGTTATTACATGATGTCTTAGTTTCAAGTCAATTATTAGTATTGTTTAAACGATTAACATTGTGTTAACGATTATTTTATTTAAAGAAAAAAGTTTTTAATCATCTATCTAGCTACCATAGCACGAATTCTACTTAATTTGGGGCTAGATAGTGTTGTGTGGATGGTCCACAATAATTATTTATTCAGTATGGTCAGTATAGTCAGTATGGTCAGTATGGTTAGTATGGTTAGTATGGTCAGTATGGTTAGTATGGTCAGTATGGTCAGTATGGTTAGTATTGTAGTATTGTAGTATTGTAGTATTGTAGTATTTTAATTTTGATTTTGATTTTATTTCGATTTTGATTTTGATTTTGATTTTGATTTTGATTTTGATTTTGATTTTGATTTTGATTTTGATTTTGATTTTTTACTTTTGTCACTCATGTTTCTCGTGTTACTCATGTTGCTCATGTTACTCATGTGGCTGATGTTACTGACGTTGTAGATGTTACTGAAGTAACTAATTTTAATGATGTTACTGATGTGACTGATTTAAATGAAGTTACTGATGTTACTGATGCTACTGATGTGACCGATGTGTCTGATGTGACTGATGTGACTGATGCTACTGATGTGACTGATGTGACTGATGTGACTGATGTGACTGATGTGACTGATGTGACTAATGTTGATAATGGTGATAATGTTGATAATGCTGATAATGTTAATAATGTTGATAATGTTGATAATGTTGATAATGTTGATAATGTTGATAATGTTCATAATGTTGATAATGTTGATAATGTTGATAATGTTGATAATGTTGATAGTATTGTAGTATTTTGATTTTGATTTTGATTTTTTTTACTTTTGTTACTCATGTTTCTCGTGTTACTCATGTTGCTCATGTTACTCATGTTGCTCATGTTACTCATGTGGCTGATGTTACTTATGATACTGATGTTACTCATGAGGCTGATGTTACTGACGTTGTAGATGTTACTGAAGTGACTGATTTTAATGATGTTACTGATGTGACTGATTTAAATGAAGTTACTGATGTTACTGATGCTACTGATGTGACCGATGTGTCTGATGTGACTGATGTGACTGATGTGACTGATGCTACTGATGTGACTGATGTGACTGATGTGACTGATGTGACTGATGTGACTGATGTGACTGATGTGACAGATGTTGATAATGTTGATAATGTTGATAATGTTGATAATGTTGATAATGTTGATAATGTTGATAATGTTGATAATGTTGATAATGTTGATAATGTTGATAATGTTGATAATGTTGATAATGTTGATAATGTTGATAATGTTGATAATGTTGATAATGTTGATAGTGTTGATAATGTTGATACTGTTGATAGCGTTGATAGCGTTGATAGCGTTGATAATGTTGATAGCGTTGATAATGTTGATAATGTTGATAGCGTTGATAGCGTTGATAGCGTTGATAGCGTTGATAGCGTTGATAATGTTGATAATGTTGATAGCGTTGATAACGTTGATAACGTTATTAACGTTGTTGATAATGTTTAGAATACTGATAATGATTGTTAATAATTAAAGATATTGATAATAAGAGGTTGATAAAGTTCATGATAATGTTCGTTGATTATGTTCATTGATAATATTCGTGGTTTGTTGATAATTTTCTTTGCATGTTGTTAAGTATTGTTGAATTGATAAAGTTGAATAGTTAATAATATAAAGGTATATAATATATTGATATTGTTAGTATATTGTTCGTATTGGTACCTAGTTGATACAAATGTTTGAAAAAAAATGTGGATGTTTAACAAAATGGTCACTTTGTTTATTGTTTTGATGAATCATTACAAACGTGTTATTTCATAAACTATGTACCTATCACGAGGTCGTGACTGTTTATCAGGATGGACGAACTTGTAAGCTTCTGTTATTATTCCATGAGTTTTAGATGTTATTTGAAACCTTGTGGTACCTTAATTGACAGGAAGTGTGGACTTTGTTACTAAATTGTTAATAGAAGGTATTATTAATTAATATTAAGATGATTAGGTTCATAAAAATATTATTTGTTTTGTTACCGTTACAAAATACAGAATTATTCAGGGATCAATAAATCAATATGGTAATTGAATTTCCATCGGTTGCTTGAGCTCCAACCTTCAAGCTTCAAGCTTCAAGCTATAAAAATAAAGAGTAGGGATGGTTTGGGTCTGCAAGCAAGCGAATGGTAATTCAAGGAGGCATTCGGTTTTGAACCGTCGACAAGACAAGTCCACTTAGTTCGTCTCGGCGATAGCCATGTACAAGTTTAGCTTAATGTATCTAGATCCATAAAGTACTCAAGTTGTTAATAAAACTGAAGAAAAGGCTATAAAGTGGTTTGAATTCTACATCCTCGGTCTTCTCTGTTAGTGGATCTTTCACTACTAAGTTTTGTTTTCAGTGTCCATTGAGCGGTACCTAACTAAACTAACTCATAGAACTACATAATGTATTTTTTATGTGCGTAGACTAAGCAGTTTGCACTAAAGGAATGATTGCAGGATGCAGGATAGAGAATACAGAAATACCTTTATGAGCATGTCCGTATATTAATGTATTAGTTTCTTTTCAGATTCCACGGGCCATCCACAAACCAAACATTCCACCTTACATAGGTATTTGCATAACTTGTAAATAATATACCTATTATAATTTATGACAAATAAATTTATTTACACACAGAAAATTGTCTTTTTAACTAAATAATGTTGAACTAATGAAGAGGGCTTTCTTTGTAGGTGCTTATGGTTGATAAGGTTATTAAAAAATCAAGCTACCAATAGAGATAAATATTTTTAAGGCATTTGTAATATTCTATTCATTAACATAACGTAGAAGTTCTGCGCGTCTTTGGCCTTGCCGAAGCAGACCCGCAGGTGATGGGTCCTCTGCAGCCAAATCTCCGTTGATAACTTCTTCGTTTTCGACTCGTACATCTTCGTCCAATGTCACCCTGTTATTAAAATATTTTTACTAAAGCATTAGATAGGTAGGTAACTATACTCAGTTTTTACTTTGCCTAAATTCGTAGTGTAGTAGGTAGGTAGTTCGTAGTTGGTAAACTGAGATCCAATGACACGTCTTCACTATTGAAACATTGAGTGAATTGGGTAAATGTATGAGAAGTGTTGACTCACACTAACCTAATTTGTTATTATTAATTTTAGACCTTTACAATAACATTATAAGCAGGATAACACATAGAAATCTATGGGTAGTTAACCTCAAATGAACTAGGTACTCACCTTCGAATGCACCGCCCGCAGCAAGGTAGGCCCGTACTACTAGTTTTAGGCTCTAAATCGGGTTTTAGACGTTTGATGAGGTAGAATTCCCAGGGTTTTGATAATCTCCAGAGGCACTGAAACTCTACTCTCTCTAAACTGAACAACGTCAAAAAGATCACATACCACATACGTCTCTGATTATTTTCCGTTGAATCTTTCTGTTTTGCTTATCGGCGTGCATCGCAATAAGATGATTATAGTAAGGTATCGCCATCCTTTGAAAAGTTAGCAAAACAAAATCTAAAAGACAGGCGGAAGACTTATCTCGTTTTCAAAAACTGTCGACGAGAAAATTTCCCGCGCAGAAACGTCAAAAGACGAGAAAATATGGCGGTCATCTTACCATTTGACGACAAAATTCAAAAATCAAAATTCGAATTCCGAGTAAGTCTTCATTTGACAGATGATGACGACATATTTAGGCGGTCATCTTAGCTCGTGTAGAGATATAGACATATCTCTACTTTTGACGAGATAAACCGACTCTCGTGGCGGTCATCTTAGGCCTACTGGTCTTCTCCAATAAATATACTGAATACTAACTGGCTAGGGGATCGTTAGTGGCTCCCTTGGCGCAGGTGAGCTGCGAGTACTGCGCTTGGTAGCCAGGCGTGTCGTCCACTTCTATGAAATGGTCGTCCGGTAGCGTGGTGTTGTCAGGCGGTAGCTCGAACAGGGATATCAGCGCCTGGTAACACCGAAACATACATTAATTCACAACTTTCTCTATCCATGTACCCATAGGTTCGATCCCCACCGAGAACAAAATATATTTGTGTGGTGAACATAGATGTTTGTTCTCTGTCTGGGTGTTATATTGTATTCTAAGTATGTATACAGGGTGTAATCGTTAAGTGTGCACAGGCGATTATTCCGTAACTATTGCAGATATCAAAAAACTTTAAACTGATATTGAAAGTACTTTACCTAATGAGTAAAATTACATTAATAACTTTTTAAAAATAAACCGAGAAATATCCAAAAAAAATACATTAATCACTCCCATACATTTAGTATGAGATAGTAGAAAGGTTTTAGTTTCCTTATTTTAAGTGGAATAGTACCTACTCATTTTACCCTTGTCATTTTGTAATTATGTACGATATGAAGGTATTAATGAATTTCAAGTAGATACACGTGTAGATTAATTATCTTACCACTTCAAATTTATGGCTTAATAGCCAATAATAGTGCAACCCCTTGGCCTGCCAGATCCCCGGATCTCACGCCTTGTGATTTCTTCCTATGGGGATTTGTCAAGGACCACCTGTACGCTGAGAGAGTACACAGCCTAGAAGAGTTACAGAATCGTGTACGTCGTGCAATTGCTTTAATTACTCCGCAAATGTTAAGGAAAGTTCATTTAGAAACTGTAAATAGAGCTCGTCATTTTATTGCACAAGGAGGACGTCACTTCGAACATATGCTTTGAACACAAAATTTTGTACTTACTAAGAAATAAAATGTATGGGAGTGATTAATGTAATTTTTTTGGATATTTCTCGTTTTATTTTTAAAAAGTTATTAATGTCATTTTACTCATTATGTAAAGTACTTTCGATATCAGTTTAAAGTTTTTTGATATCTGCAATAGTTACGGAATAATCACCTGTGCACACTTAACGATTACACCCTGTATATTTACAAAAAATAATATATTTGAGTACATTTTATATCAGTTCCCATAATACAAGCTCTGCTTAGTTTGGGGCTAGATAGTGTTGTGTGGATCGTCTACAATATTGATGAAGGGAAACATCTTGAGGATCCGGCATATCGTAGAACCCTAAAAAGTCATATAGAACCCTAAAAAGTCGAATATGTGTCAAGTGCACGAAAGGAGCCTCTTTGAGGCGCACTTAAAATCCTTTCACCACATTTGGTTCAAAAGAATCAGTGGCACGATAAGAAGGATATAATTTATCTTTCCGCAAGCGTGTTCTGTGTTCTGCAAAGTGCACCTGCATGAGAAGCGGCCACCGCGGCGCCAGCGCCCCCTGGCGGAAGTGCTCCGACTGGCACAACAACTTGATGCAGCCGATAGCCGCCGCCTTGCGTTCTAATGCGCCCGTCACGCGCTGCAGATCTGTTATAAGCACGCGGTCCACGTACATGCCGAATAAACTGAAATAAACAATACTCATTATAATCATCATCATCATCATTTCAGGCCGGTATCACCCACTGCCCACTGCCTACGGTGTACAACCGCTTGCCGGAGATTGTCGTCGACGCGCTCAGCCATGCAAGTTTTAAAGCTAAGCTCAAATTGTGACTTATTGAAAACGCGCTCTACGACATAGAAGATAATATTTTAAAATATAACAATTAGTGTTACATTAATTTTATTATAATTTTTAACTAATTTACATCATTTACAAATTATTAACTGACCTGCAAACATGCACTTTACCAATAAATTGATTATTACTGATTACTGATTGTTATTACTGATTAGGGATGTCCTATTTCCAAAACCGGTTAACAGTACCCGAAGTCCGAGTTTTGCTTACCACATTTCGTTACCAAATGTTGTTTTCGTTTCGCCTACGTGTCTCTCTCTTTTGCATGGAAAAATTAAGAGACAACAACTCTAACTACGTAATGTAGTTTTGCCGCTCATCTTTTCTCCCTACAAAAGACAGAGACACGTAGGCGAAACGAAAACAACATTTGGTATAGAAATGTGGTAGCAAAACTCGGACTTCGGGTACAGTAGGGTGTGAATACGCTAACACGAGTGCTTGCCTAGTACTTACTTGTCCTGCACCGAGTTGATGATATCAATAAGCGGGTCGGGTCCGTAGTGCGCCGCAAAGAAGCCGAAGAAGGCGATGAGGCCGCGCACGAACTTGCTCGTCTTAGACGAGGACAGCCGTTGGAAGAGAAGCGTCATTATTTGTTTCGTGTACGGGTTCATTACCGTCCTGCAAAAGATTAAGCTTAGGTGAATATGAATGTCGAACTCCGAAATCCGAAGACGAACAAAGGTCCAAGAAGTTGGAGATCGGATTACGGAGCTCAAATGGAGTTGGGCAGGACACATTGATAGGCGTGGTGATGACAGGTGGAGTAGAACAAAAACCGAATGGTGGCCAAGAACCGGCTACAGAAGCGTAGGGCGCCCTGCAGCGAGATGGATGGACGGCAATGGTTTAGACTGGCACAGGATCGATAGATGGCACAAACTAAGGGAGGCCCATACCCAGGAGTGATGGGTGAAGTCGGGCTGTGGATGATGAGATGATGAATGTGCATGTTACTTTTTTTAATACAACTTCATGGAACAACATGCCCGTGAACCCTAAGCCTAGGTTTTATTTCCAAAACTGCTCTTTGTGATACTATAAAATCACGAAGATCACTTTGAAACATCCACCAAATATAAGATAATCTGATGCTGCCTCGCAACCGAAGCCCAAATTCTATTTTGATTTGCCATATTGTTAGCCCGCAGTTTTTCATTCAGACATCTCAATTTTCTCAAGTTGATCTTTGCGTTTCAAATGAATAAATTATTTTTTATATAGACTTTGATGCAAGTGTGTCACATAACTTCTCATAAAAATACTTACATGCCGAATTTAAAGTATATCGTCTGCATTAGATAGAAGCCTTCATGATCGTTTGTCTTTGAAGCGATAAGCTTTTGAAACACTCCCAAAATCGCATTCTGAAATAAAATAAAAAATAGTAATAAAGAAATTTAAGGCTCTCTCGTCTTATCGTGTCACTGATTCTGTCGAACCAAGTCTGGTGAAAACTAAGTGCTTTCGTGCACTTGACAAATATTTTCGAGCTTTTTAAGTTCTACGATATGCCGGTTTCCTCACGATGTTTTCCTTCACCGTTTGAGAACACTGTCATAGTGTAAATATTTTTTTTGGAAAAACTCATTGGTACACGACTGGATTTGAACCCATGATCGAATCCTTTTTTGCGGACCGTATTTAAGCGTGCTGCAAACTACTCGTAGCTTGGTGTCGAGTAGTACCTACTTGATTCGTTTTCTGTCATTTTGGAAAGTCACATAGCTTTTTCATTTTAATTGTTTTTCTGGTGTTATTTTGAGTTCTGTTGTGAAATTTCAGTGGTATTTAACCAAAATTACTTGAGGTCTTAGCTCATAGTGTAAACAGTTGGAATGAAAGTGTATTATGTGATATTTTGATTTGAACGAAAACCGTTGGGTTTGAAGAAAAACGCCATCTTTTCCTCAAAGTCAATGACGACCGACTTGTCTATTGACTTCCTTGATTAAATCTTATTTTATTTATGTAATTATATATCCTCACTCGACAACGGTAAAATTGATCCAAAATGGACAGATGCCATAATTTATTGGATGCTAGCGGCCGCTCGCGGCTTCGCTCGCCGTTACCGTTCCCGTTGAAAAAAAAAACCTTTTTAACCTTCTCTGGACCTCCACAAATCATTCAAGACCAAAATCAGCCAAGTCGGTCCAGCCGTTATCGAGCTATAGCGTCAGGAAGGAAAACCCGACTTATTTTTATATAGTAGAAAATAACAGTAACATTATTATACCGTTAGGTTACAGCTTATAATGTAAATTTCCTGGTAATAACATTGGTACCCATACTAGGATTACCCTGTGATATGGCATGCCAATGCCCTCAGAAGAAGTAGATTAGTACTTACAAACTTGCCTCCGTTGAGCACTTGGTCTGATCGCGTCGCTACGAAGGCGCAGAGCAGTCGCACGAGCGGGCGCACGTTGGCGGCGCGCTCCCACAGCGGCGGCGCCACCAGGCACGGCAGGAGAGCGCCGTATGCGTCCCCGTCCCCTCCCGCCACCGTCCCGCCGCACGCCCCGCTCGCGCCGCGGAGCTCCAGCAGGAGGGAGAGCATTTGAAACACGTACGGCATGAACTCTAAGGACAAACGGGAGGCAACAATGTACGGCCAGTTAATGCACAGCAGGATAATGTACACACCGTTATTACGATGCCAGGGTTTGGATTAACGGGGCGTATTTTTAAAGGTCGCGTAATAACATGCTATACAATATCGTCACTTGTTGTTATTGTACGCCCCCTTATTACGATGCAAGTTAAAGCCTTAATGCACACTGGAACAATTCAATCACAGATTTTTGCTCTTTTAACTGGCAGCAGATACTTTAACTTGTCCTTGATAGGGCGGATAGTAACAAGACTGAGTCTTTCTTTTTTCTTTCTTTCTTTATTTATTACAAAAAAAACATATTATGCTTGTATTTATTGAGTGTGTATTCAGACTTTCGCTGTGTCTGCAGCTTTAAAGAAGTAATATTTTAAGTTATCTTCTGTGAATGTTTTCATAAAAACGGCGGCAGCATTTTTATCAACTTTAAGGGGCCGGCGGAGGGCGAATTTTCATACAAACGTAATACCAAAATGATTACTAGTTTTGGCAGATTTTCACTACATTATTGTAATAATTGTACTTGTATAGTAATTATCTAGGTTCCTGAACAGTTTTTATTTTAAATTACTTACCTCAAATGAAATTAACGCCAATCGCATTTTACAATTTTATTTCATTGCAAAATGTGAATGGCGTTAATTTCATTAGAGGTAAGTAATTTAAAATAAAAACTGTTCAGGAACCAAGATAATTACTATACAAGTACAATTATTACAAAAATATAGTGAAAATCGGCTTATATTAGTAATCATTTTGGTATTGCGTTTGTATGAAAATTCGCCCTCCGCTGGCCCCTTAAGCAATAAAATTTTACCTTGGATATCATTCTGTAGAATCTCTTGGAATATAGGAAATAAGGTTTCTTCAAACACCGTTATAGCACTAGGGTTTGCTTTGGTCACCAATCTGAAAAAATAAGTAACGTAAAAATAAACAACGACAACCAAAACCACATGTCGTAGACGAAATGTTGTAAATGAAGTAGGACTTGCTTTTCTGATAGAATACTTAACGGTAAATTGGTAGTAATGCTAGTCATGTCGGTTTCCTCACGACATTTTTCTTCACCGTTTGAGAATACTGGCGTAGTTCTTATACATTTTTGGATAAAAAAACCTCAATGGTTCGTTACCAGATTTAATGGGAGGATTCAAATCCCACTCTTTTCAACTTTTAATTAACTCTGACATAGATACTTTATTAATTTATATTTTATCGACATTCTGTAATTAATTCTTTTTAGGGTTCCGTAGCCAAATGGCAAAAACGGAACCCTTATAGATTCGTCATGTCTGTCTGTCTGTCTGTCTGTCTGTCCGGCCGTGTCACAGCCATTTTTCTCCGAAACCATAAAAGCTAGACTGATGAAAGTTGGTGAGTAGATGTATTCTGTGAACCGCATTAAGGTTTTTACACAAAAATAGAAAAAAAACTATAAATTTTGGGGGTCCCCATACTTGAAACTGAAACTCAAAAATTTTTTTTTCATTGAACCCATACGTGTGGGGTATCTATGAATAGGTCTTCAAAAATGATGTTGAGGTTTCTAATATAGTTTTTTTCTAAACTGAATAGTTTGCGCGAGAGACACTTCCAAAGTGGAAAAAAGATGGTCCCCCCCCCTCTAACTTCTAAAGTAAGAGAATGATAATACTAAAAAAAATACAATTGTTGTACATTACTATGTAAACTTTCAACGATATTTGGTTTGAACGAGATCTAGTCAGTAGTTTTTTTTTTATACGTCATAAACGGAAACTCAACAATTTTTTTTTCATCGAACCCATACGTGTGGGGTGTCTATGAATAGGTCTTCAAAAATGATGTTGAGGTTTCTAATATCGTTTTTTTCTAAACTGAATAGTTTGCGCGAGAGACACTTCCAAAGTGGAAAAAAGTTGGTCCCCCCCCCTCTAACTTCTAAAGTAAGAGAATGATAATACAAAAAAAAATATATGTTGTACATTACTATGTAAACTTTCAACGATATTTGGTTTGAACGAGATCTAGTCAGTAGTTTTTTTTTTATACGTCATAAACCGTAAACCGCAATTTACCTTTCAACGAACTACAGGAACCTTATTATGTTACATCAAGTAACATATATAAAGGTTCTTGTAGTTCGTCGTGCTACGGAACCCTTCATGGGCGAGTCCGACTCGCACTTGGCTGCTTTTTTCTAAGCTTGTTCTATGTTTTCGCTTGCACCAGTGCCTTGATCATGAACACATTTTGACATAATTTGTGACGTTAACTTATCTGTGTATTCTGTCTATTCAGTTTCAGAAGGTAGTATGTGATCGTGATACGTTGAACAAATCAAGTTGAAAATCGACGAACATTTGCTTTATGTAAGCAATTTAACATTAAAACTTTGCATTTCAGTCTCCGACGAAATATACATATGTGGTTTAGTAGTAGGCAACAAATATTGCACATCGGCTAATGCGGCTTTATAGGGCATAGTGTGCGTCAGAAAAAATACAATAACATAATTATGCAATAGTTTTGCATAAAATACTTACGAGACGGCCAAAGACAACGTCTCAAACAGATAATGGTTGAAATGCGGCTTGGAGGGATTCTTGGCGATGACCGACAAAATGTGGGCGAGGTTGGGTAATGCTTGACTCAGGTACGGCAGCGAAGACTCCTGGAGGCAGGCCAGGGTTCGGAGTATGGCTGGATAACATAACATAAGCACAGGTTGAGACAACAAATAAGATGATAGAAGCACGAAAGAGCTTTCTGAGACGCACTCGAAATCC
This sequence comes from Thera obeliscata, assembly GCA_947578465.1. Taxonomy (NCBI): domain Eukaryota; kingdom Metazoa; phylum Arthropoda; class Insecta; order Lepidoptera; family Geometridae; genus Thera; species Thera obeliscata. The sequence continues at coordinate 17,056,904 of OX387916.1, forward strand.
TTACACCACACTGATTCAAATGAGTTGTGACACACAAAACGAACAAATTAAACACCTTCAGAGTATAAGAATATCATTAGAAAATGGATATGAATGCATGGATTTCTACCAAAAATGGTTAAGAATCATCTCCAAACTATTAGCTTTCTAATTCTAGTGCCGGCTGTCTCTTTGGAACAGACACAAAGCCATGACACACACTCACCCTCATAACATACTCGTTGTGCTTGAGCCTAATGCTGGCCGGTGAGAGCTTAGAAACCCAGCAGGCTCTTCGGAACAGACGTTAAGCCATGACGGCAAACTCACTTTAAACTTACCCAACAACATTACGTTTTTTTGACAGCAACAGACGTTAAGCCATGACGGGATACTTACTTTATACATACACATCAGCATGACGCTTCGAATATCAGTTTATATCCGTCCAGAATATTTTTTTTGCAAAACAGACGTTAAGCCATGACGGCACACTCACCCTTCATAACATACTCGTTGTGCTCTCCAGCTGCATGTTGAGCGGCGAGGGTTTGGAAGAGTGATTGCAGAAGGGCGGGCGAGTGAGGCTCCAGAACTGCTTTGGGCACCATTCCACCCCCTATCAGCTTCTCTATGCAGCATGCTGCGTATGTTAGGACTACCCCACGCCCTGTTATGTGCTGGATCTAGAATGAAAACATTTTACAAAAAAGTGTAGCATATAACAGAGGCGATGAACATTCCTTTATAAATTGACGTCACTAGATACATGGCCGGAACCGGATTCCGCATATTTGTGTGAATTGTCTACAATATTATTTATTAAATTTTCCAATTCCTGTTCACTGTAATTTTTTATTTGTTAAAGGATCATACAAAAATTGCCGTATTTTGTTGCCTGTTCTTGTAGGCTTGGTCGCGTGGAACTGGCACCTAGACCCACCAAGCTTTACGACTTATGACGGTAAATAATGTTTTTTTTTTGTATTTTACAATGAGCGACTTACAATAAGCGGCACGGCTTGGTGAATCAAATCCTTTGGAAGCAGAGTTCGGAACGTCATCAGGTATTTGATAGCATCCGCTTTGAGAACTGGCAGCTCCGTCACTGAAATTAAAATGTTGTATGAGCTGTGTGAAAGATGACATGGATAAGAAAAAAGTGAATACAGGAATGACGGCTGATAGAAGAGAATGGAAGAGGAGAACATGTTGTGCCGACTCCATATAAAGTGGGATAGGGGCAGGAAGAAGAAGGAAAGAGCTTGGCTTTACAAAGCTTAAATAAATTGTGTTGTTTTTAAGCTTAGTCAAACGTGTAAGTCAAGTCCACTGCTGGACATACGTCAGTATAATCCAGCTAGGTATCCTCTACGTTTCGTCTTCTACTTCGTGGTCGCCAATCGAGAATCTTTATTCCCCAACGGTTGTCGTTTCTTCGAGTTATATCTTATACTTTTAAACGAGAAAATCTTGTATATATACATATATATATATATTTAGGATCTCGGAAACTGAGCCAACAATTTTCATGAAATTAAGTATACAGGGGTTTTCGGGGGCGATAAATCGATCTAACTAGGTTTCATTTTCAGAAAAGACCCGGGTTAAAAGTTATTTTAATAATAAAAAAATTTAGCGCCATCTCTTGTCGAGTAGTCGAAATCACGAATTAGTGTCACGGAGAACGCCATCTATTGAACTTCTACGTAAACACTCGACACAAAAGTTCCGGATATTTTCACGAAATAAAGAAGTAATGGAATTAGCATGTAGACGACCTTCTCACGCTCCAAGCACGCGCAGTAGCGCAGACTTCAAGCCCTCCTTTGTTTAGTCGTGTTTGAAGTCTGTCAGAAGAAACGTAACTGAGAAAAACACGAAAAAATATAAAAATGCCGTATTGTGCTGTTTTGCAGTGCTAAAACGATAGCCGAACCAATAATTTAACAAAAGGGGGCATATCGTATCACAGGTTAGTATTATTTTATTGCTTAAATTGGTTTTGTTTAGAATGCAAAACCATCAAACAAAAATAGACTGTGAATGATATTCGTTAAGGTCGCGTTTCTATAAATCTCAACTTTCGCTACTCAATTAGGGCTGTACCCCAATAAAGTGATGAATGTGCTATCGAATACTTTATTAGTTCTGATCATATAAATAGTTAGGTTTAGGGAGCTGACTTTTTTTCTTGCTTTAGTGATGATTTTATTCTGAATGTATTATTCTGTTATTATTCTGATTCTTTTCTTATTCTTATAGCCCACAGTGACTGGGTAAGATGAAAATTACAGAAATATTTTGAAGAAATAACATAATAATTCTGGTTTCAGTTTTCCGATATTCAAAATAAATGTATCGATGCAACAGGAAAAAGAAAACACAAGAAGAAAAAGAAACAATATTTGAAACAGTTAAGTATACAATTTTACGAGTTGTAAACATTTGATTGGGTAAATAAAGAAAGATAGATAAGAAAAGCTTTTATTTTGACCACCATAAATATAACCTGACGTGCTACCGATCGTTATACATCAGTAGGTAGGTGAGAGCGCTGGCGGGCTAGTGGTAGCGGCCCCACCTTCCGATCTAGGTCGTGGGCTCAAATCCAGTCGTGTACCAACGAGGTTTTCTGCCCAAAAATTTATTTACACAATGCCAGTGCTCTTAAACGGTGAAGAAAAACATCGTGGGGAATCCGGGCATGCCATAGAACTTAAATAGTTCGAAAATATGTGTAAAATAAGTGCACGAAAGGAGCCTCTTTGAGGCGCACTTAAAATCCTTTCACCTCACTTGGTTCGAAAAAACCAGTGACACGATAAGAAGAAGAAGGTAGGTAATCATCGATGTCGATACATTTGTCTTGTATCCGCATTGGTACATCACTAAGTGAGTGGCTATGTCAAGTAATAGCCATTGTATTATGAATCTTATACCTTGTGGATAAAGACTAACAGAATTGTTTTTTATAACGCCATCTAGCGTCAAGTAGCTTTGTTTTGTTGTCAATCAAGTAACAGCCATTGTATTATCAATCTTATTACAATTAAATAGAGACTAAAAGAAAAAAATACTGAATGAAAGCTGCCATCTCTTGGTAAGTAGAATTTCATTTTAGCACTGTTTATTTTATTAAGTTTAGAACCATGTTGCGGTAGCTTTAAGGTTTATTATCAATTAAATTATTTTTTTGGTTTTAGGTCCTTTTTAACGTTTTTTTCGACCAATCATAACTTTTATTTCTATGTGTGTTTGTTTTTACGTGTATGAGTTTGGCGACACTGGTTCTCTTAGTAATAAGTCATCATGCTCCCTCTATTTTGCGTAAGCAAAAGCGTGTTTGGTGCTCTGTGGATATTTTCATGAAAATTAGTATACAAAAATATTATTAAAAAACCGAGCAAAGCTCGGGCACACCAGCTCGTGACCAGTAAAACGAAGATGGCGGCGATAAAGTGCCATAGACTGTAGACTCACCGGGTTGTCTCTGCAGTTCTGGCAGGGCGTGGTTAGCAGCGAACTGAGCTAGATCGACGAGCGGCGACGCCTTAGTAACTCCGGCCGCCTGCGTGCCGCCCCGGGACGCCAGTGACGTCACTAGATACATGGCCGCGTCTTTGCCGCGCCACGCAACCGAACCGGATTCCGCGTATTTGGCCAACATCATCTGAAAACACGAGCAAATGTGACTTTGTATCCTACGAGAACTGAGTAAGAACTTGCCCACAACCTATAGCGCAAAAGGTAGATCTTCTAAAATCTGCGGAAGATAATTTTGCGCGTGACGATGGCGAAAATGCGAAAAATAAGCGATGGTCGCCATTTAACATATGCTTGTTCGTTTATTACGCCAGCATTCGGTCTTGGAACGATTGCAACAAGACCGAATGCTGACGTAATAAACATGAGAGATCGAATAGGCACTTCGCTTTGCACACAACACACTAGCATGGCAACAGATATTATTATGTCAGAACAGGGTTAGAGACAGCGATAAGAACACGTCGGCTTCGTATTCCATTTTCCCATAATCATCCAAACCATGGCAAACTAAAACTAACTGAGCAACAAGATGTCTGCGCTGCTCCTTGTTAGTGTCATTTATTTGTTAGTATCAAGCTTTTTATAGCAACAGAATGCCACAATCTTAGAATAATACAGATGACGATCAAACCTGCACGTATTGTCCGAAGATATGCATCATTTTCTCGTCGTAATGCTGCGCCAGCGTTTTGACGAGGTCGCATGCGGCGCGGCGGCGTGTGTCCACGTCAGAGCCCTCTATGTCGCGACGGACGTACTCCTCGGGATTATCTTCGAAGAGCTCCATGTCGGATTCTGTAGAAAAACAAATAACTTTAAAAAACTGGAGGAACCAACTTCATGACACTATTAAACCAATTTTTTTCTTCTAGCTCATTGACTCCCAACGTGGTCCAGGTGGACCCCCAGGGGTCCACAGTAGACTCGGGGGTCTACGATGGCGTGACAAAAAAATTGGGATTCACAATTCGTAAGCGGGGTCCACGAAAGTTTATCTGGTTTCGGTAGAGAACTGAACTGTTGACTTGACTTCACCTATCGATGGAGGCAGATAACATTTAAAGAAGCTGTGACTTGTAAAAACTTTTGTCCAATACTGTTAATTTGTGTAAGGAACTCAGCTGCAAAGCAATTATCCATAGTTGTCCATATTTTTGTTGACTAGGAATATAGTAAAAATATAGCTGCAAGGCAGAGGGTCCACCGGAACCAGCAACATTTTGAAAGGGGTCTATGAGAAAAAAAAGGTTGGGAACCTCTACTAGCTAAAGAACGATGGTCGTATGGCAGATAGTAGTTCAATTATTATACCTCTAAACTCCATGTTGGGAATGACGACTTTCTCGCAGATGCTACTGAGCGTCCCAGGGTCCTCAAAGAGATTCTTGTAGCTTCTCTTCTCAGCCACTTTGGAGAGGAACGTCAGCGCGTTCGATACCAACTGGAAATTTATTCTTATTTAAATAAAATAATATGATAAGTTAAAAAAAATTAGAACCTGACTTCATGGTCAAACTATTCAAACGGTTTTGATGGCCTTTGCACAGCAGTGGGACTCTGATAGTGTATAAAAAAAGTTTTTTCATTACTCATACTCTGAAAGTAGGTCTGAAGTTGCCTGAGGGGCCTAATTGAAAGTAAAACTTTCAGCCCTAGGGAGAATCGCTTTCTACTGACAGCTGTCAAATTATAAAAAAAAACAAGTTCTATTTTATTCAACCATGTTCCAACTTTCTAAAGTCTTTCTAACTGCAAGGAGGTCGTTGCACCAAATTCCAACTTTTTATTCAGCAAGTAGGTTGGAAACCCATTACAACGGTAAGAAGTTTAAAAAGTCTAATTAGAGCGCAATGTAAAATTTAAATTTAAATAACAAAAAGATAGTATTCAATAAATAATATATCTTCTAAATTACTTGATTAAGAAATAGCTTCAACTATTTATTTAAAATAACATAGATTTGAGCAAACAATTTACCATTTTTAGGGTTCCGTAGCCAAATGGCAAAAACGGAACCCTTATAGATTCGTCATGTCTGTCTGTCTGTCTGTCTGTCCGGCCGTGTCACAGCCATTTTTCTCCAAAACCATAAAAGCTGGACTGATGAAACTTGGTGAGTAGATGTATTCTGTGAACCGCATTAAGGTTTTTACACAAAAATAGAAAAAAACCTATAAATTTTGGGGGTCCCCATACTTGAAACTGAAATTCAAAATTTTTTTTTTCATCAAACCCATACGTGTGGGGTATCTATGGATAGGTCTTCAAAAATGATATTGAGGTTTCTAATATAGTTTTTTTCTAAACTGAATAGTTTGCGCGAGAGACACTTCCAAAGTAGAAAAAAGTTGGTCCCCCCCTCTCTAACTTCTAAAATAAGAGAATAATAAATCCAAAAAAAATATATGTTGTACATTACTATGTAAACTTCCAACGATATTTGGTTTGAACGAGATCTAGTCAGTAGTTTTTTTTTATACGTCATAAATCGTAAACCGCAATTTACCTTTCGACGAACTACAAAAACCTTTATATTATGTTAATTGATGCTACGGAACCCTTCATGGGCGAGTCCGACTCGCACTTGGCTGCTTTTTAAAATTATGAGAATGAAAATAATGGCTGAATAATGCTGGCGAGCCGAAGCCGAAGGCCCGTCAGAGAAAAAGAAAAAAAAAACCGGGAAGGCGGCAATTCAATCTTCATTGTCACTAATTTTTAGGGTTCCGTAGCCAAATGGCAAAAACGGAACCTTATAGATTCGTCATGTCTGTCTGTCTGTCTGTCTGTCTGTCTGTCTGTCCGTCCGTATGTCACAGCCATTTTTCTCCGAAACCGTAAGAGCTAGACTGATGAAACTTGGCGAGTAGATGTATTCTGTGAACCGCATTAAGATTTTCACATAAAAATAAAAAAAAAACTGTAAATTTCAGGGGTCCCCCATACTTGAAACTGAAACTCAAAATTTTTTTTTTCATCAAACCCATACGTGTGGGGTATCTATGAATAGGTCTTCAAAAATGATGTTGAGGTTTCTAATATCGTTTTTTTCCAAACTGAATAGTTTGCGCGAGAGACACTTCCAAAGTGGAAAAAAGTTGGTCCCCCCCCCTCTAACTTCTAAAGTAAGAGAATGATAATACTAAAAAAAATATAATGTTGTACATTACTATGTAAACTTCCAACGATTTTTGGTTTGAACGAGATCTAGTCAGTAGTTTTTTTTTTATACGTCATAAACCGTAAACCGCAATTTACCTTTCGACGAACTACAAGAACCTTATTATGTTACATCAAGTAACATAATATACAGGTTCTTGTAGTTCGTCGTGCTACGGAACCCTTCATGGGCGAGTCCGACTCGCACTTGGCTGCTTTTTCTTTCATGTTTTTATTTTTACTTTCCTTGTATTCGTAATGAAAAGCACAGTGATTACCTCGGGTGAAAGTCTTTTAAGTCCCTCAAGCTCCATTGGCGCCCTCGCGCGTCTCGGGACTCAAAAAACGTGACTTTCAACACTCAGGTAACAATGTACTATTCTATTTTTGTGTGAAAATCTTAATGCGGTTCACAGAATATATCTACTTACCAAGTTTCATCTGTATCGGTCTTACAGTTTCAGAGAAAAGTGGTTGTGACATACGGACGGACAGACAGACGGACGGACAGACAGACAGACATGACGAATTTATAAGGGTTCTGTTTTTGCCATTTGGCTACGGAACCCTAATAAGGAAGAAGAGCACTGGTGGTCAAGTGGTAGCGGACCCGCCTTCCGATCCTAAGGTCGTGCGTTCAAATCCAGTCGTGTACCAATGAGTTTTTCTGTCAAAAAAAATATGTGCACTATGCCAGTTCTCTCAAACGGTGTAGAAAAACATAGTGAGGAAACCGGCGTGTCATAGAACCTAAAAAAGTTCGAGCAACACGTGTCAAGCGTCACTCAAAAAGGGCGCGCCAGCGGCCTTCTTGCGGAAACCAGTCCACACATCAAGTGCGGATGATAAATTTGCCGAATTTGAAACAAAAAGGGAAAAAACTGACCGCATCGTATCTGGTGTGAGGTGTAGTGGACAGCAGTACAGTCCACACAGCGGTGACGAACCCCTGCGCGTACTGAGTGAACTCCGCCTCGTACTTCAGAGCGTACAGTGCCGCACACTCGCACACCTCCGTGCGTAGCTTCTCCAGCACACCAGGCTTGTCTTCCTCATCCTGTAATCCAACTTGCTGATAAATAAAGATATCAATACCACCTCATTCCGACCCGCTCTAGGCCTTGGCAAAATACCAGGGTTGCACTGTGTAGTGTGACGCCCCACATTAAGCAGAACTTGTACTATGGGACTGGTGGTCTAGTGGTAGCGGACCCGCCTTCCAATCCTAAGGTCATGGGTTCAAATCAGGTCGTCCACCGAGTTTTTATGATCAAAAATGTGTGTGAAAAAAAGCAGCCAAGTGCGAGTCGGACTCGCCCATGAAGGGTTCCGTAGCACGACGAACTACAAGAACCTTTATATTATGTTACTTGATGTAACAAAATAAGGTTCTTGTAGTTCGTCGAAAGGTAAATTGCGGTTTACGGTTTATGACGTATAAAAAAAAAACTACTGACTAGATCTCGTTCAAACCAAATATCGTTGAAAGTTTACATAGTAATGTACAACATATATTTTTTTTAGTATTATCATTCTCTTACTTTAGAAGTTAGAGGGGGGGGGACCAACTTTTTTCCACTTTGGAAGTGTCTCTCGCGCAAACTATTCAGTTTAGAAAAAAACGATATTAGAAACCTCAACATCATTTTTGAAGACCTATTCATAGATACCCCACACGTATGGGTTCGATGAAAAAAATTTTTTTGAGTTTCAGTTTCAAGTATGGGGACCCCCGAAATTTATAGTTTTATTTTTATTTTTATATAAAAATCTTAATGCGGTTCACAGAATACATCTACTCGCCAAGTTTCATCAGTCTAGCTTTTACGGTTTCGGAGAAAAATGGCTGTGACATACGGACGGACGGACAGACAGACAGACAGACAGACAGACAGACAGACATGACGAATCTATAAGGGTTCCGTTTTTGCCATTTGGCTACGGAACCCTAAAAAACATCACGGTGCAACAAGTGTTGAAGGAAAACATCGTGAGGAAACTAGCATGTCGAAGAACCCAAAGAGGCGCACTTCAAATCCTTTCAGCACACTGTTTCGAAAGAACTAGTGTGCTAAGTAGTCAAGAATAGATGTGTCTACTTACGCTGGTCTCTAAACAAGGCACCTTGACCTGTAGCAGGTTTAAGAAATTGGGCATCCAAATGTTCATATTGTCTTCGAAGAATTCTGGAAGATCCTGTCAAAAAAAATAGATTAACATCTTCACAAACTGTTGGAAACAATCCATCTTTATTGTTTGGGATCTTTTAACATATACATAACATGTATTTATTTTGGGTATACACTCGTTCTCTAAGTACATGGGGCTTACCTGAAAGTTCAGTGAATAGAAGACCTTGCAAATGAGTACCAATGAGCCGTATATCACGCGCAGGGCTTGGACGTTATTGGCGTGTACATTTGTCAGTTCTATGGTAGCCTGGAATAAAATACAGCTATTAGAGAGAAAAATAGTTGACAGGAGTTACTTCTCTTGTTATAAGCGAATAGACCACCAGAGACACGCGACATCATTTATGTTTGTATGGAAACGTCACATCGCGTAACATAAATAAATAATTGTAGACATCTTCACTCGCTCTTCTTAGGCCTTTCGCCTAATAGTAGATTATGCATCGAGGGGAAAAAGTACTGTCTTATGTAGCGGGCGCCGTATTGAATCCCGAGCGAAACGAAGGATTCTAGCGTTAACTCCAGAGCAGAGCGAGGGTTAACTTTCGAGCAAAGCGAGGGAGTTACAGAACGTACCCATTTGGGGGGGAGCGCAGTCTTTAAGTCAGTCAGTCTCAGTAAAATAAACGTAGTTGATTTTACTGAGAGACGAGCAGGTTTTTTATAGTTAGCTTACATACTTATATTATAAATAAAGCATGAGCAGGTGGTACAAAAGGCTTCAAACAACTCACCACAAACAGGTCCGTGAGAGGCTTTGCAAATGAATCAAGTACATGTTTGATCTCCACCCACAGCTTCTCAGACTTGAACTCGAACCGATACCGCTTGAAGAGTGAGTGAGCGGTCCGCAGCACGCCGTTTATGACGTGGAAGTCACCTAGGTAAGCCAATATCATGTATTAATACTAAACTACACAAAGTATAACCGGTAACTCCCATTTGTTCTATAGGACTGTGACGTCATAGAACTTTTAATACTTCGTTATCCTTTTAGTTCCATGGTAGAACTAATAAAACGAAAACTGGCCCATTAGTTCTATAGTACTTTTAGAACTTGGTCAATTCCATTAGTTCTATAGAAATGTATAGCCATAGAACTGTTAAAACTATTTTTGTCCTTTTAGTTCAATGGTAGAACTGTTGAAACGAAAACTGTGCTATTTGTCCTATAGAACTAAATAAATTAATAAATATTGTGGACAATCCACACAACACTACCTAGCCTCAAATGTAGGAACCAGATAACTGTAATATACAGGGTGGCCGGAACATAGACGTCCAAAAAGAAAATTTTGCTCCCTCGTATTGTGGGGTATCCGAATCACCCCCATATATAATGTTCTGCGATTTTGTATAGTTTTCGAGTGTATTTATTTTTTTTCTGAATTTTCGGAAAATTTCGACATTACCAACTTAAAAATTTCCAAAAAAAAAAGTAGAAGACGTTTAATTAATTCTTTTTTCAACTGAATCCTCATGAGTTATACTTTTATGCCTAAAATAATTAACTTTGTTACTTTGATGAAAGTTATGAAAATGATGATCAAAAGTGAAAAATTTACGTTCGGTATTATTATGACTTAAATTTACAACTTTAAATTAAAAATCTAAATAGGTGATTTCATGGTTCCTAAGTAACTTCAAAAACTGCGTTATATTCTCCACCATGAAATCACCTTTTTAGATTGTCGAAGTAAGGCGACGTAATAGATTGTTGCGAGTACCAACTTTTAACTTTGTTTTAATGCAGTGGCTCTTGTAGGTGAGAGAACGGTCTAGAGTTGAGAGAACGGTCTTACTTCGACAATCTGGGGTGCCACCCCTCATGTCCTCCGAACATCTGGACTAGCTCTCTGCTTCTCGGCTGGTGAACTTGCATGTCCAGTGTGGCATCGATCCGCCCATGCCCGTGAAGTAGATGTAGCTCTAAATGAAACATGCAGAATTGTGTCCGGCTGCTTAAAACCAACTCCCCTCTCTGCACTTTACCCTCTAGCAGGAATAGCTCCCCCGGAGATACGTAGGGCAGTCGCCTCCTCAATCGAAAAAAACAAACAGAAGATGGACATGAGGCATCCACTTTACAACACCAATCACTGTCAGGGCCGTTTGAAAAGCCGCCATAGCTTTCTCCAGTCGACCAAGGCACTGACAGAGGAGGATCCTAGTGAGGCACGTAAGAGACTGTGGGCTAAGAAATACCCACCCCCTATTGATTATGTTATGCCGGCAGAAGAACTACCAGCGGGTAACCAACTCCCATGGTCAACCTGGAAGTCTCTGAATAGACTTCGGAGCCAGGTGGGCCGCTGCAGGCATAATTTAGTCAAATGGGGGTACTCCGACCACGCGGACTGCAACTGCGGAGCCCCACAGTCTATGCTTCATTTGCTGTCTTGCCCAGAGTGCTCCAACACCTGCACGCTGAAGGATTTGACTGACGCCACGGACAGCGCTATTAGTGTGGCCCATTTCTGGGCAAAACACATATAGGGACAAAATATCAGGGGAAACATCGACACGACGAAGAAGAAGACCTTTTTAGATTTTTAATTTAAAGTTGTAAATTTAAGTCATAATACACCGAACGTAAATTTTTCACTTTTGATCATCATTTTCATAACTTTCATCAAAGTAACAAAAACAAACAAAACTCATGAGGATTCAGTTGAAAAAAGAATTAATTAAACGTCTTCTACTTTTTTTTCTGGAAATTTTTAAGTTGGTTAGGTCGAAATTTTCCGAAAATTTAGAAAAAAATCAAAACACTTGAAAACTATACAAAATCGCAGAACATTATACAACATGTCCCAAAATTCAACGATAAGCCGGCACCAGAGGATGGACCTACTAATGACTACTCGAGAAAAAAAAAGAAAAAAAAAAATACCTCTACTTTTTTTTAAATAACTTAAAAAAAATGGAAATTCTTCGAAAATGTATACCCCTTATGACACTTTTAACTACCATGACCACAATTTTTCAAATATTTCAGTTTTTTTGTTTGTATCGGCAACCTAAGTAGTACTACTATTCACCATTATCTTTGAAAATTACAGAATTTTCGTAGTTTTATACAAAAAAACAACCAAAAAAAATTATTTCCCTAAAATTTTGAAAGGTTTTAACGTTCAGTAAACTTTAACTCATCGTAGTGTAAAAAAAAAAATGGACACTACTATGGCAAGTTTTTTAAAAAATTAGCGCAACTAACCTAGATTTTAAAATGGTATAATACTTTAGGAAAACTAGCCACAAAAAAAATAATGACACTTTTTCTAATCAAGAACCAAATTTCATAAGTTGTTGTTAATAGTAATCACTTCTACTATGTGCCCAAAATAGATTTTTGTTCTTGGAAAATGTTTAAAAAAAAGTAGAGGTATTTTTTTTTTCTTTTTTTTTCTCGAATAGTCATTCGTAGGTCCATCCTCTGGTGCCGGCTTATCGTTGAATTTTGGGACACCCTGTATATGGGGGTGATTCGGATACCCCACAATACGAGGGAGCAAAATTTTCTTTTTGGACGTCAATGTTCCGGCCACCCTGTATATTACAGTTATCTGGTTCCTACATTTGAGGCTAGGTAGTGTTGTGTGGATTGTCCACAATATTTATTAATTTATTTAGTTCTATAGGACAAATAGCACAGTTTTCGTTTCAACAGTTCTACCATTGAACTAAAAGGTCAAAAATAGTTTTAACAGTTCTACGGCTATACAATTCTATAGAACTAATGGAATTGACCAAGTTCTAAAAGTACTATAGAACTAATGGGCCAGTTTTCGTTTTATTAGTTCTACCATGGAACTAAAAGGATAAAAAAGTATTAAAAGTTCTATGACGTCACAGTCCTATAGAACAAATGGGAGTTACCGAGTATAACTAGCGGCACGTAAGTCTAGCGCTGAGCGATACGCGGAGGGGATAGCTGCGCATGTGTATTGTCGCGCACGCAATGTAATTATAACTTCAATTAATTATTATCTAAATAACGATAATGACATTACTTTAATGTAATGTTAAATAGTAAGATATCCAAAGATTTATAGTAGGTACCTAAGACATAATTTTTAACAAGTTTATGGGGAGTAGAGTAGAAAAGGAAAAACATTATCTGTCAATAACAATACATACAATTGAGAACGCGACTGTACACTGGATGTGCGCGGGGCGTCGTATCGGTGCGGGGAGGGGAATTTCTCTGGAGAGCCAATCGGCGCTACGCAAATATTTGTGTGGTGAACACGATGTGTGTTCTCTGTCAACACGTTTTTTAGTACACAGCGAGTAAATAATGCTGAAGATGCTTCGTAGAGAGGCAAAAAAAATACGGGTTGCACTCCGGGAGTGCCGGCAGAAGTGAAAACTTGATTATTAACGTTGAGCATGTTTGATATTTTGGAATGGTTAGGGGGGGCTTGTTTGTTATTTGGCACGCTGTAACATACACGAACATTCGCGCAAGCGCCCTGCGCTGCCTAAACGAAACAGTAGGCCCAGGCATACATTTTCGCCGCGCCGTAGAGAGGGGATAGCTGTCTACTCTCCATCCGTCTTACGCTTTTTCGATCAGGTCACGTGTCCTGACGCGCTGACGCGAGTTTAAGATTTTATACCCATTACAGAAAAAGTGCTCAACGCCGCTAAAGAAGTTTTCACTTCAAAAAAAACTGACGAAAAAAAGTAAATGTGTCTAAATCATGCTAAGTTTTTATTTTTGTTGCGTCTAATCTCAAGCTCTGCTTAATTATTACTTTGGGGCTAGATTGTAGTGTAATTTAGATAGTGTTGTGTGGATTGTCCACAATACTGATTATTTATTAAATTTATTTACTTATTGGCGTGGAACTGGCATCTAGACTCACCTTTTTTGATTGATTGATTGAAAAATTAAATCTGCCTTTAAACCTCAAGAAACGCACATACACACATAGACATAGACGGCACTGGTAGCCTAGTGGTAGCGGTCCCGCCTTCCAATCCTATGGTCGTGGGTGCAAATCAAGTTGTATACTAAAGAGTTTTTCTGTCGAAAAATGTATGTCCACTAACTCCACGATGACAGTATGCTCAAAACGGTGAAAGAAAACATCGTGAGGAAACCGGCGTGTCGTAGAACCTAAAAATGTTCGAGCAACACGTTTCAAGCGTCACGCAAAAAGGGCCCACCAGCGGCCTACCAATCCGCACACCAAGTGTGAATGATGAACTTGCCGAATTTTCCGAACAACATAGGTTTTAATAAAATACTGCTTCTTAGTCCATACCAGTAGCAAACTTATCCACCATCTCAGGAATGAGAGATGGCCACTTCTCCGGGAAGTCATACCGCCCGATAATGGACATCGCATCACTGAACTGCCTTTGGATAGACTCTGGAGACTTCAGCATCAGCGAGACTATGAGCGTCTTGATAGACAGCCTGTCAGCACTGTGGATTCTATCCACTCCATCATCTAACTAAAATAAAGATAGAATATTATGTATGTACTTTATTGCACAAATAAAATATCTATCAAAATCCTTTTTAATTGGTAATTCATCACCATTTTATGATAAACAACAACGCATTTGGCCACTTAGATTAGCTGGACAGATGTACATGAAAGTACCATATTGGTTGAGACCTACAAAAACAAGTCCCATAAAAATCTACACTTCAGTCATTTAACTTAGCAGACCAATTAAGTCACTTTAATTTTCTTTTTTGGCTGACTAGACTAGACTGAACGACAGAAAATCGAACATTTAAAAAAAAGTCTGTGGCCACCTCTATTTGTTGACATGAATTAAGTGACAGTGACAAGAGACATTTAGCAAGCCGCTGTAAAGTATCCCACATTATGATTAAGAGGGGTCACCATTTATTTAATTACATACTAAAAGGTATTTTGGTAAAATTGAATATAGATTATTTACCACGGGCCAATTCCTCTTTATAAAGTTCTTGAAGGCAATAGAAGCTGCCACTCTGATGGTCATATCCACTCCATCTTTGTCGATCAAGTGAAGCAGGAGTATGGCATAGTTTTGATTCACTTCAACACCTTCCAGAAACTTCTCCGCTGTAAAATAGGATGAGTATAATAAATATATACAATTCACAAGAGAATGTAGAAAGATGGAGAATCAAAGCACCAGTCAAACCTGTTGGATCCCATGAAATCTAATTTGGTGGTTGTGCCAGGGAGAGATTTTTATGACTTTTAACCTAACACATAGAAAATTATTATAATTAGGTTATGTGTTCGTAAATAATTTGATCTATGCAATGCATGTACAGTAGTGGTGGTAGTGGTAGACTTCATCCAAATGGCTGGATGAATTGCTTTTTTAAGTTTGTTTTAAAATAGTCGCAATTTTTTTTATATGGCCAAACAATGTCATGTTTAGCATGCAGCATGATATTGTTTAGTTTAGGACTTTTCAGCCGCTTTCGTGCAGTGTAGCAAATGATTACTACTTCGTATAAAACAGGGGTCTTTGTAAAACTTCAGGAGACAACTAATAGAAGATCATGAACGCAGGAAGATCTAAATTAGCAGCGATCAACGAAATTACAACTTACCGGGCCGCCTCACGTTTGGGTCGGGATTTAAAGTTTGTTGCAAGTAGTTCGCTAGCGTAACTAAGTTGTCGTCGGTAACTTCCATTGTTTGGAGTTTAGTTGCTATTTGAGAGCGCAAATCTAATGCAAACTGCCAAACTAAACGAAATTGTCGTTGCACGACGCCGGAAAACGATTGCCGATTGAATCCACAGAACACATATACAGCGTTGCCAACTCAACAACAGTAAATGTCGCTGTCACGCTGGTGAAAAGTCGCTAGATATCGCTAAATGAGTAAAATTGAAAAAGTCGCTAGAACTCGCTAGATTTTTTATCAATTAATTACTTTCTTGGGTTAAAAACTGGAATTTTTCACGCCATCAACTATTTTTTGCACTGGCAAGGAGGCACTCACTGCTGAGTGCATTTTAAGTTCACTTTTTTCTTGTGTTTTTTGGTTTCAGCGTGTTTTTTTATGTCACTTATTTTGGCATAGAACTCGGTTTGACAGTAACGACACATACCTTTAATATCATTCCCTTGTACAGGAGCCAGCCATCCTCTACATTCAGGAGAATCTTCCCATTCCTTTTTATACTTTTGGCTATAAACTTTCTTCTTTACCGGTAATTCCATTATCGGTAACTCACTAAACACTAATAAAACGCATAAGGTTATTTGTTTGAGACAAATGTTCGATTACGTTATTATTTCGCTAGCAAAGCAACAGACCATATCAGATTTCTTATAAGAAGTGAATGACGGATGAATAATAACAAAACCAAACATGAGAAAGGGATTCCCCTACTAGCACGATGATTGACGGTAGGTACTATACCTACCTATGCCTTTTAGTCATTCTTGAGTTGGCAACAAATTAAGCTAAATAAACAAAAACGGATCTTATTTCAATGGAATAGAGTACATATTAGTATGTACCTACAGAAGAAAACGATGGATATTCGTTTATTAAGTCAGTAATTATTTGATAAATACCACTATAAAAAAGTCGCTAAGAAAGTCGTTAAATTATTTTTGTCGCTAAAAGCCATCAAAATGTCGCTTTTCATGCGAAAATGTCGCTGAATCTAGTGACAAAGTCGCTAAGTTGGCAACGCTGCACATATACTCAAGAGATTGAATCGAAATCGAAATAGTTGTGTTGAGTGTTGCCACAAAACTTAGTGAATTTCCCTTTTCTTCATCCACTTGGTGCAGTTGATTGAATAGCCTTGTCTTAATTTTTTACTTTCTAAGAGACCCATTAACTTGTATCAACTGCATTAAAATCTAGTAACTATACCTACTTTCCAATCAAATATATTTTAACTGAATCTAAAACCCTTACCTAATGCCATTCGCCATTTTATGCCATGTCATTTAGACGGTTATTACGTTATTAGAGTAATATAATAATAGCCTCTTTTATTTCCTCAATTACGTAACATTTTACAATTTTTAATAGTTACCTAAGAATATGTATAAATTTTACAGTAATATTTATTAAGAATAAAATCAAGCAATGCAAAATAATAATAAATTGAAATAAAATTATATACTATTGAGGACTTCTCAAAATGGTTAGGTAGTAGTGTGCTCCCCAAAATATCAATATGATATTTTATTAGGTAGATAGTTTGACGGTTTTTAGTTGGGTAAGCTACCATCAAATTTTATTTTGTTCACCATTATGAGCCTGAAAAAGTCCACAGCTGAACCTAAATAGGATTTGATCGATAACTCCCCGAAACTCTACAAAACTTAATCGAATTCTTGGGGATTCTCTACTTTCTTGCAGCACTTTGGCCTTGAAAGGTGTCTGACAGTGACAGCTTGACTGTTGACATTTGACAAAACTTTGGGTCCGGTTAATGTACGTCCAGTTATTGTACACCATGTTAAAACGAAACCTTTTTTAGTTTTTTGGATTCGTTTTAACCTGCCGTACAATAACTGGCTGCGAATTAACTGGGTGCACAAAAATGTCACGTGATGTTATTGTACAGCATGTTAATTGGATGCCATTAGGGCCCGTGCACACTGAGGCAATTCAATTATTTCTTATTTTTTGCAGGTAATGGATACTGCTCCTTATGAGAATAATCCTTTGGGGTAAATGTAAACAAACATTTTCTGGCACTGCGGCGGCCGCTGCCGCGGCACGCTCGCTTTGCTCGCTCGCCTTGTGCGTTATTTATATGTTCTAACATAACCTAACCTATCCAAGTCGGATCCGCCCTATAAAGTCTCAAGAACAAGTACAAGTATCCGCTGCCAGAACAAAACAGCAAAATCAATATTGAATTGCTACAGTGTGCACGAGGCTTAACTGGCATTATAATAACGGGGCGTACAATAACAACACGTGACGACATTGTACAGCATGTTATTTTGCAACCTTTTATTGTACGCCCCGTTAATCCAAACCCTGGCATCGTAATAACGGTGTGTACATTAACCTGCTGTACATTATCCTGCTGTGCAATAACGGGTCGTACATTATTGCCTCCCAAAACTTTTACAATCTACCAAAATCAGCTGTCTGTCGCTCGCTTTTGTTGTTTTCTTTTGTCACCGGGGTTCAAATCAAAATTTATTAGTGTTGATTTCGAAATCTATTCATTTTCACAATACCACTGACTCATTTCTCTAGTGGATTGTGCTTATTTCACGGTTGCCGCTAGAGCGGGTTGCGCATAATTGTTCATACAAATACATAAAAAATGTCTCAATCAAGACTTGCTTCTTGCATACCCTTGCCTCTTGAGCCCAAGGCGTTAGTCAGTGTGGTAGAAAAAGCGAAGGACTGGGCGCTGATGCATGGAGTTGGCATGAGGGATCGAAAGAATTTTACCAAAGATGCCATTCAGGTTGGTGATTGTTATCAGTAGATGATAAACGTTATTTATTTTTCTTGTGCTAAACGCCCTCTTAACTAAGATCTCATACTCCGTCTAAGGGTTAATCCAAACCGTGGGTTTGCTATTAGTATCTGGTAGTCTTTTAGGTAGCTCCTTCACCCCTAACAAACTTCTAAAACATATACTTACTTAGGTACATGTATTATAACATACACACTTAAAATCATGCCTGTTTTCCATAAGGTACGCAGAAACCATACGACTTCCACTTGCACTGATCCTGAACTCTCTTGCTTCATTATATTTTATTTATTATTATGTATTTTTTTAAATTGTTATATGTAAATTTTTTGTGTGTGGCAAATAAATGCTTCCTACAAACTGATATAATCAGTTTAAAAAGACAGCATAAAATCCTTTCACCACACTGGTTCGAAAGGACCAGTGACACAATACCTAAGAAGTATAAATAACTAGGTTTGAGTACACTTTGAAAGAGCTTAAATAATAAGTCAAGTTTATCGTGCGCACTTGATGTGCGGGCAGGTTTTACCGCAAGTTGGTTGCTGGTGGGCCCTTTTTGCATGACCCTTGACACATGTTGCTCGAACTTTTTAAGGTTCAACAACACGCCGGTTTCCTCACAATCTTTTCCTTCACCGTTTTGAGAGTACTGGCATAGTGCACATACATTTTTCGACAGAAAAACTCATTGGTACACAAGTGGATTTGAACCCACGACCTTCAGATTGGAAGGGGGGGCCGCTACCACTAGACCACCAGTCCTCTGCTTAAATACTATTTTTATATTGTCAATCTACATCAAGAGCTGGATAGTAGGTATATGGTAATTGTTGGTTCCAGATTGCTCCATTTGTGTTGCTGCCTTCACCATTCCCGAGGACAGAGTTTGAGAAAGCCATCGCACTACAGCCTGTCTTAAATGAGCTTATGCATAAGGTATACATTATTATTAATTTGTGGAAGAGAAGAGCCGAAGACCGGATTTAGTGGTGCATCTTAGGAGAGACCTATAGGTTTATTCATGAGTATATCAAACAAAAATTATATGCATTTAAAAACTTGAGAAACCGACTTCATACCCAAACTGCTTTTTAAGAAGTTACTCATTTAAAAAAAAATATGTTAAAAAAACACTAGTTCAAAAGAAAAGTGTAGTGATATATTCGGTCCTAAAGTATAAAGACTTTTCTTTGGTGTTTATGTCTAAAATAACAACTTAATACCTTATGATCCATTTTTTTATAATCACTTTATTTGACTGACAGGTGGCCCATGATGATGAATTCCTCGAGAGCACCCTCCAAAACGCCCTTCAAGTAGATGAGTTCACAGCCAATCTCTACGACATATGGGTGAAAGTCCGCAAGGAAGGCATTCCTCAGGTAAAAGATCCATCTAGAATACTTGTACTCCAAGAATAATGAGAGTATAATATAGTCTAAGAAGGAATAAGACCGGGTCTCATTTCCTAGGTCTATTTGTTCTCTCCTAGGCAAAAATATTGCATAAATCTTGTGGACAATTCACACAGCACTAAATAGCGCATTGCTCGGAATTTGAAATCAAATATCTTTACTTTGTTGTTGTTTGTCATTCATTATGTTGGTACTCATTAGCAAAAAAGGATTTGGTTATCATTATCTTTTGAAACACAATTTTATTAGTAAGTGAGGTAATTTATTGTTTGTTTGTCTAAAGATAAAGATGATTTCTTTGAATAAGCATATGTGTTAAAATTAAGATGAATGGTTTGTTATAAACATGCTATACTTGCGAAAACAAACAAAAAAAAAATAATGAATTGAAAACCTCTTTTTAGGGTTCCGTAGCCAAATGGCAAAAACGGAACCCTTATAGATTCGTCATGTCTGTCTGTCTGTCTAAGCTGTCTGTCCGGCCGTTTCACAGTAGGGCATGCAATTATCGAAACTTTTCGATAATCGATAATACGATATTTATCGCTCTATATTTCGATAATTATCGAGAATTATCGGTTGTTGGTAAAGGGAAAAACCTTCATGTTTCGGTCTCTAATTTAACTGCTTTATTTGTCATATCTACACTCAACAAGAAGATTTACGTATAACCTACTAATATCTATCTATTTCTACTTATTACATTCTTTTTCTATCGTGTCGAAGTTACAGTAAAATTGAATGAAAAGTGGATGAAACGGCATTGAACAGAGGTAGGATGCCTTCTGTCACTTTCTTGTTTTGATTTTTACATATTTTTTTTTAAACATCTTTCGGTTCTTCACTTTTTGTTCAAGGATTGCATGTACCATTAATATGGAAAATAGCTAAAATTTATTGAACTTTTCATTACAATTTTAGGATTGGTAACTCATTATTTACTAATAAATATGATTTTATTACATATTATTTTGATTAGTGTCACTAATCGAAAAGCTTTTACACTTATGACTTATGACACTTTCCGTTCTAATAATTATGAGCTATTTTAACGATTAGGTTCTGAAGTAAATCAGTCAGTAAAATGCTTGGACTAGTAGGTAATTATTATCTGTAAATGTTTTTTTTATAAAGAAACCAAAGAATAACAATCAATTAGAATGTACGCACTGTTCAACATTTTTTAATCGTTAGGAATAAGAATGAACTATTCGTAATAATAATTCATTCATACATTTTTGAATTTATCGTTTATCGGTTTTTATCGTTTTTATTTTCGATAATTATCGCTGGCGAAAATGAGCCGATTACCGATAATTTATCGATTATCAATTATCGGATTGCATGCGCTATTTCACAGCCATTTTTCTCCGAAACCATAAGAGCTAGACTGATGAAACTTGGTGAGTAGATGTATTCTGTGAACCGCATTAAGGTTTTTACACAAAAATAGAAAAAAAACTAAAATTTTGGGGGTCCCCATACTTGAAACTGAAACTCAAATTTTTTTTTCATCTAACCCATACGTGTGGGGTATCTATGGATAGGTCTTCAAAAATGATGTTGAGGTTTCTAATATCGTTTTTTTCTAAACTGAATAGTTTGCGCGAGAGACAATTCCAAAGTGGAAAAAAGTTGGTCACCCCTCTAACTTCTAAAATAAGAGAATGATAAAACTAAAAAAAATATATGTTGTGCATTACTATGCAAACTTCCAACGATATTTGGTTTGAACGAGATCTAGTCAGTAGTTTTTTTTTATACGTCATAAATCGTAAACCGCAATTTACCTTTCGACGAACTACAAAAACCTTTATATTATGTTATTTGATGCTACGGAACCCTTCATGGGCGAGTCCGACTCGCACTTGGCCGCTTTTATTTTATTTGAAGTTGGTTAAAAATGAGAAAGAGCAAATTATGTCTACGAATGTGAAGAAAATGACGTCAGTTCCTTAATTAACAAATTGATAAAAAAGTCGTGCATGTCCATTAGTCACAATACCTATACTTGTCATAAAAAAAAAAAGAATACTACAGTACTACTCAGGTACAGGCAGGTACTTATTCAGGACTAGAATTATATGAGCGATGAAATTAATTATTCATAACGAAAATAATGCAACGAATTAGGTCCTAAAAAAACGGTCATCAGATTGTTTGGAGACAGGGACGTAATCAGAACAAACCTGGGGGGCAACTCTTTAAGTGACACTTTCCTTAGCCGTATGCTTATGAATATCTCTGGCGTAGCCGGTCTCGCTAGGAATGCTGCGCTCAGACATAATGCTGGAGTCTCGCTGCCCCCATACGGAAAATCAATGTGAGAAGCACACGCCTTACTGCTCGTGGAAGCAAGTGGAAATCAACAGCATAGCGTCGGGATTTGGCCATCTTGGACCCGTTTCCAGGGAGATACAGAGGTATCGTCGAAATCGACCGGTCTGGGCTCCGATCATGAATATGTTTTGACATTTGTGCCGTATATCGTACCGATATCCATCCTTATTGTGTTGTAGTTAGGGATTCGATACGTTTACGCCACTGAAATGAAATTTATTCGTGATTAGATCCCTGAATACTTAAACTATTTACTCATAAAAGTTATTAGCGTGCGTGAATTTGGGTTTTCAGCTGATATTCTTTTATTAGTAAAATAGTCCGTATTAGTACACGTTAAAGAACCCATGTAAAGGTTAAAAAAAGATTTTGTGGATTATACTGAAGTCAAATGTGGGCACATTAGTTTTTAAATTATTATGTACTTGTCTGTATTAGTTGTTGTTTGTTATTGATTCTTCATAGATAAATAATTATTAATTGTTTACCTGCTCTTCATTTACTTAAGATACATACTTAACTAGCGAGTATAAACTGTCACGATTATGAACGAAGTACCTACCTAATTGATATTTAATCATCTGCTAACGACATTTTAAATGTCGTTGTTCGCTTGATTTATTGATCTCTATAATCATCTTACAGCATAATCGACAAAGTCTACTTTCGATTACATTTGTAAAAGTGATATGATAAATTAAAAGGTTTTTCATATTACTTTCATCTTGAACTAAAATGTATAGTGTCACATTAAGGTTTGATTCAGCTTTACTAAAACTAAAGATTACACAACCTCTTACTGACTGGATTTGTGTTTGCTTAGTAGGTATATATGTAGTTAT
This sequence comes from Thera obeliscata, assembly GCA_947578465.1. Classification (NCBI taxonomy): domain Eukaryota; kingdom Metazoa; phylum Arthropoda; class Insecta; order Lepidoptera; family Geometridae; genus Thera; species Thera obeliscata. The sequence goes on from OX387916.1 coordinate 17,079,821, forward strand.
CAGTTAGCTTATAATAATATGAGACCCGTTGTCATTGCAACTTTGAAGATTTCATATTTTAAGATTTATTACCTACATATTATGTAGCCAATGTTAGAATAGGAAATATTCTGTGTAAATAGACGTTTATAATAAGTATGGTTGTTCAACGGTGTTTTTTGAGTGGTGGTGCACAGTAAAAAACATTTTTTTATTAAATCATATTGTATTTGTTTGATTTTCTTAAATAAATGTACTTAGACTCAACAATGAACGGACGACACTTCCTGCAGAAATTATGAATACCGGAGTTATTAAAAAATAACTACTCTGAATCCACAGCATAGAATTTTATTCAGATTACCGTAATTTTTTGCTTCCCTAAACCTAGTTCGTTACAACTCTTACATAAGCGATTTGTACCGAAACCTATTCAAAATCTAAAAATCCAAATCAAAAGTGTATTTATTTAGTTGGATTGCAAGAATCACTTTGAAACGTCTTAAAGCTAGGTGAGTCTAGGTGCCAGTTTCACGCGACCAAGCCTAGAAGAACAGGCAACAAACTACGGCTCGGTTCCTATCCTACTGTTTTTTTATTATTATGATCCTTTTACAAATCAAAAATAATCTAAAATAATAGCAGTGAAGTTCCAGTGTGGTGCCACTTCACTTAGTGAGACGTACTATGCAATAATACATAAGCAAAAGTTTCAGTGAAAAGCCACAAGATACAACCTCTGACTGTCTTTTTTGACATAAGCTATAATTTCCAGTCGCTCAGCCTCGGACTCTTCCGTTCGGATTACCTGATGCAGCAGCCGGAGGGCAACAAGATAGTACAAGTGGAGTTTAACACGGTCGCGTCGAGTTTTGGCGCCATTACTACGCACCTACCCGCCATGTCTCGGTACCGACTGCTGACCGCGCGAGTTTCGGCCTTGATATTTTTTAAACGAATAATGGCATGGGCGTACTCAGTATGGTGGCAGGGGCCATTTCTTTTTATGGATTGTTTAATGTTTTTGTACACAAAACTTGAAGTTTACTTTTTTGGGACTATGCCATTATATCGCATGTCAGCATGAATAAAAGTATCCAGGTCGAAACTCTCCGCGTCAACAGCACAACAATCAGTCGACATCTCTCATGTGACTGCTATCTCTTTCTTTTCTGCACGCTACATTCATCTCTTAATTGCATAGTGCTTGTATTTATTCACCATTTGTTTCACTGTACACTAATCATCTCACTATTTTGGTGTAAAATGGGCATGAAATAATGGAAAAATAATGCATTTTATGTTAACGCTGACTCAAATGATTGCGTTATGTGGTTATTGTTATTTTTCTTGTTTGTTTGTTTATTTTTTGCAGTTAATTACTCATTGTGGTAGATTAAGAATCACTTTAGTTTTATTTGAGTTTTACGTGCATGTATTATAGAGACTGCATTAGTAGGCTTGGTAGCATATCGCCTGAGAGATGTTACCTGATGCCTATTGTCGGATTGACAGCGCGAAGTGGTGCTTATAATTTTTTTCAGTGTTTGTGTCCGTCCAATCATTGCTAGGTCAGGCTAGGGTACACATCTTTCAAAATTCTGTTGCGCTTTCCCATAAGTACAGTATCAAACACGATTTTCGCTTGTACTTGTTCATTGATGTGGCATCTTGATGTACCTACCATAGCTCTTGGCACACACTAAATTTCACCGTTACACAAAATTTAGACAATATTTCCACCAAACCAAATAAAAACTTCCTAACGATAAGATATAAACACGCACACGCATTTATCTCTAAGAGATCTTACTCCCAGTAATGGAAACCATGACTGAATTTGATTTCCATACTCATATGTTAAACGTACTGTGATTTGATATCAATCTTATGTTTCAGACAAAAAAGGAGTTCATCGTCATCAGTCTATAATGTTACTACTGATGGGAGTCAGGTCTCGTGAATGGCATTGGTTAAGGCATTCTTATTAGACAAGTGTGGTATACGAGTATCTGGTTTATACCACATGACTCTCGAACGCTTTACACTGTGTTAAACCTTAGTGATTTATCCAATTTCCTAATTCACAATCAGTAAATCCCCAACAAGTAGGTATTCAAAAATCAAATGCATTCGAGCTGTTGCTTCAGATATGATTGAATTATTTACTTCTCACGCGACTTGTTTTTGCGGTACATTATTTTTGAAAAGCGCTTCCGCGTCAGTAGTGAATTCTCATTCAAATAAGGAAGTGAAATGAATCATTCATGTGTAAAATGAATGACCAATGCATTGACAATGGGTCGTCTGTAAATGTTATGAACTTTAGTAGTTTGTTGCATCTGATAGGTACCTACTTAGGTAAACAATCATTTTAATGAGTACAACACGGCTTTGTTTGTATTCAAGTCGATAACTCACTTTTCATAAAACTGCGTTGAAACAGCAAGAGATGAATTTTAATACAAATAATTATTTTTAGTGAAAAAACCATGGATTGAATAACTTGTTCCTTATTGATTAAAGGGAACTGTGGTCAATGTTAGTGGGGTTGGATATTCATTTATTTCAAATTCTAGTAACTTTTAGTTACCTTAACCTTATATTGGTAGGTATAGCAACATAATAATAAATAATTTAATTTTGGTGCCTCACTAGTATCCCCGAATACAAATGCGGCCCTGTTGTACTTCACAAAAATGTTAGCTTGATGTATTTGTAGTTCGCCTATGTATTAGTAAATTGTAGCTTATAACCATAGTTAGATATTTAAGCATGCTAGCTTACAAATTAACGATTTTTTAACGCAATCAAATAATTAGATAGATGCCAAATTATGTAGGACTGCTTAACAGTAAATAATATAATATACACTCACGCACGACTAAAATCCTTGGGTACGATAGACAGACATGCTCTTTTCTATTACCCCCACATACGTACACGTCTAAAAGTTTAAAAGTTTTTTTAAATGCTCTCTTGTGTGCTTCTTTCTAATTTAGTAAGTACTAAATAATCTTAGTAAAATGTCTACACTTAACAAAAAGCTGAATTTGTATTTGTACCTGCTCTCAGATTGTACTTTCCATAGCTTACATAGCTTAGTTTTATGTATACTGTGAATGTGTAGTAGTGGTTAGTGCCGAGAACTTCACTGTTTTGTCAAGAACAGTTAAGTTTTTCGCACCTTTGGTACTGATTTAAACATGTAAGAAATAGTTAATCTTATTTTGTGTGTCTGCTTTCGTGTTGTGCTTTCTAGTAATGTTCAGTGTTTCCACTGTATGTATTGTTGTTTTTGTTTGTTTAGTTTTTGGGTTGTTTGTGCATGGTGCATGTACGACAATGTACGTTCTTTATCAAAGTCTTGATAAGCTTTTCATTTAGTGAGTTTGTTAGTCGAAGTTGATTATTACAATTGATTCCATTGATTGTTTTGCTTTTCAGCTACGTTCTCCAACAACTAGGGCATGGAGACTTAATTAAAAAGGTACTCTAAAACATTAATATGCTAATTTAGTTCTGAAATAGCTTTCTTTAAAAAATAAAAAAGATAAAATACAAATGATTATACTAAGCAAGGCAGCTACTAAATAAATAAACAAGGTACTAAATTTAAGACTCTTTTTTTTTGTTTTTAATACAAATTATAGGCAGTAAATTTTATGTTTATTTTAAAAGATGCCGGAGAATCGAGCCCTGTCAGGACTCTGTGCAGGCATCACGGATGCGTACGATCTCTTCGGAGTGCCCGGAGCCATAGTTCTGTTCGTAGTCGAGGAGGTCTCATACAACATCTGCGATCAGCGGTTCCATGAGTTCCATATATCTGAGACAAGGCCGGATATCCCAGTAAGCTTATATTCTAAACTCATAGACAACTTTAGATAGATAGATAAATACTTTAGTGTACACTTGAAACATAATATATAAGAACCATGACAAATATAGGTACGAAAGGCGGCCTTATCGCTAAGAGGTAACCTTGGGATGTAGAGATTTTACGAAAAACAGAGAAACGGCGGTGTAAAAAAGTATAATAGGATTTTGCTAAAATTGTATACCTACTAATAACCTGATAAAACATAAATTAAATTCAAATAAACCACAAAATTTTAACTACACTTTGTTTCTCTTATCAGTTTTACACGAAAAATGTAAATCCGTAATTAGCTGGGCCCTGTTTAATAAAACTGACAATTCGACATTTAAGTCAAAAAGCGACAAATTTGTGGAATTGTCGTGCTTAAGCTGTTTTATAAAAGTGACAAATATGTTACAAACAGGTGGTATTACGACATATTTGTCAAAACTCGACAATTATGTCATGAAACTACAGTCAAATCATTTCTGACATTTGTCGGGTTGTCGCGACAATTTTGTCGACTTCTGACATAATTTTGTTTTACGGAGCTAAACAAACACCTTCAAAATACGATTTCGTGACAGAGGGTAAAGCTCCTGTCAGAATCGTCAGACAATTCTACAAATATGTCAATATTTCGCGACAATTTTATGTTTTATAAAGAAGATTTGACAAGTTTTCAACGACAAATTGTCACCTGTCACTTGTCGTTTCAAAAAAAATATTATACAGAAAAAGGCCTAATTGTCGTGACAATGTGACATATTTGTAAATTTACTACCATCAAAATTTTGTCGTCTGTCGGTTTTATTAAACAGAATAATTGTCGAATTGTCACTTTTTGACATATGTCGGACTCGTCGAATTGTCAGCTTTATTAAACAGGGCCCTGTAAGTTTTATTATAAGATGCATGCATACCTCAAGAGCTGTGTATTTTGACATCTCCCTGCCTGCACTTAACCAATATCTTAAAAGCGCTAGGATAGTTTGCCCCCCGTATGTAGTCCTAGCTACATCCCTGTATGTATTAAAATAAATGTTTCGAAATCATTCTGTTTTCAGAGATTTAATTTTTTTATGTGGCACTGCACTGCTAACTAACCTTTTTCAGATTTTCAGAAGGACTCTGAATGAAGTTTACGAAGAGACGGAATTGAATGACAAAAAGCAACTTGTACTGTGAGTATCTTTAATATTTAATTACAAATGTTTTTCCACAGCAGATGCTCCGTCTAAAGTTGTGCTATAATTATTATGTTGTATGTTGCATTGCATTGCGTCCATCACTCTTAGGCTCTTCGTACACAGCGCTACGCAAATCTTCGATACCCAACGAGACGATGGCAACGGGCAGGTCATACAGCTCGAAGAACCGACAACAGTGGGGGAACAAGAGTTCTCGAATGAATGAAAGAAAGAAAAAATTATTCAAACACCACAATTACATACCTTAGAAAATAAACATAAAAAAAATATTGCATAAATTGTAGATAAAAATCAATAAAAATAAATATTCGCACGCTAAAAGTGGTGACCACAAACCGGAAGATGAAACTAAAAACGCCCTCCCACCCGATGGACCGACGACATTGTTGTGTTGCTCTGAATCGTTCTTCCTGGAAATGTATAGGGGAGGCCTATGTCAAGCAGTGGACTTTTTCAGGCTGATGTACCTATGTGTAGTAGTAGAATAGGTAGTAGTATAAAAAAACTTGAGAGGTGTCAAGGGACACCCGGATGGAACGAAGTTCCTTTATTTTTATTTACAAAAAACCTATGTACACTCAACAAAAATAATCGTTGCGATACCACACTGTTCTATGCGAAATAGAAATGAAAATATCTGGCTTGCTTTCTATAAGAGGGAGAGAGACAGACAGAGAAACATGCGCACACCGCACAGCTTACTATAGCAAAAAGTGTCGTGACAACTTTTCGTAAGAATTTTTTCTCTTTGTAAAAATGTTTACAAAGAGCTCTACTACTTAGTTGTGTGTTCACAGTGATGGCAAACCGATAGCAGTGGTGTACTACAGATCGGGATACGAGCCCGCCCAGTACCCCACGCAGAGAGAGTGGGACGCTAGACTACGAGTTGAAAGATCCACGTATGTATACTTACAACCCGTACGAATTAACTGTGCACCTCGCGCTGTGACGTCATTTGAACGGAATGCTATCGCTACTGAGCGCTTGCGGCGAATGCGGGGCACCGCGCGGGGCAGCGGGAGAGGGGTCGCATTCCAGCGGAGTGCACAGTTGATTCGTACGGCTTGTACTTTGAGCCTCATCTCGACTGTTTATTTCTAGTCTCTACAATATAACACACAGGAAGAAAAAACATCTGTATTCACCACACAAATATTTGTTCTCGGTGGATTGAACCCCGACCTGCGGCGCAGAAGGCAGAACTGAGAGGTCAAAGTCATAAATATAAGAAATACATTGGAAGTTAATTTACTTCCTATAATCACAATAAACAGAAGATAAGGAAGATCTGTCTGGGTGTTATATTGTATTCTAAGTATGTATTAAGAAAAAAAAAATATACAAGCTCTGCTTAGTTTGGGGCTAGATAGTATTGTGTGAATAGTCCACAGTATTTATTTATTAATTTATTTATTTATAACCTCTCTTCTGTATACTCTTGTTCTGAGTCTACTCTTCGTAACTTTACCATCAGATACAATTTTAGTCAATAGATAGTTCTTTAAAATATAGAATACAAATTTCAATATAAAATTTAGTTACACTACAGACCATCTAGTCATTTTTAATATTTTTTTAACAAAGTTATGTTTTCTTCCAGAGCAATAAAATGTCCGTCCATCCAATACCAACTAGCAGGCACGAAGAAGGTCCAACAAGCGTTAGCCAGTCCGGGGGCGTTGGAACAGTTCATGGGAACCAGTGGGGCGGCAGGACGTGTACGGGATATCTTCACGGGACTTTACTCATTGGACTTCGATGAGAACGGGGAACGGGCGGTGGAGATGGCTTTGGCTGATGCTGACAGGTACTGTATACGCATTCGGTTTCAATATTTAGTTACTAACGTGCGTGACTTATCGGGCGATGGTTACTATTTACAATCAGGTGAAACATAGTTACGAGGCTTCTTAAATTTAAGAGCTTAGCTCTTGTCGGTGTTTTTTTTATCATGATTTTTCAAGTTTTTATGGAGGCCACTGAGCGCATACCATTCATGCCAAGCGCCGTGGAACTGAACTGCACAAATCTCGCTTGCCAAATGGGGACTTCGCAAGACAAGAATAAAATAATTGAATCAAAACTCCCCCCTAAAAACCATTATCCCACCTTTGCCTTGCCCCTCATTTGTAATCCTGGATCCGCTCCTGTGAGAACTAAGATTGTGTAGTTGTCATGAGCGTTCCTATCAGCTAAAATCTAATGGCCTTACTAAAAATATGTCAAAAGATAAACAGTGGTTAAACCATTGCCATCACTTACCACTGGGTAATGACAAACAGTGATGGCCTGCGCACACCTAGTTCGCTGGCGGTAGCGAACATTGAAACGCTGTCAAATCTCAAATCTGACAGCGATATTTGACAGCGTTTCACTGTTCGCTACCGCCAGCGAACTAGGTGTGTTCGAGCCTTTAAGGCCTGCGCACACCTAGTTTGCTGGCGAACGCGATCAATGAAACGCTGTCAAATATCGCTGTCAGATTTGAGATTTGACAGCGATATTTGACAGCGTTTCACTGTTCGCTACCGCCAGCGAACTAGGTGTGTTCGAGCCTTTAAGGCCTGCGCACACCTAGTTTGCTGGCGAACGCGATCAATGAAACGCTGTCAAATATCGCTGTCAGATTTGAGATTTGACAGCGATATTTGACAGCGTTTCACTGTTCGCTACCGCCAGCGAACTAGGTGTGCGCAGGCCTTTACAGGGCTAACTTTAAGCAATGATTAAATTTAAATTGCGTTTATAAGTAGGGCTGTAAATCATCACTATCTAGGAAAGTGTCATTCAAAAGGCTTCGAATACTTTTCACAATTTTTTTTATATTTTTCTCCAGATTTGTTTTGAAACCTCAGCGTGAAGGCGGCGGCAACAACCTGTATGGGTCAGACGTCCGCGACGCATTACTACGCATGAGGCACAGTCGAGAACGAGCCGCCTATATCCTCATGGAGAGGATATTACCTCCTCTCGTGAGTTTACTATCACTGAAAACCTACTAACACTTAAAGTTGTAACTTATGATGGCTGAAAAACGGTCTCTGAAGTGGTTCATCTGTAAAGCCAAATTGGTCTAGCTGTTCACGCGTGACTAAGGGAAATAGGGATTCATTTTTATAACGCTTTTATTAGTTTCACCTGTATGTATGTATGTATGTATGTATGTATGTATGTATGTATGTATGTATGTATGTAACCGACCCCTTTGAGCTCGATTTTGTCCTACTTTGAACGATCAGATTTGATTCAAACTTTGCACACCTGTCAAAGGTCGATGACAATGCAATAATATGAAAAAAAAAATAAAAAAAAAATGAAAAAAAATTGAAAAAATAAAAAAAATACCTACTTTGAACGATCCAATTTGATTCAAACTTTGCACACCTGTCAAAGGTCGATGACAATGCAATAATATAAAAAAAAAATAAAAAAAAATGAAAAAAAATTGAAAAAATAAAAAAAAACCTACTTTGAACGATCAGATTTGATTCAAACTTTGCACACCTGTCAAAGGTCGATGACAATGCAATAATATGAAAAAAAAAAAAAAAAAGTAAAAAATAAATTATAGTTTAAAAAACTAAAAAAAACGCTTTTATAACTAATTGAACTAAAAAGTTAAAAATAAAACTGTAATAATCAATTGAAAAATTTATATTATTGTACAAAAAGCGTGGGGGCTTGATTTTGATTGTTGTAAATATTTTATCAATAGTTTATTATATCTGAAGTTATAATAAAAAGCACCCCACAATTTTTGTACACTAATATAAATTTTTCAATTGATTATTACAGTTTTATTTTTAACTTTTTAGTTCAATTAGTTATAAAAGCGTTTTTTTTAGTTTTTTTAACTATAATTTATTATATACAGGGTGTTACAAAACTACCCGTAAAGCCGAAAGAAGCTTAAATAGGCCTTATAACGAGTCGATTCACAATATTTTTATTTTTATTCACCTCTCTGAATGAAAATTAGAAAAACTGTTAAAGTAAATAATAATTTGGTAAAAGAGGTACGTAGGCCTTTCTGTTAAATAACCGGCAGGCCGATCATGTAAATTTTGTTGCAATGGTTTCAACCAACTAAAAATCTTATTGTAACTGTCAATTTGCGAACACGTATTAGTTCGAGAATTAACAGTTTCAATAAGTTTTTAATTGAAAACATTGCATCAAAGGTTACATGATCGGCCTGCTGGTTCCCTGACATGACAGCTTATTAGGGTTTGGGCTTTGATAAATTAATTATATTTTTTACGGGATATTTTTTAACACGCTGTCAAGTGTGCTGCAAACATCAATATAGTCGTATATAGTCTAGATTATTTTAGGATATTAATATTAATGAAAACTAATTGACTGTGTGTTCCAGGTGTCAGGATACGTGGTCAGACCAGGCGCGGCTGTGCCGCCCACGGTCACTGACCTCGTCTCAGAGCTAGGAATATTCGGAGTTATTATCGGGTGAGATTTCATCATCATCAGCCAGGAGTCCACTGCTGGACATAGCCTCCCTTTATAAATTTCAATGAAGAACGTTTTCGAGCCACAGACTTCTCGCTATCTCTACAATGTTATCAGTCCATCGAGTGGGCCGTCCTATGCTTTGTTTTCTGGTTTTGCTTGTCTGGCTTTCTGGGGCCTAATTCTCGGGCCGACCGAGATTTTCTAAGCGATTATTTTATTTTTGGCATTGCACAACCCCGCACTTTTTCTACGTTTTCCGTATATCGTAGCTGTCGAGGCTTCTACGATGAAGTCGTTGATGAATTACTCAAGGAAATCTGTCATTTTCTCTTTTTAGAAGAAGCAATAAAATAAAATTGCAAAATGATCGAGATCGGCCCGAGAATTAGGCCCCTGTATTAGTGCATGTCGCGTCTCCATACAAAACCTGATTATAGCAAAAATGATTTTCTTATAACATTAACTCTCTGTCCTCAGAACCAAAGATAAGATATACAGCAACAAGCAAGTGGGGCACATGCTGCGCACTAAGCTAGCGGACGCGAACGAAGGCGGAGTGGCGGCCGGACTCGGCGCGCTAGACTCTCCCTTCTTACTCGATATGTAGCATTCAATACTAAACTCAAGTGACGTAACAGTCGTGGGATTGTACATTAAAGTGGGCGATCCAATGGCGAGCTAAAACCGACGGGCCTGCGAGCCAAGATATAAACTGCCAATGGAGCACCTACAAGACAGCGGTTTTGTAAGTGCACCTTTGGCGGTTTATGCCTTTAGCTCGAAGGCTCGTCGGTTTTAGCTCGCACAATAGATCACCCACTCAACAAAAAGCAAAAGTCATTTGACTTAGGGTAGGTTTACACTCATCAACATTGTCCAGGGATATTCAACATTTTCTTGATTATTACAAAAACTGTAAATTTATCTGTTATAAACTAGATATGGCAAGAATCTTTATTTTGTGTTGTTTATTAATAATAATAAAATACAACTGCTTGATGTTATTTAATAATACAAATTTAAGTAGGAACGAAATCTCGAACAATCTGAAAATCTATTCAAAATGGAATATCCATAGACAATGTTCGTGTGTGTATATTCGACCGGACCGTATCCGGAGCGTTCCGTGCACGTGGCCGGGACGGTGCACGGATTTGAAACGTCATACTTTTTGTATACTCGTAAAGCAGTTTGTCTTCAACAGTGCTTGATCCGCGTCTCATCCGGGCCGTTTTCTAACCTACGACGTAAGCTACGGAATTAAAATGGCTGACCCAGAATAATATAAATCTACCCTTACACTCACAGCTCTCCATCAGGCTTGGTGCCTTAGAACCCTTCATTCTTACTGGATATGTAGCATACTACAGACATAGTGAGACAAATTAGGTATTTATTTTTTACATCTGTTTTATCACGAGGCATTGCCATAATTAGTAACTGAACATTGAATGAATTTGACATTCCACTTACAATTAAATATTTTAATTTTAGGTAGTTATGTAAATAAATTGTGATTCTGTACGAATATGGACGCAAAAATAATCACGGGTAATAAAAAAATTTAATGAATGTCAAAAATATTTCAAGTTCTTGTGGAAAGATAAATCCACTAGTGATGATGTGAATTGCAATATTTTATACTGTTTTATTACAAATAAATTAACATAAATGCAATTTTGTGTTTTATTTTGTTGTGAAGACGTTCTACTCGCCAAGGGCTTAATTTTTAAAACCTGCATTAGCATTCTGTACCTACCATGCTAATTAGCATTTTCTTCCAGTCAACCAGTGTGTTATGTGGAGTGGGTGGTAGTGCTTTTGAGACAACAAACAAACAAAAAAAGAGAGAAACATCAACTTAACTACACCTACCTATTCAGTTTATAAATTATAAAATAGTCGTCAAATCCTGACCTAACGAAAACAAACAGTAAAAACTTCAACATTTTATTATATTTGTACAACTACAAGAAGTTCAATAAATTAGACGTATTCCGTGTATTTCGGCATCTTGTTCTTGATCATCAGACCCGATTCTCCCTGCGTGTATCCATGCTCGTACTCAAACATGGGGTGTCCGTAGATTACCTGAAAATAAAACACCCCGGATAAGTAGAATGAAAAAAAAGTTGAATAATAAGTTCCTGCACGTAAGAGCTATGAGCTATAAAATGGTCTAAGGTTAGAAATAAGAAAAATATAAATAAAAAGAATTTGTTTTCATAATGCATATAAAATAGTAGTGTTCGTTAAATCCAACAAGTGCATTATAATAAGTCATCTGTGCTGGAACAAAATCGAAAGAAAACTTCTGTATTCTTTCTCTGTCGTACGTACAACGCCATCTAGGAAGCGATTAGAAAACATAATTCTCAATTGTATTGGACTACCAAACACAGGCTTCCAAAAAGCTGGCGTGGTACGGGCATGTCATGAGGAGGGATGAAAGTCGTGTAACTAGGAGAGTGATGACTATGAATGTAGATGGATATTTGGGTAGGTACAAACAGTGTGAAAGATGACATAAATAAGAAAGAAGTGAATACAGAGATGACGGCTGATAGAGGAGAATGGAAGAGGAGAACATGTTGTGCCGACCCCCACATAAAGTGGGATAAAGGGCAGGAAGAAGAGAGATTGGACTACCAAACTCTATAAATGAATGAATGATAATAGTACATTATGATATAAGTGCGGTAGGTTGAAAATTACAGACGAGGCGTTATTGAAAGCAGAGGCTGTAATTATCAAAGCGCTCGTATGTCATACGACGTTTTATAACACATTTGCGAGGAAATAAATAAAAATTAAACGAATAAATTGTTTATCACTTGTTAAAGCAGTTAGAGATTTTGAAATGAAATGAAATGACATAACAGATTGTAAATGTCATTTCATTTAATTTCATTCCAATTCATCCCGTTTCATTCGGTTTCATTCATTGTAATTCAGTTTCATTCAGTTTTATTCAGTTTCATACAGCTTCATTCAGTTTCATTCGGTTTTATTCGGTTTCATGCAGTTTCATTCGGTTTTATTCATTTTCATTCGGTATCATTCGGTTTCATTCGGTTTCATTCGGTTTCATTCAGTTTCATTCGGTTTCATGCAGTTTCATTCGGTTTTATTCAGTTTCATTCGGTATTATTCGGTATCATTCGGTTTCATTCAATTTCATTCGGTTTCATGCAGTATCATTCGGTTTCATGCAGTTTAATTCGGTTTCATTCAGTTTCATTCGGTTTAATTTTGTTTCGTTCCGTTTCATTCGGCTTCATGCAGTTTCATTCCGTTTTATTTAGTTTCATTCAGTTTAATTCAGCTTCATTCAGTTTCATTAAGTTCATTCGGTTTCATTCGGTTTCATGCAGTTTCATTCGGTTTTATTCAGTTTCATTAATTTTCATTCAGTTTCATTCGGTTCCATGCAGTTTCATTCGGTTTCATTCAATTTCATTCAGTCATTCGGTTTCATTCGGTTTTATTCAGTTTCATTCAGTTTCATTCAGTTTTATTCAGTTTTTTTCGTTTTCATTCGGTTTCATGCAGTTTCATTCGGTTTTATTTGGTTTCATGCAGTTTCATTCGGTTTTATTCAGTTTCATTCATTTTCATTCAGTTTCATTAGGTTTCATTTGGTTTCATTCGGTATCATTTGGTTTCATTCCGTTTAATTCGGTTTCATGCAGTTTAATTCAGCTTCACTCAGTTTCATGAAGTTCATTCGGGTTCATGCAGTTTCATTCGGTTTTATTCAGTTTCATTCGGTTTCATGCAGTCTCATTTAGTCTCATTCAGTTTCATTCAGTTTCATTTCCTAGATTTAGCATCTTGATAAACCGTACGTTTTACCCTTAGACAATTTAACCTAAGGACTTGCCTTGCATCTATTCAGCCTAACAAATTTTTCTGCCATATTTTGAGGGGGACGAGGAAAGCACACACTGAAACGAAAGCGACACACATTCAAACGATCGTAACACACACAACAATTATTTGTGTTGTTATGAACGCACACAAATACAAATCTTTAACACTAGTTCAAGTTTACTGTATATACAGGTGACACACATTCAAAATACAGAGAACCACAACAGTGATGCCGTATCATCATTTTATTTTACCCTATGTTAAGTATAAAAGAATGTAAGGCTTCCGAAGTCAGTAAGATTTATTTATTAAAATATTCATTCTGAATATTATTTTAGATTTCATGGCACTAATGGTCGTCGGGTATTTATGTTCAAGACAAACAATATAAAAATTACTAGCAGTTGGTGCCCGAGCTTCGCTCGGTATTTTTTGATTGGTAAACTGTTGTTGTGAATTATATTTAAATACGAATTACTTACATACTGATTAAATATTAATATTTTTCGATCTTACCGACATAATAATAAACTCCACTACTCGTCAGTAGATGGCGTTCTTTGTCCCATTAACTCATGACTTAATCAACAGATGGCGCTAGGAGTTATGATTTTATGATAAAGTTGATTATTTACTTTACGATTATGGAGACATTTTCTAAAAATGAATCCTAGCTAGATCGTTTTATCGTCCCCGAAAACCCCTGTATACTTAATTTCATTCTAACTATATTTATTAAAAACTAGACTAAAGCAGCTTTTGTTGAAAGGGTGTTTTTATTCTACTGATGATTTTATAAATATGGTGTGACATTGCTAGTATTATTTGATAACAATTTCTTTGATAATTATTAGACTAGTTCATTTCGTTCAATTGATCTGGACTGGACAACACTAAAACTACAGCCAGCTCTCTAGGATGCCATGAGGGACAAATCCTTTATTGTATGTTACTCATTACTTGCACTAAGAACCTATTTTTACCCCAAATCTCGACAAACTACATCTTGATTAAGTTGGCAGCATTACTACTCAAAACTGACACTTTCATAGAGATTGATAAATTTTCTGAGCTTAAAATCAAAGATATCGATGTTTTTATTTGGCCTAAATAAACTTATCATTTTAGAACCAATATGGGGTCAACCTCAGAATAAGAGCGAATAAGCTGGAAACTCGTATACACCGTCATAAAGGTGTTCTAAAAGTTATTTTAAAAATAACATGAAATTCTATGATGACTACGTTAGTTTTTCAAGGTAAAAGGTCACAAAAACTATCCATCTTATAAAAGGTGGGATAAATAAATGTTTGGAACTAAATTTGTGTCAAATGCTATGCTTTTGGATGTCCGAATACGCAAATTGGCAAATTTTATCATCCGCACTTGTATTATTGTAATTATATCATCATCATGTGCGGGCTGGTTTTTCCACAAGGTATAAAGTTAAAAGTTTTTTAAGTTCCTAAATTGTTCAACAGCTACATTGTTAAACTAAACAAGTAGGCTACGTAATGTTATGTATAAAATAACACGTTACAACTTCAACACAATCCGTTGGTGCACGACTGGATTTGAACCCACAACCAATCAGAAAGCTAAGACAAAGCTACTCGCTAGAACACCCGTGCTTTTATCGATATCGATAAAGACTGTGTGTAAACATTTATCCACCTCTAACACTAGTCTCGCTACCGGAGGGCGGGGTTTTGATGTCTCGGGCCTGTCAGGTCTGGAAAAATTCAAAGCCAAATCGACTTAATATCTAAATCAGTAAGGTCAAAAATTCATTTTTGAAATGCCAACTGTCTCGTGGGGAGTTCATAGGTACGTCATAGGTAGTCTCGTTACAGTTTTAAATTTTTGCTAGTGACTAAAATTGCTTGGCAATTAGAGATTATTTCGCAATTATAGTCTATTTCATTTTGTGATAAGGTTGAAAATTAAATGCGGATAATTGACGGCAGGAAACTCGAGGCGATTCGATCTTTTTCGTATAATCGTATACTGAATCGATGTTCTAGAGCTAAACGCCGCACAACAATTTTACATTATTTTAATAGAAAAAAGCATTAACTATGCAAAAAAATAATTACATATGAAATGTTACACCATCCTTTTACAAGCTTGATGTGTATGACTTCCTATTACACACTGCAACTGCACATGTTGGCATTTTTAGAAGAGGTCCTTTCACCGCGATACCGATACTGACACTGGTAAAGATCGATTACGAAGTGGTTTTTATAAACGTGCTAGATATGTCAGAATCATTAGTCTTGTACCTTTTGGCAGAGGGGAAGATCCATGCAAGGCAGGTCCTGATCTAAATTGTCTAAGGTTTTACCTTACTAGAAAGCAACCCGTGCGTTTTACATTACATTACCGCACTAGTGCGTAATGACATACATAACGATACTGAAATTAGTGGAATAAGAGACCCTTTTCGAGCAAATGTGTTATAAAAAAATTAACAAATTCGGTAGTGGGTGATCCCACTATCAAATTTGTAAATTTCGAACATAACAAGGCAATGTACCTTCTCCCTTTCATATGCGTCCTCAGCGCTGGTGATAAGCTCGGGCACGTCCAGGATAGGGATCCCGAACAGATTCATCAGCCAGAACTTCCCGTTGGTGTAGAGCATCCGTTTGTCTGCCCAGTCGACTTCACGCGGCAGACGCCAATCCTTCATCTTAGGGTCTTCGCGCTCGGTGTATTGATCAAAGTTTAAGCGCTCAATGTCTTCTACCACCTAGAATGTTAAACACCACTTAGATTTATATGCCTCAATACAACATAATATATCTTTGGTTATTGAGAAGGATTTTATAATAATACTATGGGCTGTTCCCGGCTTCGCCCGCGTTCTCCCGTTCCTGTTATTTTTCGGGATAAATGTAGTCCGCTATGCAACTAAATACTAATCTAGGTTACAATCTATATTTGTTCCAAATCAGTCTAGTGCCCGTGATTGAGCCACAAACATTAATTTTCGCACTTATTATGTTAGTATGATAATGTCAGCATCAGCTGTTGGGGGAGATCTTTGCCCATCAGCGGAACAATATAGGTTATATAACAAAAAAGCCCTGTCTCTGTAGGTGGAGACAGTCACAAAAATATCTATACAGAATCAGAGTTTTTTTTGTTTAATTACTGTCTACTTTCGATCTGTCCAATCCAAAGAGATAGCAGATTAAGAGGTAAAATGATATACAAGCCAATGGGCAGACATTATTGAAGTCTGCGTACAAGGGACAATATTGGGGAGACTTCTATGTCCATTCTATCTCAAATGAAAAGTCGGACACTTACAACTTCAACCTCACCACCACCAGTCCAGTCGTAGACCAGCAGTTCAGCATGGGTCGCAATGTCCCGGAGATACTTGTTCTTGTATTGACGTTCCACCTCGCTGAGGAACGGAGTGGTGAGAGCCTTACCACTTACTTCATGGGCAAGGTTACGGCTTCGGACAGATTCTTGCACCTGAAAGAATATGTGAGATTTAGAACACTACATTTGTCCATGGTGTTAAAAATAAAATAAATTTTGTAGACAATCCGCACAACACTATCTAGCCCCAAACTAAGCAGAGCTTGTACTATGGGAACCAGACAGCTAATGTTATATTTCTATACATTTTATTTGTAAAACATTTGAAGAGTTAGAATACAATATAACACCCAGACAGAGAACAAACATCTATGTTTACCACACAAATATTTGTTCTTGGCAAGGATCGAACCCACACTGTCCTGCACAGAAGGCAGAGCTACCAACTTAGCTGTGTAGGTTGTCTATGTCTAATTTTTTTAATAGTCCTCAAAAGGTATAAAACATGACTCAAAGGTTTTTTAAACATAGGGAAATTGTTCTCAAGAGATTTCTGATTAAATCACAGATGTTTATTGGTGTAAAAATTATATAGGGATAAAATTGAAAAGAAAGTAGCCTTACCTTATTGACTGGCACATCCAAGTAGATCACTAAGTGAGGACGCATCAGCTCCTCAATAGTGTTATGCCTCAGCTGATAGTATGCATTCTTTACACCCTTGCTTATGTATTTCTGAGATGCCATAGCCTCCAGGAACACAAAGTCAGAGAAAGGGCTTCTTTCCAACACAACTCCTTGCCCAGTATTGAACACATGAGCCAAAGCATCGATATACTGTCCAAAGCGAGCTGTGTACATCATAATCTGGAAGTTACCTGCCAGACGATGGTTCGGACACAAGTTGAAGTTCACATGGTCGAAGGTCCTAGTGTCTTCGGGTAATTGCTCATCAAACATACGGAGATCACAGCCATTTGGCCTTTTGCAGTGGATATCCATATTTGCCTCAGGAAAATATTTCATGTCCAGGTCCTGAGCTAGGCAGCTCGCGAACTGACTCTTTCCTGAGGCCACTGGGCCCTCCACAACGATAACTTTCGAGTTATCATCAAATCTATGAGTAGTGCGGTCGAAAAGACTACGCAGCCAAGTATAGTCCTTAGTCACATAGTCGAAAGGCGCAGGTTTCGGTGGCGGAGCAGGCAGGGAATCCCTTAGGGCTTTGCCGGAGATGTTGCGGTTCTGTACAACGGTGCAAGAGGCTATTTTACATCCTTGACCAGGAGTTATCGCCTTCACGAAAGCGGTTCTTACAAGGGTGGCCATACTGTCTTGAGGTACCTATTCCAGATGTTGATACCTGTATTAATTTTAAAAATTAGTTACTAGGTGTCTAGGCGTAGAATATAAAATAGAATCTACATGGAAATTACTTATACATGATAATTTTCACCTCAAATCAATTCAAAACAAAAAATCTTCAAGAATCTGTGACATAACAGTAGGGATGGACGTTAGACGTCGATGGGTCGATGTAATCCCTAAAAAAAATCTCGAATAAAAAAATTAAATACATCGAATCAATCCAATGTTTTAAGAAGACGTCAACATCATCGAGGGAACATAGATGTTTTTTGGGTCCCACTTTATCAGACAATAGCAGGCGAAAACGGGAGGGGGGGGGGTCACCCTATGACCCCCTATGGGCTATTCCGTCTTTACCATAAGGGCACACGGGGCCCGTGCCCAGGGCCCCCATTCTCAGGGGGCCCCAAAGGACCGACAATTTCTGCACATTCATTCTCAAAGCATTTTTGTCGGGAACACTACATTTTTTTCACAATACTACGTCATTATAGCCTACTGTATTTGATTACCTATAATAAATGATTATTCTTAGTAAAAAAAATTTATTATAATTAGCTTTTATTACTTTCCAAAAGGGCCCCAAATTCTTGTGTGCCCAAGGGCCCCAGCCTAGCTTAAGACGGCCTTGCCTATGGGTCCCCCTATAAACAAGAAAATGAGAAAAACCGATTAATTAATGCGAATTAACCGATTAATTAATTCGCATTAATCGGTTTTTCTCATTTTCTTGTAATGCCGGTGGTACCAGGGGGCAGGGAGACCCCCCCCCCTCCCCATACCTCCCATTTCGCCTGCTATAGTCTGCTAAATGTTTACCGTTATTTATTTTATGCACATAAGAATAGAGCAAACAAAGTCCATGGTTTTTAATATTTCTTTTTCTCTAGGTCATGGTATAAGAGTATGGCATGATTAAATTCTTGAATAAAACGGATTTAAATCGAGGGCCATGAATCACTCGCGTCACCTCGGATTCTAAAATTTGAATCCCTGACTGACTGATTTCTACCTTGATTTAAATCCGTCTATTAAAAACTAGTTGCAAAATATACTATTCGATGCATCGAAGAGGCAAAATGCTAGTTGCATTCGGTCAAGCGCTGCTTAGCGGTAGTCATCGAACGAAAAAGACCAACATCGCATTGACAACAAATTGACGGTGTGGATTCATTTTCCCTAGATGGCGATGCGGACTTCTTCTTTTCTTGCACATGAGCCAATCTTCCGCAAGCAATGGCAAAAATTTGAGCTTCCGACTACAGAACAGATTTAGATGTTTGAGTCCGATAGGCTTCTGATGGCGACTCATGGCTTTACTGTAATGAAATTTTGGCTTTAGCTCAAGTTTTCAGTTTATAAATCTGCGCGTACAACGATGCGCGTAACAATCGATACAACGATGAGGGGCATCTCAATGTCCTACGATCGATGTAAGGAAAAACACCGATGTATTTTTTCATATAACGATATAGCATCGATGCCATTGTTCGAATGCATTACATCGATGTTTTTTTTTAATGTCCATCCCTACATAACGTCACAAATAAAGGTGCGTTCATACATTAATGTCATTGTTCTAATTGACTGATTGATTGATAAAAAAAACAACGAAAAGCAAGGATGTTAACGAAAAGTAAAGTACTAAAGAAGTTACTGAACGCAGCATGTATATAAGTTTGGCCGGCGTAAGTTGACAAGTCTGAAGTAGGTTGTTTGTGGGAAAATGGCCAATGGTTGTCGGAAAAATTGCAAAACAGCCAACTTCAGGTCTGCCAAGTTATACTGGCCGTATTAGAGTCACCGAGTCCAATGAGTTTGTTTGTGTTCTTCATTTTTCTCTTTTAGTCTGTGGTCTTGTTAAACCATGTGTTGATTTATTTTTCAACAAAAAATCTCGATTTACTTTAGCAATTTGTAGAGTTACATTGCTCCAACTAGATAAAATATAAACATGGAAACGGACAACATAAATATCGACGAGTTTCTGCCAGCGAAAAGGCCAATAAAGCTTAAAAACATAAAAAGAAGAGCAGTCTCCGAATCTGGTGATGGAATGGAAGTTGAAGAGCACAACGGGATTCAGGGGAAGCCCAAACACTCGCGGTCCAAGTCTAAGAAACACAAGAAAAACACTGAACCCAACGAGAGCAAGGAGAATATGAGAAAAGTAGCAGTGCCAGCACACAGGTAACCTAACCTCAAACTCAACTAAGTCCAAGTTTTAACTACCAAGAGACTCTAACAAGATGTTATTCTTATCTTTCTTCTCTTCTTTTCCTATGTTATTCTCTGCAAGTATTTTCAAGGCCAGTGTCATTACTTTCTTTTCTCTCCACTTGTTTACATAACATGTACCTACCATCATTTTTTATAACATTTCTTTCTTTTAGATACACACCTCTTAAAGAAAGCTGGTTAAAGATCTTCACACCTATAGTTGAGCATCTACTTCTACAAGTCAGATTCAACACTAAAACACGTAATGTTGAGATAAAAGTTGGTCCTGAGACCAAGGATGTAGCCAATTTACAGAAAGCAGCAGATTTTGTCCGGGTATGTGTACATTAAATTATTTAAGTTCCCAAATACTAGACAAAGGTCTCTCTCATGTCAAACCATTCCTGTTGAACACAAAAAAAATTGGCAAATTCATCATCCATACTTGGTATGCCGATTGTTTTCTGCAAGTAGGCTGCTTGCGGGGCCCTTTTCGCGTGACGCTTGACAAGTGTTGCTCGAACTTTTGTAGGTTCTATGATACGCCGGATGTTTGCCTTCACTGTTTGAGAGTACTGGCATAGTGCACATACATTTTTTGACCCACAATCTTAGAATCGGAAGGCGGGGCCGCTACTGCGCTCTTGACCACTAATTGTGAATAAATTGAAATAAGTTTTTTCATTTCAGGCATTTATTTTTGGATTTGATGTTGAAGACGCCCTAGCCCTTCTCCGACTAGATGACCTATTTGTTGAATCATTTGAAATTAAAGATGTCAAAACACTCAACGGGGACCATTTAGGCAGAGCCATCGGCCGTTTGGCAGGAAAAGCTGGCCGCACAAAATTCACTATTGAAAATGTTACAAAAACTAGGATAGTACTTGCAGACTCAAAAATTCACATTCTAGGGAGTTATCAGAATATAGCGCTGGCTCGGAGAGCTATATGTAACCTGATTATGGGATCACCACCTTCAAAAGTGTACGGGAATCTGAGGAATGTCGCGAATAGAGTTGCACAGAGATTTTAGTTGATAATAAATTGTTTATTTATACTAGATCTTTCATTACATTATTCTGCTGTTACAGATTTTACAGACTAATTTAAAGTTCAGTTTTTACTGTTACCTCGAACAATGTAAAAAAACATAATTCGTAAAAATAGTACAGGTCAACCACATACAAAGTTTAAATAATGATTTATAACAATACCATAATATATGCCATATTCTGCTATTGTCCTGGCCTGGCTATTTGATGATTAGGGATCTAGTTCTAAAATAAAACACTTGAGTTACAAAAGTAGTTTGTATTTGAAGTGTCGAGGTACCCGTGACAGCACTAATCTCGCGTCGTAGCTCAGCGAGGCGAACGTCCAGGGCTCGGCTGTGGACCACTCGGCACAGTACACCGAGTCTTCATGCTGCTCGTACGATTGTAGCACTCCGTCTTCAAGGCTGACAATCAAGAAAAAAACTACACATACAGGCTGTCCCAAGGATGGGCCACATGGAGAGATAGTACCTAGGCAAATTTGGCAAATTTATCATCCGCACTTGATGTGCGGGCTGGTTTTTCCGCAAGTATGCCGCTGACGGGCCCTTTTTGCGACCCTTGTTACGTGTTGCTCGAACTTTTTTACGACGCCGGTTTCCTCACGATGTTATCCTTCACCGTTTTGAGAGTACTGGCATAATGCACATACAATTTTCGACAGAAAAACTCATCGGTACACGACTGGATTTGAACCCACGACTTTCGGATCGGACGACGGGGCCGCTACCACTAGACCACCATGCCATCTTTGGAAAGTACCTTTAATACTGTAGATGGAACACTAAGTTATTTAGTAAAAAATATTAATATTAAGACTTATTTGTGAAAATTGACTTACCAATGTTATATTAATGTAACGCAATGGTTCAATAAATAAATATCATATCAATAATCCATAATATATGATGAAGCCTTCCTAACGGTATGATAAAGCTATGTGTGTTTCCGCAATTGGACTCAAAAGTCGGTCCGTTTGATAAAGCTAAAGGGTTATTTTTCTCGTGTAACGGCTTCGATTCCTGATTCAACTATGTAATTATTTAA
Organism: Thera obeliscata; assembly: GCA_947578465.1. Taxonomy (NCBI): domain Eukaryota; kingdom Metazoa; phylum Arthropoda; class Insecta; order Lepidoptera; family Geometridae; genus Thera; species Thera obeliscata. Next base: position 17,102,250 of record OX387916.1, read on the forward strand.
ATATCTATGAATGCAGTTTAAATTGATTTTTTAAATTCAAATGTTTTCTTTAAAAAAAAAAATCCATCTACAATATTCAAGGTACTTTTCCTCCATGTGGTATATCCGTGGGAGACGCCCTCTACTTGTCTGTTTACCAAAGAAAAAAAAACTAAGACCAGCCTATGATGGTGATGAAGTGAAAAAGGATTAAATACTATGAACTTTGTACTATTGTGACATAAAATCAATAACTTTTGATATTGGTTTTTTGTTTTAAAAGAACTCAAACTCATAAAATCTCTCTTTGATTGGCAAAAAAAGTTCACAACAAAAGAGTACTCACACTGGAGTGTTCTTGTCATCATCATCATCCACACAGATACTGGCGGCAGCGGTGAGCAAGGCGCGCGCGTCAGAACTGCCCGTCAGCAGTAACTGCTCGTGGTATGTGTTGTATCGTACTGTCCATACCCTGCAGAAAGCAGGCCTTAGAATTTAGAAAATCAAAGCAGTGACAAATGCTTGTTCTATAAACTAATTGTATAAAAAAAAGTGCACAAACCAGTGAGAATGGTCTGTCCTGCTAAAAATGGGCTCTTTTCCATTTCTATAGTCCCAAATGTTTAGTGCCGCGTCGTCGCCCGCACTCGCGATGTGAAACTGTCTGAAAATAATCAAAGAAAATATTGTACATGACAAAAAAACAACAATCTATCATAACTAATTACTTCAAAATAAAATTATAATAAAATGGTACAAGTTCTGCTTAGTTTGGGGCTAGATAGTGTTGTGTGGATTGTTCACTATATTTATTTATTGTAGATTATCCGCCTGTTCCGCCATTTAGTGCTTACCTGTTAGGATTGAAGTCTAGATCCCTGACGAGTTGTCTATGCGCGTTGTCGATGCACCAGGCGGGCTTACCGCCGTCAGTTCGAGTGTCGTAGCATTTGATGTGCATGTCTTGTAGTACTGCGAACTGTTGGGAAATTAAAAAACATGTTGAAATATGAAAAAAAAAAATTCAACCGAATTGAGAACCTCCTCCTTTTTGATTGGAAGTCGGTTAAAAAAAACTTGATGTGCGGGCGCTGGTTTGTGCTAGTCAGTAGGCCGCTGGTGGGCCCTTTTTGCGTGGCCCTTGACACGTGTTGCTCGAACTTTTTTAGGTTCTACTACACGCTGCGCTGGTTTCCTCAGGATGTTTTCCTTCACCGCTTAAAAGTGCTAGCATAGTATACATACATTTTTCGACAGGAAAACTTATTGGTACACGACTGGGTTTGAACACACAACCTTAGGATCGGAAGGCAGGGCCGCTACCACTAGACCACCAGTGCTCTCATAATGCTAGGTGTTCTCAAACGGCGAAGGAAAATATTGTGAGGAAACCCGCGGCTTAGCCAGCTCCGCACGTATTGACCGTGTCTTTCCTGTGGATTAAGCAGACTACGCTGTCAGGGTGGTATAGGTGCTGGGCACGCCTATTCCATCTAAAAACCTGTCCCAGGAACTATCAAAATCAAAAATTAAATTTTATTTCAGTAGGATCGCGGGATCACTTCGAGTCTAGGTGCCAGTTCCAAGCAAACAAGCCTAGAATAACAGGCAACAAACTACGGCTTGGTTTCTACTGTTTTTTTATGATACCTACTATAGCGTCCCGCAAGTAGGGGAATGAGAAAGACACCAGTTTTTTGACGTTATATAAATCATCTACAATATGCATATTTATATGACCTGACAATGTCCCCGATGCGGTTCCCACTTCCCGCTAGTGAACTTGAGTCTCGCCCTGCCTTCAGGCGCGGCGCCCGCCACGGCCGCGCCCGTGCTAATGTCGTACACACTGAGCCCGTTCTCTGTCACCACGCCCAGCTTGTTCACGTCTGTTGGGTGGAACTCGGAACAGCGGATTTCCTCTTCCGCTTTCTGAAAAAGAAATAAATCTTATCTATAAACTAGTCGCGAGTATAGCGTGCTATCCAACACAAACATACAGCTCCCGAGATTAGCGCGTTCAACCGAACAAACTTTTTTAGCTTTTTAATATTAGTATAGTTAGATAAAATAAAATTGTAATAGGTATTTCTAAGTTACCGATTTGGCTTATAATTGGTGGGGAGTTAGCTTAGAACCAGGGACGGACGCAGGATATCTCCAGTTTTATCCCCAACTAGCAGCCGCTCGCGGTTCACTCGCCCCGTTTCTGTTACTTTTTCGGGATAAAAAGTATCTGTGATAATCTATCTATGTGCCAATTTCATCCAGATCCGTTCTGACGTTATTGAGCAACAAACATCCATCTATCCATACAGTGGGATATTGTGGGATTTTTTAAATTTAAATTGTATAAAAAACGATTTTAACATAGATTTGATCGAGTTAAAGAGTCTTTGCACACGGCGTATTTTTTTAACACGAACGCAACGACGACACGTGTTTAAAATACGCAAACTTCATCAAGTAAAATGTTTCAGCATCATTAGCCGATGATGGTAGAAAAGCTTGTATGTACCTACACAAGGATACGCATCAGACTATACACTGGTTAGCTCTTACGTCACGTCCTTGCGTCATTTTGACGTGATAACGTCTTATAAATCGATGGAGCCGGCTGCACGCACGAAAAAACATGACTCATGCGTCGTTACGTCGTTTCGTCGTTCCATTTACCTGAGCCCGAGCCCAGGTCGGGTAATGGGTAAGGGTAAATGAGGGTAAGGGTAAGGGTTCGGTCGGGTTCCGAGTCCGAGTCCGAGTCCAAGTCCAAGTCCGAGTCCGAGTCCGCGAGTCCGCGAGTCCGCGAGTCCGCGAGTCCGCGAGTCCGCGAGTCACAAATATTAATTAAAATTCTTTTGAAAAATGCAACCATTCCATCAGTATTTTCTTATGACGTTATCACGTTCAACAATCGTCAGTAAACCGACTTTACAGACAACCGATTTTTTTTCTTTGTTTTTAGGTAACTTGAGCTCCTACTGTACTGTACCTCGGGCGTTATTGTAATGAGATGTTCCATTTCTTCTGCATTTCGGCTCTGGATCGCACTCAGATCGTCCATGTCTTTGGGTATCACCTGTAAAACGATATATTTTTTTTAACTTAAATTGTGAATCAATTTAGTGACGATAACGACACCATCACTGGTTATATTTTTACTCTCTAACTAAACTCTTTTGCCTTGAGCCGTTTAGTATGAGAGAGAGTTTTCAGCACAATCAATAGGGGCACTTATCGCGTTAAGTTAGCAGGTCTAGCTCACTATCTTGCTATCCTGGCTTGAAAAACTAGCCTCACTAATCCCGGGCATGACCAAACCTCATGCCCAGGACACATGAGGCTAGTTTTTAGGGAAACCTACAAGTATATGCCCTGGTGCCCTGGTGACCTGTATTACAGGTTTTTTTAAAACCTATCTCAGGCAAAACAGTCTCTCGCAAAACAGGTATAAACCTCACTTTTAATAATTGCATCTATTACACCTTGTGCATACCTAGATACCTAGTTCCTAGAATTTTAGTTACCTAGTTTGTAATTGTTCCTAGAAATAAGGTTACCTTTTTTCGAGAGAAAATAAATCTATTTTATTTATTATTATTATATGTAGAAAGCTTGTTTATGTATAAGGTAACATACGTCAACAGTGGGCAGTCGGTAGAGCGACACGGCCATGCGACACTGCATGGTCTGTGCGTTGTGGGCGCTGTGCGTGGTCACCAGCGTGGCGGCGTCGTGCGGCGAGCAGCGGAGGTGCCAGATCTCTCCGATCTCATGTTTGAACACCTGTTACAAACATTTAAATTATTACTTTTCCCATGCCCATTCTTGTATCTTGTTTAGGACTCCTGTGTCGGCAATTAGAATTAGAAATCTAAGTCAGTCCATTTTGCGTCAGGATGTGCTGAATATAGCAGCTTAACTCCTCCCAGAAGCGCAGAAGCTTCCTGGGGGCTTCAGAGGCTTGGAGGAGCGACCTCAAGTGGCCCAGGATTTCTTGTTGTTGAGTTGCTATTTCCTAGCATTCCAGTGCTACTGTGCTATGCCCCCACTTACCAGATGTTATAGCACAGGATTTTAAATGGAATAGTGTTGGAGGTTGTATCCTCTATGGAAATTGTGGTAGGATGGGAATCGCACACACATTATCCCATGCTAAGTAGGGCCGGCACAACAGGTCTCCTTCTGCCACTCACCTCTATCATTCGTCATCTCAGTGCTCACTCCTATCTTGCTCATGTGTCATGTGCTATATGTGTGAACTCTCACTAATATTTTTAATACAAAAAAAGCTTCCTGTGACCTTAGTATGCAATGCACCAGTGTCTTCTTCTAACTCCACAACATGCACTTGGTTGGACATGGGCTTGAGGCTCTGTGTGCCGATGAGGAACCTGATCGCATCACTGTCTCCATACTGAGGGGATAGGGCTCGGGTCTGGAACCAAAGTTAAAGAGATATACCTTAAATAATGGCACTGAAAACTTAAAATTGTGATAGGTCATCATGATTCAGGCCGTACCTACACAGCAGCAATTTAAAAGAAACTCTTGGTAGGGTAAGCGAGGGAAGTGGTCCTCAGCCATCTGAAGATTGTATGGGAAAGCCACTGCACGTGAATATTTCCCTTGTTTCCCATATAACAAGGTCTCACGAGCCTGTATGTTTTGTTGGCAGTAGGTGCGTGAAATAGCTTTACCTGATGCTCAAGCCCGTATATTATGGAATTCCCGTCGTCCATTATCGGTAGTCTTGCCTCTTTGCTTTGATGTTTTCAGGTATTTTCCACAAAATCATGCAAATATTTTGGTTTTACTTTCGTATTTTGTTTGATCAGAGTTGAGTTGACTGCGTTCCAGTTTCATTGTGAATCAGCTGTTTAGTTTTTGTTTCATTCGACAATCAAATATTAAACTGAAACAAAAAAGTCTATGCTATTAATTTGTAAAAAGCTGGTTGGTGGAAGTGGAATGAAGTGGAACGACGGGAAATCTGCGTTTCGCTTCTGCACAGCAACCCTAGAACGAAACGCACGTAACCTTCACCTATCATTGAAATGTCAAAAAGACATTTGCTATCAGCGGTGTTGTTACGAGTTTCGTGCCGCTTATTTCCAAGTTTTTCCACTCGTCTGTATTTTTCTTTATAAGCCATGGAGCCAAAGATCAGCCTAAAACAGGACCCTGCCTACCAGAAACTACAGGAGTATTATGATAGTAACGGAGGAAAAATCAATATTCAGCAGTTATTCGCACAGGACCCTCAGCGATTTCATAAATTCAGGTAGGTGCCTATTATCTATATTTTCTGCCGTTATTTGCATGTAAATACAGTAGATTTATGTATTTAAACGTAGCTTGATGTTGTCGAGACCAAAAACACTTGAGCTAAAATTATGAGAACGCTCTTGCCCAAAGTTAAACCACTTATCTTTTAAAAGTTCGCTGTAAAGGTCAGGAACAATGACGTTGAACTTTCATTATTTTTAGGTACCTACTTGCTGCAGTTTTTGATAAACCAAATGACCTACATACCCACCTTAATAACTGATCTACCCACTGATGTAGGTACTTAGATGTCTGTGAATTTAAGTTCAAACTAATCATAGAAAATAAATGCTTTTAAACCTTACTTATAATAGTTTCTGCAGGTTCAACCCACATACATTAAATAATAGGGAATAATCAGAAGCTACTCCTGTAAAAACTTTGTCTTATTTGACAGCCTTCGTGTTCCAACACCAGCTGATGGCGAGATCCTGCTGGACTACTCAAAAAACCGAGTAGACGGAGATGTCCTCAGTCTACTCCTCAACTTGGCTAAGAGCAGAAATGTGGAGCAAGCTAGAGATGCTATGTTCTCTGGTAAATATTGAGTATAATCATAGTGATGTAATATTTCGAAATAATGTGTGTAAATGTGGTGCAAACACTAAAAAACTTTATGTTAGCAATTTAACATTAAAAACTTTGCATGTCAGTCTCTGTTGAAATATGTGGGACCTACTCACATTATTATTAAAAATATTTTAAATGTTAACCAGTGAATAAATACATTTCATTTTAAAGAGTTTTTATATTAAATCTGATTTATTAACAGACTTAACTCGTTATAATTTCGAACCACTAATAATCATAATAAAACATAGCTGAAATTTTTAGAAAAACATAGTTTTATGTTTCTTTTTTATAATCTTTACCCTGTTCATCACCCAACTCATCTGATCCACAGTAAAAAAAATACTTTATAGGTTATGTTCCATGCATAGGTAGCGACCTACCTACCAAGGCATAGTCAAACATGATCCAGGCTTTGTGTTCAAATCTCAAACCGTTGCACTGTCCAGGTCAGAAGATAAACTTCACTGAAGACCGAGCAGTTCTCCACATCGCACTCCGCAACCGACAGAACAAGCCTATCCTGGTGAACGGCAAGGATGTCACTCCAGACGTCAACGCTGTGCTGGCACACATGAAGGAGTTCTGTGGACAAGTTATCGGGGGACAATGGAAAGGGTACTTACATTATAAAAATCCTTTCACCACACTAGAAAGAACACACACAAAACACAACAAGAAAAAGACTTATGTAAAATTTAATGGCACAAAACTGTTTTTATGCATATATTTTTGGACAGAAAAACTCTTTGGGATGGGTTGAATACACTACCTTACAATCGGAAAGCGGGCCGCTACCACTACACCACAAGTGCATTTTTAAGATAAATACCATGATTTCGTTGTATAGTCCTTAGATAATTCTAGTGTGCAATATTTTGGTAGGATTTAAACAGGAAATGCATTTTACTATGATAACTGTAACGGATTAATCAAACGAAAGGCGCCATTTTGGAATCCATTTTTGTTTTAATTCAGTTATATGTATATTTTGTCTGTGGTACATTAATCTTATTTTTTTATGATATTTGATTGGTTTTCAGTTACACCGGCCAAGCGATCACTGACGTCATCAACATAGGAATCGGCGGCTCCGATCTTGGCCCTCTCATGGTCACAGAAGCATTGAAGCCTTATGCCAATCATCTGAAGGTAGGACGAAGACGACTACGACCCGTAGTTACTCGTCGAGTGTGATTAGGATCCGATGGCGCAGCGTCAGCGCAGCACCGTACCAAGAAGGTCGCGGTAAAATCCCGCTCGGCTCTTAACTTTTGGGACATTATAAAAATAAATAAATAAATATTATAGACAATTCACACAACACTATCTAGCCCCAAATTAAGCAGAGCTTGTACTATGGAAACCAGATAGCTGATATAATACAAATATACATTTTTTTTGTAAATACATACTTAGAATACAATATAACACCCAGACAGAGAACAAACATCTGTGTTCATCAAACAAATATTTGTTCTCGGTGGGGATCGAACCTACGACCTATATGGCTCAGAAGGCAGAGCTACTACCAACTGAGCTGAGAAGCCAGTCGTTTGTCCAACCCGTATTCCTTCCTCCAAGGTCCATTTCGTGTCCAACATCGACGGCACCCACATGGCTGAGGTTCTCAAGAAGCTGAACCCTGAAACTGCGCTCTTCATCATTGCGTCGAAGACCTTCACGACTCAGGAGACCATCACCAATGCTACGTCTGCTAAGACCTGGTTCCTGGACGTTGCTAAAGACGTAAGCATTCTATTTTAAACATTATAACAACAAAGCTGGTTATTATGACAGGAGCTTTGTTTGGTATTTTTTTTTTGTATATTGTGTTTCTAGAAATTGTACATATACTGATGAAATGATGAAATATGAATAATATTTTTCGATCTTACTAACAGCGCCATCTGCTGGAATAGTTGAATATGTTTAAGTTGATTGTTGAAAACAATTATGAAAGAGATTTTTTTAAAATGTATTCTAGCTATACTTAATTTCATGAAAACTTATGTATCTCCGGACAGAAAAAAAAAATTTGAGACATTTCAAGAATTTTTTTTTGACGTGATAACGTCTTATAAATCGATGGAGCCGGCTGCACGCACGAAAAAACATGACTCATGCGTCGTTACGTCGTTTCGTCGTTCCATTTACCTGAGCCCGAGCCCGGGTCGGGTAATGGGTAAGGGTAAATGAGGGTAAGGGTAAGGGTTCAGTCTGGGTCCGGGTCCGGGTCCGGGTCCGGGTCCGGATGTTCATTCAGTTCCATTCAGTTTCATTCAGTATCATTCAGTTTCATTCAGTTTCATTCACATTCAATTCAATTCAGTAAAACTAAAATTTTCTTTTGAAAAATGCAAGCATTCCATCAGTATTTTCTTATGACGTTATCACGTTCAACTATCGTCAGTAAACCGACTTTACAGACAACCGATTTTTTTAAATTGAATTTATAGTGTTAATTAACACATAAGGACATCACAAAGATTTTTATTTTATAAATTAAGAGGTTTTAGGGATATTTTATAAATGTTAGTTTTGTTTGTAACACAGCCATCAGCAGTAGCGAAACACTTCGTAGCGCTGTCCACAAACGGCGAGAAAGTGACCGCTTTCGGGATTGATCCCAACAATATGTTCGGATTCTGGGACTGGGTCGGGGGAAGGTAAGCTTTTTTTACAAAGCATGATGATATGGTTAACATGTCGAAGTCAAGGGATTTTTTTCAATGAAATACCAAGGAGCACTGTGAAATGATACCATATAGATAGATGCTCATTTTGACGCCTCCTGATCACAAGGTCTAAGTAGCTAAATGTCTAATTTGCAGTAAGTCTAATTAGCAAAATGTCCATATAGCAAAAGGTGGTTTATTTTTGAATGAAACCCCCCCTATTTAAACGGTGTACTATTAGAGCATGACACAAACACAATTAGATTCTAACCCGCGAATTTGATCTAATCCTGTATGCTTCTAGGTATTCTCTGTGGTCTGCGATCGGTCTATCTATCTCTCTCTACATCGGTTACGACAACTTCGAGAAGCTTCTAGAAGGAGCTAGCTTCATGGACAACCATTACTGCACCGCGCCTTTGGAGAAAAACGTGAGTATAGGTAGCGGCACATAACTTTAGCGCTGACCGTGCAGAAGTCAAAAATAAGGTCCCTGAGGGGGCTAGCGGAATGAAGGGCGGGCGTGCGTAGCGCTGATTGGCTCTCCAGTCACACTCCGCTCTCTGTACCAATAGGACACTCTGCACACATCCACACATACAGTGTGCGTGACATGCGCACACTACGACGCATGCGCAGCTATCCCCTCCGCGTATCGCTCAGCGCCGTTATGTGCCGCTAGTTATAAAATCCTATTGATATCATATCCTATGGATTTTTTTTTTAATTCAACTAACTGATAAAACAAGCTTATGGCCCACCTGATGTGAGATGAGATACATAGGTTTCCCACTTTTAGTTGTATTCGAGGCGAGCGCTGAACAAAAACTGCCAGGAAATGGACTACCCCCTCTACTCTAATACAATCCATTAGGCCTCTGAAAATTGGTGAGGAGGTAACCTAGAATCGGGAGATAGACACAGGATATTTTTTGTCACGAAAATGTAACGGGAACAGGGCGAACGAAGCCACGGGTGGCCGCTAATAAGATATAAATACTTATAATTTCAGGCTCCCGTGCTCCTGGCGTTACTCGGAGTATGGTATAGCAACTTTTACGGTGCCGAGACGCACGCGCTGCTGCCATACGACCAGTATTTACACAGGTAAGGTTGTAGGCAATAAATATTGCACATTTTGAGTCTGTGTTAGTGTTGACTAAATAAATCCTATGACAAAACGTCACACGCACAGTATAATGCACTGGTGAGCACTCAAACAGACTCAAAACCAGAGCCAGACCAAGCTCATTGTAGGCCTACTGATTATAGATAGTGCAATTCACGAAGACGCGCCCCTCGCGGGGTGCGGGGAAATGCTCCGAGCGGCCGTCGCGAACCGTAGTCTATTTATTGTAGTGTGCGTGTGCACTCATAGGTAATTAGTGTGTACCGATAACACTCAAACATTGACGGAAGCTTGCACACATATACTATAAACGGTTAGGAGGAATAGTGGGGCGCGCCTTCGTGGATTGTACTATCTATAGTAAGGATTACGTTTTTCTTCGTCGGATTATTTTACGTTCACCAGCGCCATTTAACTTTCAGGTTCGCAGCGTACTTCCAGCAAGGAGATATGGAGAGTAACGGTAAATACGTGACCCGGTCGGGACAGCAAGTGGACTACTCCACGGGGCCTATCGTGTGGGGTGAACCGGGGACCAACGGCCAACATGCCTTCTACCAGCTTATACATCAAGGCACTAGGTACAAATACTTAATATAGAATTGGTCATTCACATTGTAGGAATCCATTCTACGACTTTTCCATCAAAGTAAAAAAGTAAACAGGCCTTTGCATCTAATGTAGATGATTTATATAGCGTCTAGGGCAACTGGTGTTTACTCTTATGAGACGCAACAATGCACGGGTCAGGATTTTAGATGGAACAGGCTTGGCCCAGCATCTATACCATCCTGACAGCTTAGTCGGTCTAATCCACAGGAAAGTGGTCAATATGTGCGGTGCTGACTAAGCCGCGGGCTTCCTTACGGTGGTACACTCATTGGTGCACGACTGGATTTGAACCCACGACCTTAGGATCGGAAGGCGGGGCTACAACCACTAGACCAGGGGTTCCCAAACTATTTTGGACAAGTGACCCCTTTTCCAAAATGAAACGTTACCTCAGACCCCCAAGGCCAAATTACCTACTTTTAAGATCAAACCCCTTATTCATAATGGTCCGCTAACTTAAAACGGCTGCTACAGTGTTATTAACCGACTTCCAATCAAAAAGGAGGAGGTTCTCAATTCGGTTGTATTTTTTTTGAAGTGAAAACTTCTTTAGCGGCGTTGAGCACTTTCGTAATGGGTATAAAAACTTAAACTCGCGTCAGGATCACGTGACCCTGATCGAAAAAGTGAAAGACGGATGTTTTTGTAGAAATGTACCCTAAGCCTACAACGTAGAGTTCATAATAAAAATCGAAAAAGCGTAAGACGGATGTTTTTGTAGAAATGTACCCTAAGACTACAACGTAGAGTTCATAATAAAAAAACATTAAACTGCACGAGAATTGCCGACTTTCACAGAACTGCACAATTATTGTGCAATAATTATAACTGTAACGGGTCAAAACGTTACAGCGCCACCTAGTGGCTTTTTGTACAATTAAAACGTGTATTTCGATTTTAGTCTCATGGTTGGCAATCTAGTTCCGGGCGTTTCACCTAGATGGCAGCACGAGGGTTTGTGTCTGTCTCTTTTGTTTCTTTTAGCGTCATAGGGGTGGCAACATTTGAGGATGGTGACAGATTTTTCCCCCCTTTCCCTCTAGACCCCTTTATTATTTAAAAAACCTAAAAATGCCCTATTTTTAAGCCTTTTTTTTCGAGTGGAGCATTGCGGCGAGCGAAGCGAGCCGCCATGCGACCATGGGAACAGCGCGGCGAGCGAAGCGAGCCGTGCTGTGACTCCCCCCAAGCCCCCCAGAACCCCCTCCTCCTGAACCCGGGGGGAGCGTCGCGGCGAGCGAAGCGAGCCGCTACGTGACCACGGGGAACAGCGTGGCGAGCGAAGCGAGCCGTGCTGTGACCCCCCCTAAGCCCCCCAGAACCCCCTCCTCCGAAACCCGGGGGGAGCGTCGCGGCGAGCGAAGCGAGCCGCCACGCGATCACGGGGAACAGCGTGGCGAGTGAAGCGAGCCGTGCTGTTACCCCCCTAAGCCCCCCAGAACCCCCTCTTCCTGAACCCCCTCCTCCTATGTCTGCCGTTTTACTTCATTTAGGACCTACTTGTAGGTCGCGCGACAAGGTCCCTTCTAGCGGTTCCGACCCGTTAAGGATTTGGCTTTACGTAAAATTTAGGGTTCCGTATAGGGTTTTGATTGGGGTTATACTATATTGAGGAATTTGATTAAATGCTCGACTTTTAGGGTTCCTTAGGACTTTTATTGGAGTTTCAACTACACTTAGAAGCTTGATAATGTTAAAATTTTTAGGGTTCCTTAGGACTTTGATTGGGGTTTTACTACATTGAGGAATTTGATTAAGTGGTCAACTTTTAGGGTTCCTTAGGACTTTGATTGGAGTTTCAACTACACTTAGGAGCTTGATAATGTTAACATTTTTAGGGTTCCTTAGGACTTTGATTGGAATTTCAACTACACTTAGGAGCTTGATAATGCTAAAATTTTTAGGGTTCCTTAGGACTTTGATTGGGGTTTTACTACATTGAGGAACTTGATAAAATAAACAACTTTTAGGGTTCCTTAGGCCTTTAATTGGACTTTCAACTACACTTAGGACCTTGATTATGTAAACAATTTTAGGGTTCCTTAGCACTTTGATTGGAATTTCAACTACACTTAGGAGCGCGATAATGCTAAAATTTTTAGGGTTCCTTAGGACTTTGATTGGGGTTTTACTACATTGAGGAACTTGATAAAATAAACAACTTTTAGGGTTCCTACGTTAATGATCAAGTTTTCACTTCTGCCGGCACTCCCGGAGTGCAACCCGTATTTTTTTTTTTAATGTTTGTTACCGCATAACTTCGTCATTTGTAAGACGATTTGAAAAAATATTTTTTTATCTGAAAGGTACTGCTTCCAGATTGGTCCCATTTTAATATTATTAAAATCGGTGTTGCCTTTTTTTTTAAATAATTTTTTTAATGTTTGTAACTGCATGCCTCCGTCATTTATGAACCGATTTAGAAATATATTTTTTTATCTGAAAGGCACTGCTTCCAGATTGGTCTCATTTTAATGTTATCAAAATCGGTGTTGCCATTTTTTTTTTAAATATTTTTTTGAATGTTTGTAACTGCATGCCTCCGTCATTTATGAACCGATTTAGAAAATTATTTTTTTATTTGGAAGGTTATTCTTACGTCCATATTGTCCCAAACAAATTTCATTAAAATCGGTTTAGCCGTTTGGCAATGAAGTCGGTTTCTCTAGTTTTTTAAACTTATAATTATTTTTCATTCTGAATTAGGTCAATAGAAGAAGACAGAGTGAGAATTAGCAATAACCGAGAGTTCAAAGAATTGTTTCGAATCTTGTTGATAGCATTTATTACATATTGTAAAGACTTATGCAATCTAGGACTCAGCTTTTTTACTACTAAATGCTGCCTGTGAATCACGCAGTGAATGACCAGTACATCAGGCAGTTGCCGCTTTAAGTGAGCTATAAAACCACGATGACGACCAACCATAGACGGTGCACCATCAGTCGCAACAGAAACAATGTTCTTCCATGGTATAGCTTTGTCAGTAAAATAATGTTCCACGGCCTGAAAAATCGATTCTCCTCTGGTATCAGTCTCTAAATATGTAGCAAAAAGCCGTTCTTGGCACATATTTTCATCTTTGATATATCGAACATATCCTAACAACAGAGCTTCATTGCCGGGTAATGTAGACTCGTCCAACTGGAGAGAGAATCTGTTTGTCTGTAAGAACTTGCATAAAATGTTTTCTACATCGCGTCCCATCTCGTCTATGCGTCTCTGAACAGTGTTATTGCTCAAAGGTATTCTCTTTAAAATATCATGTGCTGGTTTGTGCAATACATTATTAAGGACCTCCGCAATGGCTGGTACGACAAGCTGCTCTCCAATTGTGTGGGGTTTCCCCGACTTCGCTATTAGTAAAGATATATTATAGGACGCTCGTAAACCATCATCGTCTTTAATAGATGATGACGCAAACATCGATCTTATGGATAGCCTTTTGTCTAGTTTTTCTTTAAGTGCTTGAAAAAATAGCAAGGGCTTACTTTTTTTGTCAGCATGTACTCTTGATAAGTGGTCATCCATTTTTGAAGGCTTCATGGCATCGTTACTGAATATTTTTTCACATATGAGACACATCGGCATGTGTCTTAATTATTCTTAGTACACGTAACACAACATAAACAATACAGTACCTACCTACCTAAAGTTTTAAATAAGAACGTGTGGTAATTTAATAGGGGGTCGATTTCTAGACCTCGTCGACCCCCAAAATCAGTTTTCGTTTATATCGACCCCTAGGAAACCAATATCGACCCCAAGGGGTCGATATCGACCACTTTGGGAATCCCTGCACTAGACCATCAAAGAGTTCCTTCTAATGGGGGATAGAAATCGAGCCCTTCACAGAAAGCTCTAACACAACTATACAACGTGTTACAAAATACTCCGTAAAAATATAATTAAATATCAAAACCAAAAACTTTGTAAGCTGTCATGTCAGGGAACCAGATCATTTAACAGAACCTTTTTTACCTAATAATTGACTACTTTATTAGATTTTCTATTTTTCATTCATAAATTAAACCTAAATAAGAAGTTATCTTATACCTTTAAACAAGAAAGTCTTGTATATATATATATATATATATATATATATATATATATTTAGGATCTCGGAAACTGAGCCAACGATGATCTAGCTAGGATTCATTTTAAGAAAATGATTATTTCTTTCCGAGTTCAATAATTAAACATAAACTGAATATGTGACTGCTCCTGCCATCTATTGACGATTGTGAGCAATTAACTGCAAGCATGTCCAGCAGGTGGCGTTTTTCAGTAAGAATAAACCAGTAAGGATGATAATGACTCTTAAGATTTCTTAAAAATACAAATTAACCAAAAAAATTCCGAGCGTAGCTCGGTTACCAACTAGTAATAATAATAAAAAATAATAATCCTAATACTGTGAATAGCCCCATTTAACCTCCTTTCAGCTTTACGGGTAGTTTTGTAACACCCTGTATATGAATATATGATTCCAGACTAATACCGTGTGATTTCATCGCTCCTGCCCAAACCCACAACCCAATCGCGGGCGGTATCCATCACAAGATCCTACTCGCTAACTTCCTGGCGCAGACTGAAGCCTTGATGAAGGGGAAGACTTCTGAAGAGGTAGGGTCCTTCTGTCGTGTCATTAGTTCAAATTATAACTTTTGTTTTAGTGTTTTTTTCTAAAAATATACATATTTTAATTTAAAATAAAGTGAAATATGTTCTTTTACGCTATTTTCTATTTGTAGTATATGTTTAATCTTGTCAAACATATACTAACTCTAACCTAACATTCTTGTTGTGTATTGTTATTGATATCGTAATAAAAACACTATTTTATTATTATTATTTTTTTAGTTTTGTTGTTGTAGGTTGCGTTTGCGGACTTTTTCTTTCATTACGTTTGTTTTACACAGGCATCTTCATGCTAAAATGCCCAATTGTTAAAATTTGTCTCAGGCTAAAGCGGAGCTGGACAAGTCTGGCATGGCTCCGGAGGCCGTCGCCAAGATCCTTCCACACAAGGTGTTCCTCGGCAATCGGCCCACCAACTCTATCGTCGTGAAGAAAGTAACGCCCTTCACTCTTGGCGCGCTTATTGGTAAGATACAAACAAATATTCGGGACAATCCACACAGCACTATCTAGCCCCAAACTAAGCAGAGCTTGTGCGATGGGAACCAGATGGCTTCAAATAAAAAGAAGGTTCTCAATTCGGTTGTATTTTTTTATGTTTGATATAGCATAATTTCGTCATTTTTGAATCGATTTAAAGAACTCTGTTTTATCTGAAAAGTAATATTTCCGGATTGGTCCCATAGATATCCCTGTAGGGGTACAGAAACGGACATTTTCTGTTCAGTTCTTTTTTAAGTCATAAGTCATTTATTGATAATAATTATTATAAGTCAACATGGGAAATACATTTTTTTCTACAACACGCCGGTTTCCTCACAATGTTTTCCTTTACTTGGAACTAGATTTGAACCCACGACCTTAGGATCGGGAGGCGGAGCCGCTATTACTTAGCCACCAGTGCGTTCAGTGTGTTTCATTTAGAAAAATCATTTGTCTCCAAAATAATATTAACTTACTACCACCAGTTTTGTTAGCGCAGATTAAAGTTCCCTCCTTTGTTCCAGCTCTATACGAGCATAAGATCTTCACCCAAGGAGTTATTTGGGACATCAACTCATTCGACCAGTGGGGCGTGGAGCTCGGCAAACAGCTGGCAAAGGCCATTGAACCCGAGCTCATGGACAACAGCCCTGTCTCCAGCCACGACGGTTCTACCAATGGACTTATCAACTTCTTAAAAGCTAACTTTTAAAAACATATGAACATAGTTTTGAACTTTATTTTTTAAGCGACGGGATATTTGCCTTCAAAACTATGAATATCCCACTATTTTTATGAAACAACGGGATGTTTACCATGAATACATTTTGAGTTTTGACTTCCAATATTTCGGCACAGTTGCATGCATGGTTCGGCTGTGCCGAAATATGGGAAGTGAAATCTCAAAATTTAATAATGGTAAATATCCCGTTGTTTCATAAAAATAGTGTTTAAAACCATAATAGTTTCAAAAATTATATTATGAATATCCCGTTGATTTAAAAAAAATATCAATATGTATAATATATAATCAATGTAAAACTGGTCCAGAATTTTGAAGAAACTATTTTGAACACTGGTATTATAGTCAGCGTCAAAAGTAAATTTGAATTTTTGGTTTGTAAAACTCAACTAAGAACTTTATTAAAATATATTTGCAAACTGAAGTTCCATATCTTTGACAAATCCAGAGAAAAAGGGAATTTACTAACTGAAATTGCGAATTTACTTTTGATACTCACTGTACTGCAAGTGTTGTGCTAAATGCAATGTGTTGTGTATATTATGAGCCTCTGACTAACCTATGTGCAATCTTATAAGATCTGAAAGTCTACCATGCCTAGGGGTTATAGGCGTGAACCTATTTCATGTAATTTTATTCTTTGTATTCAATTCAATTTGAATTGAAATAGGTACCTATAATTCAATACTAAGATTCTTGTTAGAATCGAATTGAATAGCGTATGTACACTTCTTTTGTTTGTTGATCAGCTAATTAGGGTTCCGTAGCCAAATGGCAAAAACGGAACCCTTATAGATTCGTCATGTCTGTCTGTCTGTCCGACCATGTCACAGCCATTTTTCTCCGAAACCATAAGAGCTACACTGATGAAACTTGGCGAGTAGATGTATTCTGTAAACCGCATTAAGATTTTTACACAAAAATAGAAAAAAAACTATAAATTTTGGGGGTCCCCATACTTTAAACTGCAACACAAAAAAATTTTTTTCGTCGAACCCATACGTGTGGGGTATCAATGAATAGGTCTTTAAAAATGATGTTGAGGTTTCTAATATAGTTTTTTTCTAAACTGAATAGTTTGTGCGAGAGACACTTCCAAAGTTGAAAAAAGTTGGTCCCCCCCCCTCTAACTTCTAAAATAAGGGAATGATAAAACTAAAATAAATATATGTTTTACATTACTATGCAAACTTTCAACGATATTTGGTTTGAACGAGATCTAGCCAGTAGTTTTTTTTTTATACGTCATAAATCGTAAACCGCAATTTACCTTTCGACGAACTACAAGACCTGTTTCCTGTTTATTTTCTGTATATTATGTTACTTGATGCTACGGAACCCTTCATGGGCGAGTCTGACTCGCACTTGGCTGCTTTTTTATTTATGCTTTTACTCATTTTTAAGTGAAAATGATGAAATGTTTTTTTTTTTTATTGTTTACTGCCATTTATTATAGAATTAATATTGTTTTTCTAGAAAAGGTATTAAACATGTTTCTTCTCATTTATATATCAAAGATTAGTCTTTGATATATAAATGAGAAGAAACATGTCAAAAGTATGTAATATATTATGAAATGTTGTATTTAGATATTGTATGTGCTGTTGTAATAGTATAGATATTAAAATACTGTTTTGAAAAACTGTCTTTATTTTTATCACAAGTTTCATTTTCATTCATTCCAAATTAAAGAAAGATTTATACAAGCTACGTCACATTTAACATTACAGTAACAACAGATTTCGTATTATTAAAGAATTAATTACAAGTAGAAATTATAAGAGCAAAGAGAGATCACAATTTAATTTGTATTTATCATGTCAGAGTAATGCTGGTGGTCGGTCGTGGGTTCAAATCCAGTCAAGCACCAATGAGTTTTTCTGTCCAAAAATAATTGTATGTGCACTATGCCAGTACTCTCAAACGGTGAAGGAAAACATCGTGAGGAAACCGGCATGTGTTAGAACCCAAAAGTTTGATATGAGTCAAGGAAACGAAAGGGGCTTCTTTTGGGTGCACTTAAATTCTTACACCACGCTGGTTTGCAAGAACTAGTAACATGACACGACAGCGTACCGGATTGCTTTCCGTGCCCGCCACGTTCCTAGCACGGTCATGGTATGCTACGGGATAGTGGGTTTACACCTTAATGCTATCAGAAGGGCAAGTCCCAGTGAATATACAACATTTTGTCTACGAAATGTTTTCGTGTGAGCACGTGTCTCTCTCTTTTGTATGGAAAATTGATGAGACAATCTGAAGTACAGCGTTATTTCGAGATAGTAAATCCGACTCTTATTCACAGTACTGCGATTCCGTGTTAAGCTTACTAATGTACGTGCCATGCGAGTCTGTTCGAAGGGGGTTTGTATGGAGGCAGAAACGGGACTTCTCAACATGCCCGCCAGGGCGCTTTACGTGACTACCTTCGAAAAAACCTCGGGGAAAAACTGCATGAATCTCGCACGGACCGAATCAGTATTCAGTGGTTCATCGACAACTTGTTTTCAGTATTTAGTATATTTATTGCCTTATTATGCATATTTTAACTGTCATAATCTTAAGACTAGTTTTTAATCAATACGTATTTTACCCTATTAAGGTCTATCCTCACACATCCGTGGCGTGTCAGGTACGGGGCAGGGCCGTCGATTGAATTTGAACTCTATCTGTCCACACAATGAGTTGAATTTATATAAGACAATATCCCGTCGGCCGAGCTCTGGCCGGATCAGACCCAAATACGAGAATGCCACTCAATTTGCATAGATATAGGGTTCAAATTCAATCGACGGCACCGCTACGGCCCGGGACCATCCCTGACACGCCACGGATGTTTACGGATAGACCTTAAGGGTGTTTCCCGCCTATTATACGAGTAGAAATTTCGAGAAACGTTTCTGAGGTAGTTTAGGATAATCAATCAGGAACATTCTTAATAAAACAATACATGCAGCAAAACCACAAAAAAAATGTAAATCAGTGAGTCAAACATACTAAGAACCATATTTTTCGACTTTAAGCAGACTTGGGTTATTCTAGATAGCAGTAGTGAGCCTTAGTAGTGAAATAAGAAATGCATTGCCTTGATTCCAGCTACAGAGAAAAAAATAAAAAGTCGAAGATGATTCTATGAGAGACCCGCCTCGGTCGGAGAGGCGGGTCTCTCATAGAATCATCTTCTCGCTCTGTGCGTGCGAGAAGTTGCAACAATTTTGAAGATTATAACAAAACTTAAAACTAAGGGTATCTATATAATTATTTAGGTTTCCTTCCCCTAGTGCCGCCAGTTTTAGCTTTCTTTTTTGCGGAGTTCTTTTTGTCATCATCAGCTTTTCGTTTGGGGTTGGGTGTAGTTTTGACCTGGAAATAAATTCATTTTGTAATTACGAGATAAAAACCGTCTTAAAACAACAAATACAAATTAAAATTTAACAAACATTTGTTTACTTTTTTGAATCCTTTTTTGCAGACCGTACGTTACCGGTGGCCTTGTGGTAGCAGCCCCGCCTTGCGATCCTAAGGTCGTGGGTTCAAATTCAGTCGTGTACCAATGAGTTCTACTGCCCAAAAATGTATGTACACTATGCCAGTGCTCTCAAACGACGAAGGAAATATCGTGAGGAAACCGGCATATCGCAGAACCTAAGTTCGAAAATATGTGCCAAGTGCACGAAAGGAGCGTCTTTGAGGCGCACATAAAAAACTTTCACCACATTTGGTTCGAAAGAGTCATTGACACGATAAGAAGATTGTCACGTAATCGACGTGAGGTACAAACTTAGCTTGGTCAAGGTCACAGGGCCTTTTGAAGTTAGCTACTAGTGGTTGCGTTGTTTCTTTTTTTCGGGTCGGACTAACGTTTATCATTTTTCCACACAACAGTACCATGCGCAATCGTTTCTAGTGCCTTACTTCAAAGGGATAAATATCCAGTGCGCGTACTATATCCAGCAGTGAATGTGTAATGTATCCAGCAGTGGATGTGTAATGTATCCAACAGCGGATGTGTAATGTATCCAGCTGTGGATGTGTAATGTATCCAGCTGTGGATGTGTAACGTATCCAGCAGTGGATGTGTAATGTATCCAGCAGTAAATGTGTAATGTATCCAGCAGCGGATGTGTAATGTATCCAGCAGTGAATGTGTAATGTATCCAGCAGTGGATGTATAATGTATCCAGCAGCGGATGTGTAATGTATCCAGCTGTGGATGTGTAATGTATCCAGCAGCGGATGTGTAATGTATCCAGCAGTGGATGTGTAATGTATCCAGCTGTGGACGTGTAATGTATCCAGCAGCGGATGTGTTATGTATCCAGCAGTGGATGTGTAATGTATCCAGCTGTGGACGTGTAATGTATCCAGCTGTGGACGTGTAATGTATCCAGCAGTGGATGTGTAATGTATCCAGCTGTGGACGTGTAATGTATCCAGCAGCGGATGTGTTATGTATCCAGCTGTGGATGTGTAATGTATCCAGCAGTGGATGTGTAATGTATTCAGCAGTGGATTTCATTCTTGAAGGTGATGATGAGATGAGTTACCGTAAAGAATCCATCGAGTCGTCCCTGCGTGGTCCCGCTCCTCGCTTTCACCAGCTTCTTGGTTCCGTTCCTGACTCGCTCCTCGTTGAATTGACGGTCTCCGCAGAGGAACTTCACCAGACCTTCTTCATCAGGGTCCGACCATTTTAGCTGCCAAGACAACTCATATTATTATTAGATCCCACTCAAAGGAAAAACATTAGGGAAAAATAAAAATACAAATGCAAAAAAAGGTGCATGTGGCTCAATAAAAAATACCTGAACAAAAATAGTTTGTAAACCTGTAGGCCTACCACTAGCTCTGTCTGGCTCTGGTTTTGAGTTTGTGTGGGTGCTTACTGGTAAGCAGTAGCATGAGTATTATAGTGAATGTGTGACGTTTTGAAGTAGGATTTATTTAGTCAACACTCTCCTCCTGGATTATTCAGGGCTATTTTTTTATTTTTATTTTAGACTAGTGGCCGCTGCGGCTTCGCTCGCCCGTTCTCGTAACACCCCGTTCCCGTTGCTTTTTCGGGATAAAAAGTATCCTATGTCCTTCTCCCGGTTCTAAGCTACCTCCCCACTAATTTTCTGCCAAATCGGTTCCGCCGTTCTTGAGTTATAAATAGTGTAACTAACACGACTTTCTTTTATAAATATATAGAAGATTTGCAATAACCCCTCCAACGGACCGACTTTTGAGTCTAATTGCGGAAACAGTAGTCCGATACAAGATACAAGAACCCAACCTCTAATTGACTGGCATCAGTCACTTCCGGTTCTACAAACAGCTCCCTCGCTCGCTCGTAGTTCCACTCCTCCGGCGGGGGATACTTGGTGGTGTCGATGTTTTTCAACACCGATTCGATGGAGCGGTGCTGCTTGATCAACTCGATGGCACGCTTCGGGCCGATGCCGCGGATCGAGCCGCAGTAGTCGCAGCCCAGAAGGATGCACAGGTCTATGAACTGGAAAAATACAAGCGACTAAGTACTAAGGCAAGTACTATTCACACAATACTATCTAGCCCCAAACCAAGCAGAGCTTGTACTAATGCTTCGCCCGCGCCCTTAAATTTTCGACAACTAATTTTTTAACTTTTGAAACTATCATGGTTTTTAACACTATTTTTATGAAACAACGGGATATTTACCATGATTCAATTTTGTTGAGTTTTTGTGCAGATGGTTTCCAATTATCTGGAGTCTGGAACCCGGTGGTACGAATGTGCAAACCACCAAAAAGTGCGGCATCCACTACGCGTCCTGATACCGTCGGTGTTGTGTGTCGAAATCGACAAAAGAGTGAGAATGGAACCAATATTAGTCTCGAAACCAATAAAAGAGTGCGAAAGAGGGTAGATCGATTTATCAGCCAATAACATTTCTTTTACTCGTGGACTTCAGTTCAACCGTGATCATGGTGCATGCAACTGTGCCGAAATATCGGAAGTCAACTCAACAAAATTTAATCATGGTAAATATCCCGTTATTTCATAAAAATAGTAACTTACTTTTACATTTTAAAATAATAAACAAATTAGTACCTCCTTCTGATCAAGCTCCAGTCCTTTCAGCACATCATCTAGGTGGAACTCTTGGACGGGCATCTTCCTGGCTTCGGAGAAGGTGAGATGACGCAGAAGGACATTGGAGCCAAATGTCAGCGCATCCATGTCCTCTGTTGCCGCTGCAAATACTTTACCGGCACGTACCTATGACGTACCGATGGTTTTTCTATGACTTTTTTTAATACAACTAGCTAATGGAACAACGTATGGCCCACCTGATCTTAAGTGGTAACCATCACCTATAACAAAGCATTGCCTCGTAGGTCACGGTCAGGAACGTGCCCTACGCTGATCTTCCCTGCGTCCATCAACTAGAGGCATAAAATTTCGTCAAATTTTGTATCATCCGCCCTTGATGTGCGGGCTGGTTTTTGCGAAAGTAGGCCGCTGACGGGCCCTTTTTGCGTGACCCTTGACACGTGTTGCTCGAACTTTTTAGGGTTCCGTAGCCAAATGGCAAAAACGGAACCCTTATAGATTCGTCATGTCTGTCTGTCTGTCTGTCTGTCTGTCTGTCTGTCCGGCCGAGTCACAGCCATTTTTCTCCGAAACCATAAGAGCTAGACTGATGAAACTTGGTGAGTAGATGTATTCTGTAAACCGCATTAAGGTTTTTACACCAAAATAGAAAAAAAACTATAAATTTTGGGGGTCCCCATACTTGAAACTGAAACTAAAAATTTTTTTTTCATCGAACCCATACGTGTGGGGTATCTATGGATAGGTCTTCAAAAATTATGTTGAGGTTTCTAATATCGTTTTTTTCTAAAACTATAAATTTTGGGGGTCCCCATACTTGAAACTGAAACACAAAATTTTTTTTTTCATCGAACCCATACGTGTGGGGTATCTATGGATAGGTCTTTAAAAATGATGTTGAGGTTTCTAATATCGTTTTTTTCTAAACTGAATAGTTTGCGCGAGAGACACTTCCAAAGTAGAAAAAAGTTGGTCCCCCCCCCCTCTAACTTCTAAAATAAGAGAATGATAAATCCAAAAAAAATATATGTTGTACATTACTATGCAAACTTCCAACGATATTTGGTTTGAACGAGATCTACTCAGTAGTTTTTTTTTTATACGTCATAAATCGTAAACCCCAATTTACCTTTCGACGAACTTCAAAAACCTTTATATTATGTTAATTGATGCTACGGAACCCTTCATGGGCGAGTCCGACTCGCACTTGGCTGCTTTTTAGGTTCTACGACACTCCGGTTTCCTCACGATGTTTTCTTTTACCGTTTTGAGAGTACTGGCATAATGCACATAAATTTTTCGACAGTAAAACTCATTGGTACACGACTGGATTTTAACCCACGACCTTCGGATCTGAAGGCGGGGCCGCTACCACTAGACCACCAGTGCTCTTTCAACTAGAGGCATACAGATGTTAAGCCTCACGAGTAATTTTACGGGCACCTACACCCTTCAAACCAAAACAAAGCAGAAATAGGCATGGTGGCAGTCCACCATGCCTATTTCTGCCGTGTTTTGGTTGTGGTCGACGAACTACAAGAACTTTTATATTATGTTACTTGCTGCTATGGAACCCTTTATGGGCGAGTCCGACTCGCACTTGGCCGCTTTTTAAATACATACCAAAGCTGCACACTGTGCCTCGGCCTCACAAGGAGCCTCAACAACCGGGATTCCCATAAGTTTGAGCAGCTCCCGAGCCTCTTCTCCGTGATGTCTTGTCACCTTCACTAGTCTACGGTTGAACTTCTCTATTGAAGCTGTGTCACCTGAAATAATGGATGGATGAGAACTGAGAGAAATGAGTGAAGGAAAAATAAACTAAATCAAATATTAACTTTTTGATCCCCCATGTTTCAGGAAGGGCAATTTAGTGTTAAAAGTACTCTTCAAATAATACTACTCGAAAAATTAGTTGCGGTGCCATAACAGGGTTTATATTGAACCTAGACTACAGGACTACCTGTACCTAACAACAAATGCGCAATAAATTATTTGAATTTGAATTATAATAAAATTACTGTAATTCAACACTGCGATGTAGACACACCAGCGAAAGCTGCTCGTCTATAAATAAATAATAATAATGATTATTATATAATGTTTGTCTGTTTATTGTCTACTTTACTGTTTTTATAACGCTTTTATTAGCTTCACCTGTATGTATGTATGTATGTAACCGACCTCTTTGAGCTCGATTTTCTCCTACTTTGAACTATCAGATTTGATTCAAACTTTGCACACCTGTCAAAGGTCGATGACAATGCAATAATATGAAAAAAAAAAAAAAAAAAAATTTTTTTTTTTTTTTTTTTTGTCCCCACGTCCCCACGCTTTTTTGTACAATAATATAATTTTTTCAATTGATTATTACAGTTTTATTATTAGTTATCACCATGTTTTATCTGTGGAAACTTTTAATAAGCCTTTAGTTATTATTCTTTTATTTAATGTATGTACAGTTGCGGTATGAAAATGTTCGTCACCTTAGAGTCGGTTTTCGCTTGCACCAGTGCCTTGATCATGAACACATTTTGACATAATTTGTGACGTTAACTTATCGGTGTATTCTGTCTATTCAGTTTCAAAAGGTAGTATGTAATTGTGATGCATTGAACAAATCAAGTTAAACGAACATTTTCATTCTGCCACTATACCTAGCTGTAAGTTTTCTTAAAATTACAAAAATAAAATAAAATATTCCTTCAATGTATATAACCTGCTTCTGTAGCCTTCTGAAGCTCCTTCTCTGCTTCCTCCCGTCTCTCAGCTCTCTTGTTCAGCTGGTGCGACTTCATGTCAGGAGGTTTCCCGTCAAAGACATACACCGGCTTGATGCCATTCTCAACCAGTCTGATGGTGCGATAAAATGTGCCCATTAAATGGGACGTGGTTTCACCATCAACTGACACCAGCTGTGCACCTGGTAAGTTTGATTAAATTAAATGCCGAAACTGTGGTGAATTTTATCAAACCTATGCAAATTATGTAGTTATTTCAATATGCATAACATAATTAGTTCGTTCCGTATCTAACGTTGATTTATAAACATGAACTAAGAATAAAATACATGTCAACTAGAGGTAGAGTACTGTGCATTATATTGTTAATGAAGCAGCTAACTAACCTTCACTTCTCACAGCTATCAGGAACTGGTATAGGCTCATAGAAGCATCGATGGCAATTTTACGGCCTGAAAATGTAGAAATGTAGAGTGAAAACACTTACTATTTGGAACATTTGTTTGGTATTTTACTAGTTAGTTTTTCTACATACCAAAGTAGTTTTTAATTTCCATTTCTTTCACTGCTTGTGGTGCAATATCTGCTATAAGCTTAGATAAACCTAGAATACCCATGTTGATTTATGTTTTAATCCCAAGAGCCAGTCAAGAGGAAAAATACTAATTTATAATCGCCCAACCGTGTGAACCGTGGCGGGAAAACAAATAGCTGTTTTTTTTAAGTCTATGAGCGTTGACTGATGACTGACATGACATAACATTTGACTTGACGTAACATTAACGTGATTTTTTTTTTCTCCCTCTTTTTTATGTTAGTGGAACGAGACAGAGGTGACATAACATCCCATCGTATTCGATAGTGATGCCCCAAAGTGCAATCGTGCAATCAATCGCAGATCTTCTTTTTATTAGTAACGACGATATAGAACATGTATTGCTATATATTTTTTAAATACTTGTATTCAATGTAAGCTTCTTTGTCATTAACGAGTTATCTGTTCAATTAAAGGTGATACAAGACAAATTAATTACTTGTAGCTATTTTCTACAAGATCTAGCAAATGACTTTTATAACTACTGCTAATGAAAATCAACAGACAGGTATAATCGTTGAAAAAACAATCGTTTTGTTTGAAAAATGTACCTACAGACTTTGGTTATGTTACATGTATGTAACCTTTTATTTACAACAGAATATAGGTACATTATTTACAAAAAATATTATTATAAAACGTGTATGTAACCTAAATAACTTACATACTCAGCTAGTATGTAACCTACATAAACCTACTAGTTGAGTTACTAATCCTCACCATTTTAACCCTTGTAACATCGATGTTACAGTCCGGCAAGTATAACTTGGCGGGTCTGAAGCTAGCCGTTTGGTCAATCTTCCATCAGTCATTGGCCATTCCATTAACGATCGAACAGCTCACTTCAGACCCGCCAAGTTATACTTGCCGGACTGTACTGTCAAGTTAGCACGCACCTCGAGCCCTCCCCTGCCCTGGCCACTGGCCCCTTCAAGCATTTCCTTCAATTCAATCAATGCCTGCCTGCAAGCCTTGTGCAAGCCTGCAGCCGCAGCCTCAGGCTCCTCTATTTTAGTAGTTTTCTCTCATCTCACTCACTCACGCTCGGTTGGTGCGTGTCGTGTACAGTGTGTAGGCGTGTTATTGATCGTAGTTTCGAATAAAAAATATAATATCGAGTGAAACATTTCCATATCCTACAAAATGGGTAATTATTTTACGATCAATATGGAAGAGAATTTCAAAAAGAATCAAGAGTTCATTCAAACTATTAACAAAATCAAGGTATGTTGTTAAAATGACATTGTCATGTTTGTTTATTTTTTTAACTTATACTTAGTACTTAATTATTAGGTAGGTAGAGGTATGTGCCTACCTGTAAAAATACTTACCCAAATTATGGACATCATTATGTTACTAATTTTATTAAGTGTAGGTAGGTACCCAATGGAAGTTGACACATATTATTTAATCTGTTTTATAGATGGAAAGGCAAATTCAGCTGCAGTACCAGTTACAAGAAAGACAAATGGCTTTAACAATAGCAAAGAACAGAGATACTTGCTTGTGGTTTACCGCTTTCTACGTCACATCCGCTGCTGGTTTATTTACTGGGTAATTAAAATATGAATTGGTGTACCTACCTATAAGTTACCATTGAGAGAACTGGTGATCTAGTTGTAGCCAGCGTTGACTGGCCATCTAATCGAAATGGTATTAGCCGGCCCTCATGGGCCTGGCTTGCGGGGCTTGTGGCAACCGTAGGTTATGAGGCCCGAGCAGACTAGGTCCCATCTTCTGTTGCAATGAAATCTTTGTTTCAACCGTCAGTTTTTACATGTTTTTGAGCTTCGATTGCATTAAGTAGGTATAAAACGAATATGAATTGCAATCCTTGCTTGTCAGACACAAGGCTTTGTTTGTATTCGTTTTTATTGCAATCGAAGCTCACAATCATGTAAAAACTGAGGATTGCAACAAGCATTTGATTGCAACAAAGATACGTGATCGCCCCACAGATAGTTCGTCAATTAGTCAGAAATGAAATCGAAAAATGGTTGCCTCGCGCCCCGGGCTTGTGGTTCAACCACCGTTCATGTAACCCAACCTAAAACCTAGAAAACGTGGTTAAGTGCACGAAAAGAGCTTCTTCGAGGGGCACTTAATCCTATAACCACACTGGTTTGACAGAATCAGTGGGCACCACAACTTGCCCAAAATATGAAGATACTTTACCCTACTTTACTGCAATACGTCAGTTAGTACCTAGATATTTACTAATAATTATGCCCTAACAGTTTCAGAAGAACGAAAAGACCCTACCTTCTAATGCCCCTAATACCTCTGACATTTGCAACTCTCTACTACTGGGATCTTGCGTATGGCAACAAAGTACATAGGATAAGAAGTAAGTAAACAACAAACATTATTAATTAAGTAGGTACTTAAGCTACATTAATTAGGTTGTGGGTTCCATCCCCACCGTGAACAAATATTTGTGTGGTGAACGTAGATGTTTGTTCTCTGTCTGGGTGTTATACATATTGTATTCTAAGTATTTACAAACAATACATAAATATATGTGCATAAAAATATTATACCAGCTATCTGGCTCCCATAGCAGAAGCTCTGCTTAATTTGGGGCTAGATAGTGTTGTGTGGATTGTCCACAATATTTTTATTTATTCAATTTGTATCGTGAATAGCCTATAGGTACCTAAATGTAATACCAACTAACTTGTACATATAATTTGTTTTTATTGTTATTGGGCACAAACTTCCCTTACTGCCCTTATTTGTTTGTATTGTACATCCGGAACGGGAGAGCACTGGTGGTCTAGTGGTAGTGGCCCTGCCTTCCGATCCGAAGATCGTGGGTTCAAATCCACTCGTGTGCCAATAAGTTTTTCTGCCCAAAAATTATGTGCACTATGCCAGTACTCTCAAAACGGTGAAGGAAAACATCGTGAGGAAACCGGCGTGTTGTAGAACATAAAAAAAATCGAGCAACACGTGTCAAGGGTCACGCAAAAAGGGCCCACCAGTGGACTACTTGCGGAAAAACCTGCCCGCACATCAAGTGCGCATGATAAACTTGCCAACGTCCGGAACGGACACACTGTGAAAACTGTACCTACCTAGCCAAAGACAATAAAATATTTTCTGTACAACAGTTAAGCAATAAACATTTCTGATTTCTGGTCTGTTTATTTCCAGTGGAAGCTGAGCATATCATGACCCATGAAGCAGATTATCTGGAAACTCCTTGTGGTCTGCCAACACCGTCGTCCATCGACCTCGGTCGCCTTGAAGCGGAAGAGAAGATAAAGATTCATCCTCCACTTTTGTAAAAATGCATAGTTTTTTATGCCTGTACTACACAGAATAGCGGTCTTAGGCCGAGTAGTAAGAGTGTTCAAGTGGAAAGATATTTTGTTTAATAATTTTCAAAGAGAGAAGAATGACTTGGGGAGATCACTAAACCCAGCAGTGGGAAATAACAAAAAAAATCGAAGCTCTAAAATCATCTACTAAATTATGGTAATATGTATTTACTATTTATACCTAAAAAATTATATCTTGGTTACTTATGAAAAAATTTGGAGAAAAAATAGTTATGTCAATATCGCCACATAGCACACCCCAAAGGGTTAATTCCAAATAATTAAAGCTACAAGTGACATCTATTCTATTTTCAAATTCCTATATATTTAAATGAAGTACCTACGTTGAATTTGACTTAATTTATTAAAAGTTACAAGATTTCTATGTCTAACCCCCGAATACTGAAACGCAACTCAGATTTAAGCACGTCTCAAGCGAAGAATATTTGACAGCTTTCAATGAAAATCTGTCTGTCTTGAGACGTGCTTAAATCTGAGTTGCGTTTCAGTATTCGGGGGTTTGTCTTATTATATAAAATATTTTTCAATGTGTTCAATGTTCAGAAAGGTGTGCCTTCGCATTTTGCGAGTAGCTGCCTAGTTAATCGCACATTTCTGTATTAGAATTAGATACTAGCTGCCAGTGGCGTAGCTACCGGAGGGCTAGATGGGGCAGTGAGAGTCCGAGGGGCCCCCAAGTTTAGGGGGCCCCTCGGACTCAGACTTAAGAACTATAAAGTGAGCTAGTGAACATTTCTCTCACATTCGAAATATAAATAAACTAGATTCCAGTAACGCGAATTTAATAATGGCAACTCATTTAAAACAACAAAGGGGAATCCCCAACAAGTTTCGAACATCTTTCTGGAGCATTCTGGAACATTTTAATTTTTTCATATTTTTTTCATTTTTTTTGGATCTGGAGTAACGTCTAATTCGGAACATGGATATAAAATAACGATTTTTTAATAGTTTAGTTGGGGCCCTAGTTTGTTTTTTGCCCCAGGGCCTTTGGTTACCGAGTTACGCCACTGAGCTGCTGACAATTTCCACTTGCGTCCTCTCGCTTGGTGGCACTAATTGCTTACATAATAAGTATATATTACAGGCACCTTCCCTCCCTCTAAGGATTTCTGCTATCTTGGTACTTTTTCTCTGATAAAAGATAATTATGTATAATGTAGTAAAGTAAGTAAAAATATAAAGCTAAAGTAAAAGTAGTAAAGCTAGTGTAAGGTACATTCACTGGTACGTGATGTACCCTTAAAGATTTAAATAGAATATTTAGATATTTTACTATTTAAATCTATGCATTTACAATAATAATAATATAGGATTATGCAAATACTTATCAGAATGCCTAACAGCTATATCATGTTAAAAGTTCACCTTTTAGAACGACTAATAAAGTGATCAATTAAGATTCCATTATCAATAAGCATGTATCTAAAATGCTCGACTAAGCTAAGCTTGCACCTCGCGTCGATTATAAGAAGTCTAAAAATCGATCGAAAAATCGTCGGTCTGCAAAAATGTATTCGCTATGACTTTTAAAAATAAAACAAAATGTTTGTTAGATTTTAAATCGCATTTATTGTTTTTAACGATTTATTATAATATGTACATTAAAATATACACAAAAAGGCGAGGTGAAACTTAGCTTGATGGATCTATATTATTCACAAACTCAAATCATTCTATATTCTATGTTATTTAGATAGTTATACGCATAATGGAGCTTATACCTTTTTTATTAGAGTTGTATTGCTTTTATAGATTTGTATTTATTTCATTAGGTACCTAATTATTAATGTACTTATTTTATTTTTATTTTTTTATAAGCTTGCAGGTACTTATTTTTAATATACGCATTTACGTACCTTAGATAACATTAAATAAAAAAAATTTTGGCTTACCGATAAGTTAGTTACCTATAAGTTTACCTAGTTAACAATAATTATAAAAATCTATTACTTTTGTTAAATTTTACTGGCAGGATACCGATTCAGTATTGTTGTACTTATTATTAAATAAAAATCATCTTTTGACTGTTTTACTGTTGTTTGTATTATTATGTAAGTATATTAACAAGTGAAAACACTCCCATAATTAACTACTTACCTAATTATCTAATGTAAAACCAAAAAGAAAATGTTAGTCTCTGCAAAACTAG
This sequence comes from Thera obeliscata, assembly GCA_947578465.1. Taxonomy (NCBI): domain Eukaryota; kingdom Metazoa; phylum Arthropoda; class Insecta; order Lepidoptera; family Geometridae; genus Thera; species Thera obeliscata. The sequence continues at coordinate 17,133,325 of OX387916.1, forward strand.
ACGCGCTTGATATTGAGAAACGAATCCACAGAAGCATCATCAAACATAATTACCTATATTATAGGTACCTACTTAAACTCATAGATTATGTAATGGTTTTCTTTTTATAATTATTCCAACTTTACTTCGACTCCTTTTTAATAAATCATTTAAAATGAAACGCAAATATAAAGCTGTGCCACGTTCCGCATTAGACATAATAATAATATAATATAATAAGTTATTATATAATCGATATGTACACGTTTATCGATCTATCGTAGCTTCACCTAACTAAGTATTGCAGTGATTGTCTAAACGACTGGATACAAACCCGCGACCGCAGGATCGCAAGACGGGGTTACCTACTACCACTAGACCACCAGTGCTCTTAAGTGTAGCTATAGTTTAGTTTATTGCCTACGTGCTTTAAAGCTAGTTATGCCTTGCAATACGCCTGAAATAGTCCAGTAGGGATACAATATTTTTTCCACATAACCTTCGATAATTCTAAAGTTTTTTATTTTCTCTGGGTGGATAACTTTAGTGAATTCATTGCTATGTACAAAAATGCTAACAGTTTAGAGCTATGCAATAGGTATTAAGTAGGTATTTCCTATTATTTCATATTACAACAATAATATAAAATTTTAAATTAAATGATTTACTGTTTCTTTATTAATACCATCTTAACTATATACAACGTGTATCAAAATATGTGTACTATCCCGAAGGGGGGTGAATTTCCATCCCCCGGGGAACAACTTTTGTTCAACGACTTTTCGAACTTCGATTGGTATCTCTGAAAAAAACTGCAACGAAGTTTCAACATGAACAGCTGACTTTATACAAAGTGACAACCCTAAACTCAGCTACAGAGGTAGCAGGTAGTAGTAGTAGACCTACAGAGGTAGTAGGTCAAGGGGTCAAGGGGTTACAAGGATAGGGTTGTCAATTTATTTAGGCATTATGAAATTAAATATTTTTGTATGGGAAACTGAAAATAGGAATTTTTAATTTTCTCCCCCCCACAACTGATCACCATTGTGGTCTGAAACCCCCCACCTTCGCATAGTACACATATTTAGATACACCTTGTATTAGTGGAAATGCTAACAGATAGGTACTGTGGAACAATGGAAAACTGAAAATGTCCCGTAACTCATTGTATTTTATTTATGAAACAAAAGGCATAGCACGCATTTGTTGAAACTTTTGTATGGAAGCATAGTTTATTATTACGAATATGTAGGCACAAAATTATAAATTTAAATTCAATATTTCGCTTATCGCAAAGTAAAAATACAATTACTTGTGCAGCATATTACACAGTTGTCAGTTGTTAGAACTTTTTGTATGGTGTAACCGACTGTAACCATTATACCAATAAGCGTAGGAAATTATTTGAAAAAAAAAATTTATTCAATGAGTTACGGGTTACGGGACATTTTCAGTTTTCCATTGTTCCACAGTACCTATCTGTTAGCATTTCCACTAATATATAGTTTAGATGGTATTAATAAAGAAACAGTAAAACATTTAACTTAAAATTTTATATTATTGTTGTAATATGAAATAATAGGAAATACCTACTTAATACCTATTGCATAGCTCTAAACTGTTAGCATTTTTGTACATAGCAATGAATTTACTAAAGTTATCCACCCTGAGAAAATAAAAAACTTTAGAATTATCGAAGGGCATATTCTTCTGGCTACTGGACTAAAACTGGCCATCTACCTTCCCAGTAGTAATTTTGTTTCACCTTGCTTCAGTTGTCATTTCCGATTGTCATAGCAAGTTGCTAGGCAACCGACAAACTTGTTTGGGTGCCTACCGTAAACAAATGAAACTTGACAGGCCCGAATCAAAACCAAGACTAGAAATCTTGGAAAATTGTATAAAAATAAAACATTTGGGAATATTTACAAAGAAAATGGATGATGCGCGACAGCATTACGTGTACCTACGTAAGTACTACAAGTTTGTACATTTTGCTAAAAGCTAGGGTGGCTAACTGCCTTGTGGATTCTGTCGTGTCCCTTTGCAGGGAAAATACCTCCCTAACTTTATAGTTCTCTCTGTTTTGGGTTACGCCACAGGACCAGGTTAACCCGTAAGCTGCTGTACCTTAGGTGTCGATCACCATACATGCTTAGTTACAGTAGATTAGATCGTCATAGTCATCGTGGATTGTAAGCTCAAGACGATCGACGACTATAATATAGTTTTAGTAAATCTTCATCATTATCGTGGATTTCGGTAGAGACGTTTTCATTAGGAGTCCCATTTATGGTGGTTTAGAAAGGATAATAGGGGGTGCCCTTAGCCCATTACACATTCATCTACTTATAAGCATTGTTTGTTTTTTATCTACTAAAGTACCGACCTACTAACATCATATTTCAGGAAGTTTATAGGTACCTAGTTAACTGCTTAGGGTTAAGTAGGTAGTTATTGAAGCCCACCCATCGATAATAATATTGTTGCGGTTGCTTGGAATAAAACAATCGATATTTTACAATGGTTACTGCCACGGTTACCTCCGATATTCAAATTCGGTAGCAATAAGCATAAAATTTGCATTTTACTTCATGTCCCAATTCCAAGCCTCAATGCATCGTAAAAATGGTTTGCAGGCTTGAGTTCCAGAACATAAGTTGGTGAAAATATGAGTCAAGTACAGAACGTAAAAAAGGAGGACAAAAAAAAGGATGGCGTACAGAAACAGGTTGCGAAAAAGAGTCCCGAAAAGAATATGTCGGAGATCGACGAGCATATTCTAAAGAGGTTTGAAATAAAAAAGAGGTTGGGCAAGGGTGCTTACGGGATCGTGTGGAAGGCTATTGATAAAAAGTCTAAAGATGTTGTGGCGATCAAAAAGATATTCGATGCGTTTCGGAACCAGACGGACGCTCAAAGAACTTTTAGAGAGATTATATTTCTCCAGTCGTTTAGAAACCATCCGAATATCGTGAAGCTGCATAGCATACACCGGTGAGTCTTTTATCTTCCTCATAGATAGGTCTCCCGTCTGACGGGCCGACTAAATTATGAAAGTCGTGAGCGAACGAACTATATTTATCCCAAGTTGAATGAAGCTGAAGCACTGGTGGTCTAGTGGTAGCGGCCCCTTCTTCCGATCCTAAAGTCGTGGGTTCAAATCAAGTCGTGTAACAATGAGTTTTTCTGTCGAAAAAGTATGTGCACTATGCCAGTACTCTCCACCGGTGAAGGAAAACATCGTGACACTAAACACTAAAGGCCATATTAATAAACGTAGACTAAGCTAAGATTAAGTTTACTCCAGGTTTTAGAGCAGAAGTAAATAATTTTGATATTAATAAACAAAGAGTAAGGAGGAAGTAAGCTAATCCGAGTCTACTCTCGGACTAAAAGTTAATCCCAGATGGCACCTAGTTTAGAGACAGAATAAGCATAGAGTAACATGACAATGCATGATTTTTGTAAATTTTTACATAATCATAGCCTTGAAACGACTGTTATTTTCATGGTTATTTGATAAAATTGTGCAAATAGCTACGTAACATGGATAGAGACTATTATGTTGAGGATTTGAGAGTGATAGAAGAATTAGATGAGTTTGAAAACCAAATTCCATCAGTGCGATGAATAAAAGTTTACAAGATTCGTAAAAATCCATTAGAAGATCTTGAAGAAACTGAATGTAACTCTTAGCCACCTGACGTATTTTTCAGTTACACTACCACCTGGCGTCGGTCCTGGAGACCGCTAGCCTATTTTTCATGTTTTATAATCATTTTTTAAAATAGTATGCTAAATAAAAGTCACATCTGTATTTTCACAATGTTTTTGTTTATTATAAGTTTTTGAACAATGCAAAAGTATACATTTACTTACATGCGTAATTACTTGCATTCTTCCATGCAAAACGCGTGTAAGCTAAAGTAGTTTCTGTGCCTTTCCAATGGAACATCGTCGTCAGAAGATGAATCTTCCATCGGTGATGGTATGGTTTTCATTTTCAGTAGGTTGTCGCATTCAATGATGTGATCACCTGCAATCTTCATTCAGTAGTAGATTCTTTCGATCTACTGCCCTTTTCATCATTGACATGGTGAAAAATCAATTAGACTCGGATTTTTAATTAGACGAAGCTAGCTGACGTTTACTGTGTTGTCAGTTTTTGATGAAATAAAAATAGTGTTGTGACAAAGTGAATGATTGAAAAAACTCCTGAATGAATGAAATTGCCTCGTTTTTCTAGTGAATAGTTAGTGTGCCGAACTTGACTTGACGTGCTTGGTTGAGGATCCATATCGTTTGCGCGAAACAATATAGCAACAAAATACACAACAATTACCACAAACACAACGTAACGAAAAACTTTACAAAAACAATAACTGAACAGCGTGAGCGCAGAAAAACATTCGTGCTATCAGACCAGAGGTTATAAGCCGAATTACAAACAAAATGGTGGCGTTCATCGGTGTTGGCACTAGTCGCCACGCCGCGCTTTGTAATAAAACGTCAAAAAACTGATTGTACCTAGTTACATACTACAAGTAACTTATATCATAGCACTTTTATACATTTTTTTATACAAATTTCAATATTATTTTATAGTTTGAAATGATTAACTATTCACTCATTGTTCATTCATCTGATTGAACGAGAACTGAACGCAGCACTATTACTTTAAATGTAGCAACATTATTTTACAAAGTGACATTAGCAACTGTCAGTCGGTATCGTCTAATTAAAAATCCGACAATAGCTGGTGATTCAAGAAGTGGCTTTATACCACCCCTTAAAATAAAGCAGTAACGTTTTGTGGACCTCTTACCATGCTTTCGTTTTATTTTTGTATGTGTTTAGAGATTTGTCCTCTATTATACCCGCGCATTTCTTGAGAGCATCACGATTTTAAAATATTATTTTATGTATAACAAATTGACATCAATCAACCTTTGACAAGATATCAACAAACAAATCAATAAAACAGTCTGTCAAACACAAAATATTATCTTGTCAGTGTAATCATTTTCATTCTTTGGCTGATTTGGCTCACTCTTTTTACTTTTCAATTTCAAGGGTTGCCATATCGCACGTGCTAATCCTGAATTAGCGAATGTATTGTTACTCCGAGGATACTCCTTGTTTATTAATAACATTGAAATGTCATAGGTAATACTCGGTTAGTCTAAGATTAACTAGTCTAAGAGTAATCACGAATTATGCTAGGATTAAGAGATTCTTATTAATAGGGCCCTAAGGGTCTTATTAATATTCCTGGCGTAGCGTTGGACTAGTTGATCCGTGTTTTGTCTCTTGCATTGACATGCAATTGTCAACTCGAACAAATGTGACAAATCACGATTTAACTACTCCAGCGTTGCGCCAGGATTATTGTGCGAATGATGTACCTATTTTTTTTGCCAAATCCCAAGTTGAATTCTTAACGGTCCAGTGCGTACTACTTGACTAAGCAACAAACATCCTAACATCCAAGTATCCAAACGAATAGTTATGATTATTTGTAACCCCTCTTAATTTACTTCATTTGATTAGGAATACGGATTGCTTGCTAGTAGAATTTTTATCTAAGCGCTTCCGCTCTTTCGAACTTCCGAGGACTTCGAGCGGTCCTATTAACTTCCATGAACAGAATGCGCAAGTAGCTGATCCAAATTGGCCAGTAGCGGATCATAATTGGCCAGTAGCTGATCAGAATTGGCCACTAGCTCAAAAAAGAATTGAGAAAATTTGAGAATAGCAATATCGTATCCCCAAAATGGGTAGACTGTTGGAACAAAATTACATAATGTAGTACCTAAGATCTCTTTACACAGTTTTACAATAAATAATTCTTATTCATACTACTGACATCCGAATATCCAAACGAATAGGTATGATTATTTGTAACCCCTCTTAAATTTACTTAATTTGATTGGGAGTACAATTTTCATCTAAGCGCTTCCGCTCTTACGAGCTTCTGAGGGCTTCGAGCGGTCCTAACTACCATGAACAGAATTATTCACAAGTAGCTGATCCAAATTGGCCAGTAGCTGATCAGAATTGGCCACTAGCTCAAACAAATAATTTGCCAGGGCACTGAACAACCGCGACATCTACCTCGGATTCGAATACATGGAGACTGATCTGCACAACGTGATAAAACGCGGCAACATACTCAAGGACATACATAAGCGGTACATCATGTACCAGATGTTGAAGGCCACTAAGTACATACACTCGGGGAATGTGATCCATAGGGATCAGAAGCCGAGCAATGTGCTCATTGATAGCGCTTGTCGGTAAGTGTAGTTAGAAGGCTGGTAGTCTATAATGGTCTGAGAGCCCTGGTGGCCCCGACTTCTGATCATAGGGTCGTGAATTCAAATTGAGTCCAAGTGCTCATTGATGGGGCTTGTCGGTAAGTGTTTAAGGTAGAAGTCTGGTAGTAGCAGACCTCTGATGGTCTGATAGCGCTGGTGGCCTAGTGGTAGCGGCTCCGCCTTCCGATCCTAAGGTCGTGAATTCAAATTGAGTCGTGTACCAATGAGTTTTTCTCCCCAAAAATTTATCTACACTATGTCAGTGCTCTCAAACGGTGAAGGAAAACATCGTGAGGAAACCGGTATATCGCAGAACCTAAAAAACGTTCGTTGTCAAGTGCACGAAAAAAGGAAGAGGGTGCACTTAATATCCTTTCACCACACTTGGTTCGAAAGAATCAGTGACACGATAAGAACGATAAGAACTCTTTGTGAAAGTTTGTTTAAGGAAGTAGGTACTGATTATCACCATGCCTATTTCTACCGTGAAGCAGCATCGCTGTGTTTCGGTTTGAAGGGTGTGGGTGCCGGTGAAATAACTGGCACGTGAGGCTGAACATGCCTCAAGCGATGGACACAGGACATAAAGTTGTGTCAATTGTACAATCAATGGTACAACTGACACTAAGGTCCTCATTATGGTGTGGGAAATCTGTTTTCTTCTGGCTTTTCTTCGCAAAAAAAGTAGCAGTCTTATGTTTCGACTTCCGGTTCGTGATCGTCATTCAAGTAACTTTATTTTCCGTCGGTTGTGTGTGGCCAGCTCTTTAAAACTGAGTCTTTTTGTTGTTTTTAAATAAGTATTTCTATTTGCAGAGTAAAATTAGCCGATTTCGGTTTGGCCCGATCAGTGTCCAGCATGTATTCGGGGGGTGAAGATGGCGCGGACCCGTGCCTCACAGACTACGTGGCTACCAGGTGGTACCGCGCGCCGGAGATACTCATCGCTAGTAAGAAGTAAGTAGACGATGTTTTGCTTCACCGTCAGATGTATTATTACTCTCATCGTTCGGGGTCATTCAAGTTTTACGTAAGCAGATTTTTTTACAATTATTTACCCCCCCTCGCCTCCCTTCCAAATTCAATTTGTGGACCCGAATGATTTTTCACAAAAAGAATTCATCCTGCATTATTGAACGATTGGATTCTGTTGCGTATAAGGTTCAATTTTCATTTATATTATACAAAAAAATAATGGAAATAGCATTTTTTCCCTATTTACTTTTAATATCTCAATCTTACCTAACTATCATGTTGCTCTCGTGGTTTCGGACTTGGCCATCACCACCCTTTTCAAAAAAACACCCCGTATGCAAAATGTAGCAAAATAAGAACCTGGAATAACCACTTCTTTCATCAATTATTAACACATTTATTTCGGATAGATCAATCCAATAATGCAGGGTACTAATGGTACAATAATGCAGGGTGTAATTTTTATTAAGATTGCCCTTAAAACATTCAACTTTCTCAGGGTTAAACAGCTTACAAAGCCTGGTTATATCCTAGTCATTACATTGTTATGTTCACTGCGCTTCTACCGCTTGCCACGGCCAAGGTCGACTTCCAATTTGTTCAGCTTATTTGTTATTTTTTAACGTAGGTAAAATAAAATAGTCACGAATGAAATAGCCTTGAGGTGCATATATTTTCTAAGCCATAGATACTGTCAATGTTGATAACTGTGATTTCATAAACGATTACAAGGCTATTGTCCAGTTAGTAGTCTCAGGAACAACATGACATGTGATCCTCGAATGCCCCTTAAACTTAAGGGGAAAGTTTACAAAACGGTCATAAGACCTGTAGTATTGTATAGATCTGAGTGTTGGGCAACGAAAGAGACGGATGAGAGAAGAGTGCATGCTGCCGAAATGAGAATGTTGCGATGGATGTGTGGAGTGACAAGGATGGATAAAATAAGGAATGAGTATATTCGAGGAAGTCCCGCTTAGTTTGGGTAAGTTCACCGAGCCATTGACAACTTCTGATTCCAACCAATTAGCCTCATACCCTTGCAGCAAGGCTTGCAGCTGATTGGTTGGAATTGTCTATGCTCGATGAACTTCATCAAACTTGGCGGTAAAGCCTGCCTTCGTACACAAGGATACGCATCAAACTATACACTGCTAGCTCTTATATCCTTGCAGTAAGCGTCATTTTTAGGGTTCCGTAGCCAAATGGCAAAAACGGAACCCTTATATATTCGTCATGTCTGTCTGTCTGTCTGTCTGTCTGTCTGTCTGTCCGGCCGTGTCACAGCCATTTTTCTCCGAAACCATAAAAGCTGGACTGATGAAACTTGGTGAGTAGATGTATTCTGTGAACCGCATTAAGGTTGGGGGTCCCCATACTTGAAACTGAAACTCAAAATTTTTTTTTTCATCAAACCCATACATGTGGGGTATCTATGGATAGGTCTTCAAAAATGATGTTGAGGTTTCTAATATAGTTTTTTTCTAAACTGAATAGTTTAAGCGAGAGACACTTCCAAAGTAGAAAAAAGTTGGTCCCCCCCCCTCTAACTTCTAAAATAAGAGAATAATAAATCCAAAAAAAATATATGTTGTACATTACTATGTAAACTTCCAACGATATTTGGTTTGAACGAGATCTAGTCAGTAGTTTTTTTTTTATACGTCATAAATCGTAAACCGCAATTTACCTTTCGACGAACTACAAAAACCTTTATATTATGTTAATTGATGCTACGGAACCCTTCATGGGCGAGTCCGACTCGCACTTGGCTGCTTTTCTTTGTTTTTAGGTAACTTGAGCTGTATTTTACTGTACTGGTACCTATCAATGTTCTATCTTTCCAGCTACACTAAGGGTATAGACATGTGGTCACTCGGCTGCATCTTGGGCGAGATGCTGATAGGCAAGCCACTGTTCCCGGGAACTTCCACCGTCAATCAGATTGAGAGGATCATGTCTGCTTTGCCACGACCTTCAGCTGAAGGTATGCATCACTGCGTTATGAAACTTTGTTCTGAGGACGATGCTTGCTTTGGCGTTTCTTTCATTTGGATAGGTTATTGATAGAGAGATTGTTTTTCCTGGTTCTTGTATTCATGAAATAAACATGAAATAAACATAAACATTCGTTGATCCACGATGCAAGCTTTTGGACAGCTTTTAAGCTCCTCTTTGACAGCCCTCAAACCTTGGTAGTATTTATGTATCATCTCGTAAAAAATAGCTAGGAGATGTTTGTGGTCCTATAAGAACCAAATTCTTAACTTGAAAAGCATACAATCATTTTTACTTCAACCTTCCAGATATATCAGCAGTTTGCAGCGGCTATGGCTCATCACTGATCCGGGAACAGGCAGCCAATGCAACTGGCAACGCGTCCCTGACATCACTACTGTCTTGTGCTCCAAGAGACGCTGCCGATCTGGTGCAGAGACTGTTAGTCTTCAATCCAGCGAAGCGACTGAGTGCGGAACGGGCTTTGGACCATGAATATGTCTCCAAGTGAGTATGCTGTATACTGATATACTAAAAACTACCTAAGGCATGAAGTTTAGTCTTTCAAGTTTATTTTAAATCAGTCAAGCCACTTGGCCCAAAAATGACCAAACATCTAAACACCCAAACATCCAAATATCCACTCCAAACACCTTATTTACAAACATCTATACATAGGAATCTCAGAACATCTCAAGATCCAAACTCTTTCATGTTAGGATTGTCAAATATCCTCAATATTTGTTTCAGATTCCACCGCGAACGAGATGAGCCGACTCTGCCATCAGACGTACTCCTGCCTCTAAGAGATGACAAGCAGATGTCAGTAGACGATTACAGGAACAAGCTTTACAGCATCATGACTAAGGGACACCACTCCTTTACCAACCAACAGCAAAAGAAGAACCATTCCAGGTTAGTTCTGATTATATCGTCAAACGAGCTTTTGTTTTAAAGAAATCCCTTTGCTAAACATCAGCGTCCTCCATAAATTTCCAGAAAGAACGATTTTGAAGTTTTTTTATTCACTTAAGCTTCACTTCTACGCTTTGAAGGTCACCATTCATGGTCATTTTCCCAAGCACTTATCAGTTCATCAGTTATCAGTTTCTTTCTACGAGCTTCTAGGGCCTGCTCATTCCCACTTCATCTTCATCCTACTGCTGCTAACGTTTTCTAAAATAATACTGTTCCATTCTTTCTACAGCTTAAAATCTCAGACCCTCCCGCAACCCACGACAAAAAGCAAGAGTTTCCAGGAGACTGAAACCAAATACAAGTCCAAACTCAGCGTCTCCGCCGATACGAAACTACGAACAAAACCAGAGCGCCCACTCAAAGAGTACCGTTCCGATCATAGCGTGACTAAGCCTCTGAAAGCGACCAAGCTTTTCGAGCGCCACGAATGGACTGAGACCAGAAACCACGGCGACTACTTCCAGCCTGTTACACGGCAGAGTCCGTCTGAGCTGGGAGTGATGAGTGGGGGGAAGAAAGCGGTGCAGCAACGAAGGAATTCCACGTCGTTCTCTACTGTGACTATAGGGGGGGATGCTGACTATTTGGGGGGGAGGCAGAGACATGGCGTGATCACAGCCAGTGCGCTGATGGACTTGAGGACCAGCATTCGATGATGGTTGGGAATCTTAGGGCTTAGTGCTAAATATTGTGCGGTAGACGACCCTTTCTCGCAATACCACAGCATGTCATCGGCCCCTCGCCAATCAATGTCCTAAAGTACGGCGAGATATTTTTTTACGGCTGGACCACCACGGCTGCACTAAAATAAATATTAGGTGGCGATTTACTAATAATAGTACCTACTGTACTCAGATAATTATTTCATTGTGACTAAGGAGTTTTTATCTCACGATGTCGACTTGTAAATATTTATAAACTGTATTTGATTTTCTAGTCAATATTTTACAATCTATCGATATGTATTTTTATCCGTCCATTTATGAAGTCCAGTCATCTACAGAAAGATTTTTGTTAAACGCCACTGCGAATTTTAAAAAGTCTTCTCTAATTTGTCGATAAACACGCCATTTTGTTTTTGCTACAATTTGATTGGGCGCGTTGCAATTGGCGCCAAAGCTGAATCTGAAGGTATGCCGCGCTTAATGTTAAATTGTATGTTGCTTTTATTTGAATAATTAATATATTATGTACTTTGCTCACTATTTAGTACCTAATAGGTAAGCCGAGAAACACGACATACCTAACCTAGTCTAATCAACATATTCTCTAGTCTTCAAATTAGTTAAATTTATGTATGCGTATAGATTATAGGGTGTGTAGTTGAGAATTTTAGTTTGATTAATAAATATTGGTGTAGGAGACCAAATAATGTACCTACTTATTGATATTCTAGTCAAAATTAGGTTTAGTATAGCACTTTTAATCGTAGTATGTGTAAAATTCTACATTAATTATCAAAGCTCGTTTCAGACAATGTACAGTAACTAAATACTGAGCTAGACAGTTCTCCACAGTCTTTAGTTCCTTTGTTCGGTGTAGGACAGATTCTGGATTGGACAGATTCGTAATTCAGCGAAACCTATTCGCTACTCGATAGAATTATGATTGTCCAAATATCAACATACTTTTTTCCACTGTGCATTGTCCGCAGCGGGCCTTACCTAATATTGGTAGGTACTTGCTCAAGCTCAGATCATTAGATTTGAGGCCAAGTGACCTTAATATAGCTCAAATTTTTAAGTACCTACCTAAGTAGTCTAATAGCTCAATTCTGGTTTTGTACTCTGACTGAAATGATATCTCATAGTTTTATTGTTCCTACAAACAGACTCTTATATTTTTACACAACTTAGTAAACTTTACATCGATTGATCGAACAACTAATAAATAAAGGCTGTTATATACATACCTACCCACTTACTTGGCTGAGAGTTTTTGCCTCGATGTTATTATTTTTATTAATTATATATTTTTTCCCATATTATTGTTGCTGTCAAAAACAAATCTGTGTGGCTTGTTCCGCATGCGACCGACGACAAACTCACAAACTTTACCTCTTCAAGATATGTATTAGCATAGATTTCTCATGGGGGATTTAAATTGATCCAGTGACCGATTAGATGTAATATTAGTACTATACTTACTCTAATGTTTATTTTATCTTTTTAACCGACTTCAAATAAAAAAGGAGGAGATTGTATTTTTTACAGATTAATTTAATTTTCTGCCCCCGTTTTGTAATTGAACCTAACGGATAACTTTTGTATTTCTTGTACCTACCTGTGAATCCATGATTGGTGATCTGTTTAGAAATTAAGTTACTAATATTATTTTTTATGAGCTGTGGTGTATTTTGCTAGCAAATTAAAGATCAAATAAAATGTATGTAGGTACAGTAAAATGTGTTTTTTTTCATTCACACCTATGTCAGCACTGTAGGTATGCAGATATAACACTGCTGTGAGATTTGTTTTTACCAACGATCACCGACTCAGGCTCGTACTCTCTACCATCTGGGCGATTTGAAATCAAAAGTTTGATACTTACTAAATGATAATAGATAACGAAGAATATGCCATGACGATGCCATCATTCATATCAATCGTTCTTTGTCAAAGATAAGTTTTGTTTAAATTTATTTTTTATTGCAATCGATTCTTGAAATCATGTCAAAATTTTACCGATGCGACTAGGTTTTGATCGCTGCAAAGGATACGCAATCACCCCACAGTAATGAGATGGTAGGTTTTTATACACCAAAAATTCTGAAACCTATACCAATCTGCGTCACAAATTCGTCACTAAATATTGGCATACTAGCCAGGCCTTACCCAGTCTGGCCACACAGTCAAGAGGACAATCATCCTAATCGATAGCCAAAGGTCAAGATGTGAAAATAAGGGAGAGGCCTTTGCCCTACAGTGGGACGATCCAGGCTTAAATAAAATAAAATTGATAACGTTATCCCATTGTGCCCCCTCCTAATATTTAACTCTCACTCTCAACTATAGGGCTCATAACTAGAATGAAGCGATTTGCTTCTCGCTATCGCTGTTTACGAGCACCTCATTATGGGAAATATAATATTGAGGAAACAATACTATGGAGAATACATAGAGAATACATGGGAAATTGGCAGACTTGGGAAACTCCTTGCTCATTAAAAATGAGCAATGCTTTCCTGCAAATAGGTATTCTTTTCATCATTCTTCTTTTAGCTTCTTTTTTATCTGTTGCCTAAAACGACGCAAACATCATGACTGCAAAATAAAAAAGATCGCGAAAAAATAAAAAAAACACAAAATGAATCGTTTATTCTTGGTCTTTTCATTTATGATTCTTCTGAACTTGTTTAGCAACGGCTTTGGTAAGAATTGTGTGCCAATCCTGACCTTGGATCCTATGCTGAGGGGTCAGAATATCACAAGCCAGGATGTTAAGGTAAATTTTTTTCGTTTGCCAGTCCCATCTCTTAACTATCAAGTCTTTGAAACTCCGAGAAATGTGACGTAGTTATATTGCTTTTCCCGAGGTTAATTTCGTCATACCTCGAAAATTACCACCTGGATGGCTTTCCCACAACTGCTCGTTTTTCGCGGTCCTTTTTGCCGCGCACGAGTAAGTTGTGGAATGAACTGCCTTCTGCGGTTTTCCCTCAGAGCTACGACATGGGGTCCTTCAAAATGCGGGCCTGTCAATTCATAAAAGGCCAGCAGCGCATCAGCACCACCTCTGGTCAAGCATAAAAAAAGCAGCCAAGTGCGAGTCGGACTCGCCCATGAAGGGTTCCGTAGCATCAAATAACATAATATAAAGGTTTTTGTAGTTCGTCGAAAGGTAAATTGCAGTATTTGCAGTTTACGATTTATGACGTATAAAAAAAACTACTGACTAGATCTCGTTCAAACCAAATATCGTTGGAAGTTTGCATAGTAATGTACAACATATATTTTTTTTAGTTTTATCATTCTCTTATTTTAGAAGTTAGAGGGCCAACTTTTTTCCACTTTGGAAGTGTCTCTCGCGCAAACTATTCAGTTTAGAAAAAAACAATTTAAGTAACCTCAACATCATTTTTGAAGACCTATTCATAGATACCTCACACGTATAGGTGCGATGAAAAAAAAATTTTTGAGTTTCAGTTTCAAGTATGGGGACCCCCAAAATTTATAGTTTTTTTCTATTTTTGTGTAAAAACCTTAATGCGGTTCACAGAATACATCTACTCACCAAGTTTCATCAGTCTAGCTTTTATGGTTTCGGAGAAAAATGGCTGTGAAACGGCCGGACAGACAGACAGACAGACATGTCGAATCTATAAGGGTTCCGTTTTTGCCATTTGGCTACGGAACCCTAAAAACTAGTTAAAATAAATATATTTTAGAAATTAGTGTTGCCCAAATTCAGTCTTGGTCTTGCAGTCTTGGTCTTGTTCTTGCGTTTTTGCAAGACCAAGACCAAGAACAAGACCGCGTATTTTTAGCAAGACCAAGACCAAGACTGACCGTGCAAAACTTGAGCAAGAACAAGACATAGCCTGCAAGACTCTTGCGTCTTGCAGCTAGGACTTAGCGCTATTTCACTGAGTAGTTAGGTGTAACAGTTCGGTGTATAGGTGATTTTCTCTCAATACCTGCAACTTCAGTACCTGCTGAGAGGTTATTTTCTAAAGCATCATTAGTAATTAGAAAACATAGAAATAGGTTAAGTGATGAGTCAGCCAGATGGTTACTTTGTATTAATTCTTGGTCAAAAAAATTGATATAAAGTTTCATAACCTAATGATAAAGCTGTAGATTTGTGTTGTATTTTATTTTTTATTCAAATAAATGATAAATCGTAAAACTCTTTTATTAAATTTCTTATAAGTTGAGGGTTCAATCTCTTTCTAGACAGATGAGTATTGTTCTTTAAAATACAGTCAAGTTATTGTAATTAATTTGTTTTTTTACATGTTTTAGCAAATGTAAGCTTATAAATCATAAATGTTTACTAAGAAACAGTTACTTCCATGGAAAACGACATATAGGTCAGTTGATTTTTCGAATTTCTTATCAAATCTTCAGTTATTTATTAATCTGCTTGATCTTTACTATGGCTATGTTAATGCAAGCTCACAATGTTCCAATTCTAATACGTTTTTCTAAGATTTAAAGTAAACTTTAATAAATAGTAATAGACTAATAGGTAATTGCAAGACTTGCAAGACTCTTGCTGCAAGACCAAGACCAAGACCAAGACTGGGAGCGCAAGACCAAGACCAGGTGTATTGGCGCAAGACCAAGACCAAGACTGGCTAAGTCTCGTCTTGTTCTTGCATTTGGGCAACACTATTAGAAATTAATATTTGAACAAAACCCTTCTTCTTGTATTGATATTTTATTGTATATTTTTTAGCAAGCTTCAAGAAGAGTAAGGGGCTTCGGACCAGAAGCATCCGAGGTTGGTTCTATTTGTGAATTTACTTGTTCCTAAAGTCACTATTCTCTAAAGAGTTAGGTGAAACTCAAAATGAAGTCAGTGAATTTGTAAAAACAGGTCTAATCTGGCCAAGGCCTCAAAATCTAAATCAAAAGTGTATTTATTCAGTTGAATCGCAAGGACCACTTTGAAACGTCTTAAAGCTAAAAGTGAGTCTAGGTGCCAGTTTCTAAGCCTAAACTGGCTAAGTCACTAATGACTGAGACCTTCGTTTGTGCCTAAAATCCTTTACCAGACTGGTCAGGTAAAGGTCTGGTCAACTCAGGAGTTGAGCTTCACAAACGTCTGGCTTAGCGTCTGCTAATGACGTAATCAGTCACCCATCGAAAAGGTGACAACGCTGATTATTGCAACCTAGCTTAACCTATCATCTTCATTAGCCAAAGACCATCAGAAGTCCGCTAGTGGACGTTCACTTCACCTAAACTTGAAGAGTCTTGCCGTCGTCACCATGCTTGGTGGGCGCATTGGTGACTGCAGTCTTTGCATGATGCACGCAGAAAATACTGCTGTTCATCACCACATGCATTTCATTAGTCACCTCCATGATATCCACAGGAGGCGATAGAGGTGCTTTTTGCCAGAAACACCACAGAAAACCAATATGGCGGATTATAGAGCCACAAAATGCCACGCTTATGCCACGAGTTTCCCTCTCAGTATTTTTTTTCCAGTTCCTCCCTTTCATAATGCTGATAGACAGAGACAAAGATACGAGCGAGTACTGGCGCGAGACAGAGATACTATCATTGGTCAGAACGAGAGAAGCAGATATAGATTACGACAAATGTGAGCAAACGAGGCCGGATAATTCAATCGTGGAGTTTGCTAGCAAGAGAACTGTCCGACCTATTTGTAGAACCAGGATCGGTAAGTCTTATATTTTCAAAACACTTAGCAATCCGCCCTAGCTTCGCAGGGAAAGAAAAATGCAAAGACAGTGCCTTCACATTTTTTTCCTTCTTTTTTCTAAATGACACCCATGCGAAGCCGGGGTGGGTCGCTAGTAAAATATAAAGCCTATGTTACTCAAGGATAAAGTAGCTTTCTAATGGTCAAAAAAGTTTTGAAATCGGTTAAGTAGTTTTTGAGTTCATTCGTTCAATCCAAAAAATCGTTCTTCTTCATAATATTAGTGAATACGAGTATTGTTAGGTATTTATCAGAATATTTTTCAGCCTGAAGGGATCTGCTGAGCATAAGCCGGCCGGGATTCCCTTTTCTCCAGACCTTTGAATTTTAATTATTCATCATCATCATCATCATCCACAGCCCGACTTCACCCACTGCTGGGTATAGGCCTCCCTTAGTTTGTGCCATCTACCTCGATCCAGTGCCAGTCTAAACCAAATTAATTATTTAATTATTCAACTAAAGTTTATTTTTCTAGATCACCAATTATGCCCTCAGTGCCCTCATTTCAACAACTATACGGAATGTGAACTGTTTCGGGAATCTTGCAGGTATATTCACATTTTTATTTTTATGACGATTCTGCTGGTACTTACTTCCAGGGGTTTGTAGTCCGTTGGCGAAAATATGCATCGCAAGAATCATTTTTAAACAAGAAACATTCATGCCATTGTTACATTAAAATATTTTAAGTCTTTTGTAAATGTTATGGATGCCGAACTATTAAGAAAATACCTAAATAATAGTTAGATTACCAATAAAAAGCATCCTTTATTTATAGAAAGAATATGCTAGAGAGTACAATAGATTAGCATTTTGATTGATTCTTGAGGATAGTTTCTGATTGGTAAGCTAATCAATGACTGGCCTCTAGCTCAGTTGGCAGTAGCTCTGCCTTCTGCGCCGTAGGTCGTGGGTTCGATCCCCACCGAGAACAAATATTTGTGTGGTGAGCATAAATGTTTGTTCTCTGTCTGGCTGTGTGTGTATATTGTATTCTAAGTATGTATTTACAAAAAAAAAAATGTATTCTAGTATTATATCAGCTATCTGGTTCCCATATTACAAGCTCTGCTTAGTTTGGGGCTGGGTAGTGTTGTGTGAATTGTCCAGAATATTTATTTATTTATTTAATCGGCCTGGTTAGTAAAAATACCGAGCATCTTGCCTCAATTGACATTCAGTGAAATTCATCGAAATGTGAAAACTTACCTTACAAATAGAAAAATAAAGGATCATCAAATCTAAGAAGTCTTTCAACAATACAGTCCACTACAGTAAATTTAACTTATTCCCTATAGAGAAAGAAGAATGCATACTTCTGAGTTTCGTACGTACTGCGACCGTAAATATGGCAAATGGATGACCATGTTCCTTCCTGCTGATTACTCGCAATGTAGATGCTGTGACGAGTGCATATTTTACAGAGGTAACATGTAGCCACAAGATCGCACGATCAGTAAAAAAAAATCGGGGTTTTCTCCCCAACTGCGACACAGTTTTATACCTCGGCAGTCAGTATCTTTTACACTTGTTTTTGTAAAACTTTGTACCTTGTTTCCTAATAACTATTAATTCGCCCCGAACTGAGATCCCGTGATGCGATCCAAACGCTCCGAAAAATTAGATGTTATCAGAATAATAAGGTACAAGGTATTTTCATATAAAAACAGTAGGAACCGAGCCGTAGTTTGTTGCCTGTTCTTGTAGAGGCTTGGTCGCGTGGAACTGGCACCTAGACTCACCTAGCTTTAAGACGTTTTAAAATGATTCTTCCAATTCAACTGAATAAATACAATTTAGTTTTTTGATTTTGAATAAATATAGGTGTCAAGCTAACTCATCTCTCGTTATAATGTAACTCTAACCAACTAGACTTTGTGTCTCCAATTTCATGCTTTTCTTGAGTAAAAGGAAAGGCGATAGGGTTGAACCCTATCGCCTTTTACACATCAGTCTTACTTTGTATCTTATTAAATTTAACCATACCTAGACCATCTCTACTCTTATTCCTTTTACCAAAATCATATTTCATCGTGTGTCCCGGACGCTTTTGTCCGTTAGCTGTCGTATACCAATGAGTTTATCTGTTGAAAAAGTGGTCTGGACTACACTAGAACTCTCAAACAGAGAAGAGAAACATCATGAGGAAACTAGTAGGTATGTCGTAGAATCTAAAAAGTTCGGAACCTAACAGGACTTAAAAACCTTTCACCAATCTATTCTCAACCAATCTTTTCACGACAAGAATGTAATTATTGTTCAGTAGTTATAAATAATTATGCCTTTCAGAATTAGACCAGTCCTGCGTCCAGGATGAGTATGTCTTTGATGCTGATGAGTTTCTACCTGTCACTACTCTTGGTAAATATTTATATAGGTTATTAGCTTCTACCCGTATCAATCGTCAGTCTGTCCAACAAGGAATATAATACTCTCTGTCCAAGTTCGAAATTTGCATTCAAATAGGTCAAATGTTATCAGTCGGGTGATTGCGTATCTTTTGATGCAATATGCAATCAAAATGATCAAAACCCAGTCGCATCTGTCAGTTTTGACAGATTGACATGACTCAAAATGAGCTTTGATAATTTAAGTTTAAAAAACTTGAGAAACCGACTTCATTGTCAAACGGCTAAACCGATTTTAATCAAATTTGTTTGGGACAATCTGGACGTAAGAATAACCTTCCAAATAAAAAAATAATTTTCTAAATCGGTTCATAAATGACGGAGGCATGCAGTTACAAACATTAAAAAAATTATTTAAAAAAAAATGGCAACACCGATTTTAATAAAATTAAAATGGGACTAATCTGGAAGCAGTACCTTTCAGATAAAAAAAAATTTTTCAAATCGGCTCACAAATGACGAAGTTATGCGGTAACAAAAAAAAAAAAAACATAACCTCCTCCTTTTTGATTGGAAGTCGGTTAATAAAATACGAATTAAAACAAAACATATCTTTACAAGGAACGATTGTAACAATGCGTAAGCAAAAGCGTGTTTGCTGCTCTGAGGTAACAATCGTTCCTTGTAACAAGTTTATTTTGCCAAAATAAACTTGAGATAGCGAATAGGAACTTTGCTTTGTAAAACTATTAGTAAGGCAACAGATAAATAGATGGATAAAGCTAAATATGTATGATCGCTGTTCCTTGTTAGTATTATTCATTTGTTACTATCAAACTTTTGATTGCAACAGAACAAAACAATCGCCCAGCTGCTCGCTGATAAGCCTCTGCTAAGCATTTTCAGGAAGACCAATAATTATGAGCCATCTCCAACCATCGATCAGCAAGTTCCATAAAAATTAAAAACATCCTTATTTGAACCGACATTGCGGTGTATCTGACCGACTGACCAACATATTTCTGGAGTCTATCCAATGTAAACTTTGGAAGGTTTCCAGTAGGTACTACCTACAGTCAATGACAAAGCGAAATGGTCTTGTTAGTTCAAATAGTTCAACCAGCAAAGCTCACTTTTGATCAAAATTTCGATCTTTATTTGAAGAATCTTTGCCAGTAGTGCCTGTTGATTACAAATTAAAACACAAGTAAAATCTTATTTTGGACTCAGGTTCATAAACTAATACGTTTTATTGTTACTCGTAAGGCATTTAGGGTGATTTTTAGAAACTTAGATAGAAAATACTCTATTGCACACCGCATGCTTTGTTATAGGTGATGGTTACTACTAAACATCAGGGGTCTTATTAATAATCCTGGCGTAGCGTTGGACTAGTTAATCCGTGTTTTGTCACATTTGCTCGAGTTGACAATTGCATGTCAATGCAAGATTATGAATAAGACCCCAGGTGTACAAAACTAAAAATAATAACAATGGAATACAGAAAGACATCAAAGAGGAACACAATGGCCGGTCTTATCATCAAAAGCGATCTTGTCCTGGCAACCTTTTTTTGTTCGGATTTCGTTTGATCGGATTAGACATAAATTTTATTACTATTTCCCAAAGTTTTACTGTTTTGTTTTAACTGAAATTGGTTTTACTTTGGATTAATTTTACAAATTTACTTTGGTTACTGACTGCATTACTTGGCTGAAAGTGTATTGTCCTCAGATTTCAGGGCTGGCTGCAACCCTTACTGGGGTCATCCGGAGCAGGAGTTCAAGGCTCTGCGTTGTGATAAGGTTTTGAGAAGATGTAAGCTTTTTCATTATTGTTAATATCTTCCTTACTAAAGCTTAAACTAGCTTTCTAAAGTAAAAAGTCATCGTCATCAAACTGAAGCAATTCTGTAGTTTTCATTAAGTAATACTACGTAGTAATAATCCAATGTACCTTGCCTCGTATTAGTAATTTTTTTTCAAGATTATCTATAATATTTTTTTTTATAATTTTCATTTTCCCTGCAGACGACGGCGAAGATAGAAACGGCGAAATAGATGCCTACTTTAAGGATTGGTTCACAATAGCCCAAATAAGTGATGAATATAGAGAGAAGAAAGGGAGCTTGTTGTGCCCTGCAGACACAACAAGCTCCTTAAAATAATAATTATTTTTCTTCAGGTGTTCCAGTTAACATACCATCTCTGCCGAACGAAACGCTCGATATGTTAGTATACTTAGATATTTTTTTAGTTTGATTGAAACCGCCGATCTCACCTTAGTATTAAATCGGGATAAGGGCAAGACACTTTATCAAATCACAATGATTTTATTTATGGGATCCGATGGCAAAAGTAACGAACGCATCCCCCTATCAAGGGGAGCCGTGGGGTCAAACCACTCTCGGCTTCTAACTTTTGAGACGTTATAAAACACAATATCTACAATTACCATCGATCGCCTGGGATGCCCTGAATGTTCTTCAAGGCTCTTGTACTGCCTACACTATAATTATGTAATGCCCTCTCATTCATAATAAACACTCTTTAACGGCTCGTTTAAAGTCGCTTGTCACTTAAAGTGTCGGGCATTGTGATTGTGCTGTCACTCTCGTATAGGCCTTACAGGTCACAAACGTAAGCCTTTTGACCTCAGACGCTGTTTGAATCATCTTCTAATAGATGCATGGGCTATAACTAACTGTGAATGAGGCTTTAAGAATGTTCGTTTTAACAATTTGTACTGTTTTCAGTCGTCGTAGTTACCGCTACGAGCCCCCCACTGGCGAAGACTGCCCCGTCTCCTGCCGCGGCTACGACTGCTATGGAGGCCTGCTGAAAGAGAAGCAGTGCGCACCAGGCGCCTACCTACCCGATAAGGAGCAGTGCAATTGTTGCGGACGCTGCAGTGCCTACCAGCGTTAGTATTATTGTAGTTGTTCACTGTAACTGATTGCCAATGCCTTTTTTCATTTGTAATTTATTTGAATTTTTTGTTGAATTTATTCACAAAAAAAACATGCACTAAGAACACAGCACATAGTAGAAGCAAAAATAAAAGCGTAGCGCTTGTAGCGATTCTAAATTCAATGCTACGCAGTTTTATCGTAGCGCTATCTACGTCACGTGCCCAATGTTACAGTTACCGTAGCACGTGCCTACGAGACCTTCAAACCGCTACGAGTGCTACGTGGTATTACACGTGCTACGAATTTACAAACTTGAAAGGGTATACCTAGATGTTTGGTTGGAAGTTTTCATCTTTTGGATATTTGTGACGTTATTCACAAACGAAATCGATAATACAGTAAATAGGATAGTTAATAACTTTCTATGGAGCATAATTTAGCCAGTAATTTACAATAATTTTTGTATTGGAATAAAATAATTAAAATCAGATGTATCTTTAAACCCTGTTTCAGAACTAAATCAGAAATGTGCAGAGTTCACGAAAAGAGTTCTCAAAATTAATGGGACCAAGGAAATAGAAGTAAGCTCTCTATCGAATCCATGTGTTATAATTTCTGGACGAGTGTCTGTGCTGTGTGTGCTGTCAGTGGCCTCGTTGCTTTGAAACTGATGCTTTAATTTGAATGCTATTTTGACGTAAATACGTCTTTAAATTTACTTCCATACGGACCCAAATCAAAAAAACTAATGATAACAAAATTGGGGTATACAATTTCGTGTTCCAGCTACACCCAGAAAGAGAACATACATCTGTGTTCACCACACAAATATTTGATCTTGGTGGGGATCTAACCCACGACCTATGGCGCAGAAGGCAGAGCTACTACGAAGTGAGCTGAGAGGCCAGTCAAAGTGCACAAAAGGAGCCTCTTAGAGGCTCACTAAAATTTATTTCACCAGTCTGGTTTGAAAGAGAAAGAAAAGAAGAAAGCCTCACAATCCTCGCACAAAAAGAAAGAATCCTGAAATCTTGGAGAAAGCCAGAAGGGCCATAAATGAGGGAGAAAACTAGCATGCATAATTTGTTCTATAGGACGAATGGGTCAGTTTAGCTTTTCAACAGTTCTACCGTTGAACGGGCAAAAACTGTTTTAACAGTTCTTGTGTTCAGTTTTCATTTTATTAGTTCAACCATGGAACTAAAAGGATAAAAATGTTTTGAAAGTTCACTGTTCTTTATAACAAATGACAGTTACCGAATAGGCAAAAGCTGGTTTGATTAATTTTTTTAAGGTGGAAGAAGAATTCCTGGAGCCTGGCTGTGATGATGGCCTGGTCTGCAGACAGGGTCGCTGCCAGGACATCCACATCGTGCAGACCACGTCAAGCGGCCGCAAGAGGAGAGACGAGGGCATACCTATTCCTAATGGTATGTCTTGGGTCTTTCATGCCTAACTTCATGTCATTCATGTATGTACGGTTGTAGGCAACAAATATTGCACATAGGCTAATTTCGGCTTCTAGAGCGTAGTGTGCGTCAGAAAGAGATAGCGCTCTACAAAGCCGAAAAGCTGATGTGCAATATTTATTGCCTACAACCGTATGATATAAAAGTAAACAGGCCCCTTTGCATCTATTGTAGATGATTTATATAAGCGTCATCGTCAACTGTGGTGATAACACAAGCCCTACTTGCAGGACGGTATAGTGCCTTGAACAGGGGTCTAGAATAAGTTTTAAATTTGTATGTTTATTATGCATTTGTTTTAACAATTAAATATAGCTATCGGTTTCTTTTCTGTTACCTTTATAAAAGAGAACTAATGGTATAGTGGTAGCAACCTCGCCTTCCAATCTTATGGTCACGGATTCAAATTCATAGATTTTGCCAACAAACTAATTAATTTTTATACAGGTTATACTCGTAAAACCAGATGATATTTTTGGGACGTATTTTCTCAGAGCCGTGTAAACGCGAGTTGAAATACTTCAAGAAGAAGTACGGTGAAGATGGTCACTTGCACTACGAGGCGCCGCAGTGCACGCCTCTCTGGCTCTACGCACCTGTTCAGGTAATCAATACTGCACAGTAGCGGCTAAAGTAGGGCCTGGTGACCATCAATACCCGAAGTCGGAGTTTTGCCACCACATTTCGTCTTACCAAATGTTGTTTTCGTGTGTGCACGTGTCTCTCTCTTTTGTATGGAACTGTAATTAATTGATGTGACAACAACTCTAACTACAAAACGTATTTTTTCATTGCTCATACTCTGAAAGTAGGTCTGAAGTTGCCTGAGGGGCCTAATTGAAAGTAAAACTTTCAGCCCTAGGGAGAATCGCTTTCTACTGACAGCTGTCAAATTATAAAAAAAAACAAGTTCTATTTTATTCAACCATGTTCCAACTTTCTGAAGTCTTTCTAACTGCAAGGAGGTTGTTCAACCAAATTCCAACTTTTTATTCAGCAAGTAGGTTGGAAACCCATTACAACGGTATGAAGTTTAAAAAGTCTAATTAGAGCGCAATGTAAAATTTAAATTTAAATTTAAATAACATAAAGATTAAATAAATAATATATCTTCTAAATTACTTTATTAATATATCATCCATGTCAACAATATTTATAAAAAATATGATAAAAATTAGCACTGCCTACTATCCTCGTCCTTATACGGCTTAATTATTATATTCGTACTCGTACGTTCAACTATTTCTTTAAAATAACATAGATTTGAGCAAACAATTTACCATTTTTTAAATTAAGAAAATGAAAATTTTGGCTGAATAATGCTGGCGAACCGAAGCCGAAGGCCCGCCAGAGAAAGATAAAAAAAAACCGGGAAGGCGGCAATTCAATCTTCATTTTCACAAATTTTTCTTTCATGTTTTTATTTTTACTTTTCTTTGTATTCGTAATGAAAAGCACAGTGTTTACCTCGGATGAAAGTCTTTTAAGTCCCTCAAGCTCCATTGGCGCCCTCGCTACGCTCTGGCGCCAAACCCGTCTCGGGACTCAAAAAACGTGACTTTCAACACTCGGGTAACAATGTACTATTGCTGTCTCATCTTTTCTCCATAAAATAGAGACAAATAGGCGAAACGAAAACAACAGTTCGTAAATGAAGTGGGACTAATTGAAATGTATTGTAAATGAAGTGGAACTTGCCCTTCTGTTGTCTGAGTTTAACTCGATTCGTTTCGTCTACCTGTCTCTCTCATTTGTACGGAGAAATGATAAGACAACAACTCATTAATATTTAGTTACTCATATTTTAACTACTCATTAATATTGTGCTTGTCAACTTCTAAATTTGTATCAATACTCAATATATTTATTGCATACACATGGTTTAGTTTAGGGACATGCATGCATACATAGTTCTTAGTTGTGAGCCAGTATCACAGTATCTCTCTATACGTGTACTTTTAAACTACTAAACTGTATACAATTCATATCTTATACCTTTAAACGAGAAAATCTTGTATATATATATATATATATATTTAGGATCTCGGAAACTGAACCAACGATTTTCATGAAATTAAGTATACAGGGGTTTTCGGGGACGATAAAACGATCTAGCTAGGATTCATTTTAAGAAAATGATTATTTCTTTCCGAGTGCAATAATTAAACATAAACTGAATATGTGACTGCTCCTGCCATCTATTGACGATTGTGAGCAACTAACTGCAAGCACGTCCAGCAGGTGGCGTTGCTCAGTAAGAATAAACGAGTAAAGATAATAATATGACTTGTATGATTTCTTAAAAATACAAATTAACGAAAAAAAATCCGAGCGAAGCTCGGTTACCAACTAGTTTTTTTAATATAAGAAGATTATAATTTTGAACGCGCTTTCGTTAGTTTACCTAATTAAAATTGGAAATAATAAATTATAGTTTAAAAAACTAAAAAAAAACGCTTTTATAACTAAGTAATTGAACTAAAAAGTTAAAAATAAAACTGTAATAATCATTTGAAAATTTATATTATTATACAAAAGCGTGGGGTGCTTTTTATAATAACTTCAGATATAATAAACTATTGATAAAATATTTACAACAATCAAAATCAAGCCCCCCACGCTTTTTGTACAATAATATAAATTTTCAATTGATTATTACAGTTTTATTTTTAACTTTTTAGTTCAATTACTTGGTTATAAAAGCGTTTTTTTTTAGTTTTTTAAACTATAATTTATTTTTAACTGTTTAGTTATTTTTTTTTTTCATATATTTTTTTTTCATATTATTGCATTGTCATCGACCTTTGACAGGTGTGCAAAGTTTGAATCAAATCTGATCGTTCAAAGTAGGGTTTTTTTTTTTTTTTTTTTTTTTTTTTTTCATATTATTGCATTGTCATCGACCTTTGACAGGTGTGCAAAGTTTGAATCAAATCTGATCGTTCAAAGTAGGTTTTTATTTAATTTTTTTTATTTCTTTTCATTTTTTTTTATTTTTTTTTTCATATTATTGCATTGTCATCGACCTTTGACAGGTGTGCAAAGTTTGAATCAAATCTGATCGTTCAAAGTAGGACAAAATCGAGCTCAAAGGGGTCGGTTACATACATACATACATACATACATACAGGTGAAACTAATAAAAGCGTTATAATAAATTATAGTTTAAAAAACTAAAAAAAAACGCTTTTATTTGAACTAAAAAGTTAAAAATAAAACTGTAATAATCGATTGAAAATTTATATTATTGTACAAAAAGCGTGGGGTGCTTTTTATAATAACTTCAGATATAATAAACTATTGATAAAATATTTACAACAATCAAAATCAAGCCCCCCACGCTTTTTGTACTATAATATAAATTTTCAATCGATTATTACAGTTTTATTTTTAACTTTTTAGTTCAAATAAAAGCGTTTTTTTTTAGTTTTTTAAACTATAATTTTTTTTTTACTTTTTTGTTTTTTTTTTAATGTTTTTTTTTTCATATTTTTGCATTGTCATCGACCTTTGACAGGTGTGCAAAGTTTGAATCAAATCTGATCGTTCAAAGTAGGTTTTTTTATTATTTTTTTTATTTCTTTTCATTTTTTTTAATTTTTTTTTTCATATTATTTCATTGTCATCGACCTTTGACAGGTGTGCAAAGTTTGAATCAAATCTGATCGTTCAAAGTAGGTTTTTTTTTTATATTTTTTTTATTTCTGTTCATTTTTTTTAATTTTTTTTTTCATATTATTGCATTGTCATCGACCTTTGACAGGTGTGCAAAGTTTGAATCAAATCTGATCGTTCAAAGTAGGACAAAATCGAGCTCAAAGGGGTCGGTTACATACATACATACATACATACATACATACAGGTGAAGCTAATAAAAGCGTTATAAAAAGGAAGCGTGGGGTGCTCGATTTTGATTGTTGTAAATATTTTATCAATAGTTTATTATATAAATTGAAAAAATTATTTTATTGTACAAAAAAGCGTGGGGTGCTTTTTATAATAACTTCAGATATTATCTGATCAGATATTATCTGAAGTTATTATAAAAAGCACCCCACGCTTTTTTGTACAATAAAATAAATTTTTCAATTTATTATTAGGTACAGTTTTATTTTAAACTTTTTAGTTCAATTAGTTATAAAAGCGTTTTTTTTTAGTTTTTTAAACTATAATTTATTAACTATTTGTTTTTCTAGTGTCGTCGCTTCGTCTGCTACTGCTCTCTAGAAGACGGCACCTTTATACACGGAATCAAAGTACCGAGAGTAGAAGTCTCTAACATGAACTGTGGTGAGTAATATAGAATTTTTATATTTTATTATTATTTAGTATAAGAACCTACCAATCTTATTAAGACACTGACAGCTGTGCTGTAAAAATGTTGAACTATGCAAGAAGTGAGCCTCTTTTGACTACAGCAAAGCCATGTGCCGCGCCGCTTCGTTGGCTGCCTCAGACATTTTAATGACAAATAGTAACAGAGATAATTTTAAGCAATATCACCAAATGAAATTAATAATCTTAGTATGAGGGAAATGTTGAATTTTTGTTCAGATTGCGCAAGAGAGAAATGCCGCACCGGCTCTGACGTAGAATGCGACGGATATGGCAACTATAGGGAGGCTGTGTTCACCCCGCATATTGACGAGTGGGCCAACGCTGCCGCCGCCGCTGTTGACGTCACAGAAGGTAGGTGGACAAAAATAGAGCTATTTAGCATAAAAATATGAAAGAAAATATTTGCCAAACCTTTTTAGTTTATTCTAAATTCTCACGTTTGTAAGGTTCCATTCACACCAGGCGCATTGTCAGTCCCCGACTCTTTAGTGCAATTTCCTTCAGTAACGTCCACCGTCCACATTCCATCGTCACTCTTACTTGAAGATTCCAACATTAATAGTATAACTTGACTCTCACCTTAGATCGTGGCCTGTAACAACATTAAGTCGTGAGGGAAAGAGGGAAGGGTGGCCTTCGCCTTGCAGGGGGACAAAAAGGGCTTCACTCTTACTTGAAGATTCCAACATTTTAGTATAACTTGACTCTCACCTTAGATCGTGGCCTGTAACAACATTAAGTCGTGAGGGAAAGAGGGAAGGGTGGCCTTCGCCTTGCAGGGGGACAAAAAGGGCTAAATAATAATAGTATCGCGTTCTAAAAACACTGATACAGGCATAGAGTTCCACTTCCAAACAATAAAGTGACAGTGTTAGCAGTTGACGCTTGTTGTGAACGCGGCCTAATTAGTAACGACTAGGTACTTTTGTATACTCAGTCGGCCAATATAAATAGATGGCGGAAATTAATCAGGAACGCACGCCTGAGTATTGAGGTGTTTGTTTTGATAGGAACTTTTAAAAATAGTGAAAACTTTTCCAAAATATTGTGGAAAAGCGAAGTGAAGTTTTCCAAAAGCGTAATGGAAAAGTTTTCGCTTTGAACGGAACGTTTCTGTTTGCTATTTTTTAAAAAGTCGGAGAGATATTAGGCTAGGTACATATTGCTCGCTTTTATTTTGTTTCATTGATCATTATGCGTAATTTTTTTTAGGCTTTGGGTAGGTTGATGTCTATCCATGTCATAGATTTTTTACACTCCTTGCTGTAGCAAGAAAGACTCCATTAAAAAATGCGTTACACCCGTAACGCATTTTTTAATGTGCCGCGCATGATGGAACTTAGTTTCTTATGATATTTGGCAGAAAGTGCTGCTTAGCCTCTTTTAAATTTCCTCTATATTATACGGGTTCCAACCTCCTTGAGGTTGGAATTCCATTTCAAATCTTGTACACATGGATTGAATATTTCCATGTGTACAAGATTTGTTTTCTCCGCTGTAACCATTTAGTATGCTGTGGCCTGACGGTTACCTATACTCTATGGTTTGGTTTTGGCACTATGCATTATATGAGATCTTCCTACGTGCCAAAGTCGGTTTTGTGTTCGTTCTACGTTAGCGTAAGGATAAATTACGCTCGGAAACGCTTGATAAGGAGCCGTTTGGAAAGATGACGTAGCAGCATGGGCGTAAACTGATAAGGAATAAATATTTGTGATTTCAGTGACGGCTGTTAGCTGACGTCATTTCTAAAAATAACGATGAAAGTATTAAGTCCCTCTTTATTAGAAAATACAAGAGCAATTTTCAAAAATAACTAATTATTTATCATTGTACCTATAGGTATATTTGTTATGTTTCTTCTATAATAAGTTTCTTATGTGCACAATAAAGTATTAATCCATCTATCTATTTAAATACGCTCGTGATGATAATGACTGAAAACTAGTAATAGCTGCTCGATGACCTTGGTCTTTTATAATACGTTTTTGTGCAAACTGTAAGTTTGTATGTTAGTTGCTCGGTTAAAACCACTGCTACCTACAAGATAATTAGTGACTATATTACCTAGACGCATGCTACAGTTTTTGATGCCGTTTCGAATGTGGGCTCGATTCCCACATCAGCACAATTTTTTGAGCAAATATCTGTTGCTCGTTAATAGTAGGTAAAAATACCCACGGCACAAAATAGCTTTAGTTTTATAGAACGTTTTTGGTCGTAAAAAGCCGCTCGCAAATGGTAGTTTTAAATGTATTTTCATTGCAATTTTGTTTTCAGGGTCACCACTAACCGTACCCCGCGGTGCCTCGCAAGCTGTCAACCCTACCACTCTTATTTAATTTTATTACATTATAATCGTTTGATATTATCTACAAATAATAAAGCAGTAAATTTTAAGTATAGTTTTATTTAGCTTAGCTTTTTATGCGGTTCTGCTTTTTAAAGGCAAAGCGAAAACCAACGCTCTGTGCTTAAATTAGTAACGAAATAAAAGTATGAAAATTAAAATTGGCATTTTTAAATGTTCATAAGACATTTTCAAATAGTCTTGAGAATGTATTGAGAATATGAGAGGATGTCTACCATGTCTGGGAATAAATAAATATTGTGAACAATCCACACAACACTGTCTAGCCCAAAATTAAGCAGTGCTTGTACTATGGGAACCAGATAACTGGTACTTATACTTTCCTATTTATATACATATTTTTTGGTAAATACATTTAGAATACAATATAACACACAAACAGAGAACAACATCTGCGTTCACCAACCAAATATTTCTTCTCGGTGTGGATCGAACCCACGACCTACGGCGCAGAAAGAGCTGAGGCCAGTAAGATCGTGAGGTTATACTTGTAATCTGTCTAGCACATCCAAATCAGATCAGCAAATTCGTATGTTTTCCTAAAACATTCAGACAAACTTTGAAACTTCCGCGTTTTATGTTGTTGTGTTTCTAGCTAAACCTAGCTTTCTAGAGAAACTAGGTCTTTTAAGATTTGTTCAGTCAGTCTGAACTATCGGTTCACGATCACGGGTTTATATACCTGCACATTTTCCGATTATAAAGTCCAATTTGGCACAAAGAGGATTCTAGTTAGGTTACTGTTGAAAAATTCTAATTCCGTTTTCGTAAAGGTCGTGTTTCGTCAAGTCTGTCTTGCTAGTGCATTTATTTGTCACTTTGTGTTTACTTTTTTGTCAGGCTGCAATAGTACTATGAAATAGAAACCACGTTTCATAACATACCTAAGGCTATCAAAGGACAGTTGAGTGTCTGTTTGAAAAAAACCTACTGAAATGATGACTTCAAAATATGAGGCGAGTGTTTCAAAACCTATCAAAATTTGGCTTCTTTGTGAGTTTTGGAATGATTTTTCGTTTGTTTGCCTTTTTTCAGGTGGGCAATAGGTATTTTAAAATCATTGGATAAAACGTTATTGGGCCCAGGAAAAAATAAAAATCTGCAAACCAACCGTAAATCCGTACAATACTAAACACACTAAATCGAGCCCTAAATTAGGCAGAGCTTGTACTATGGGAGCCAGATAGCTGATTTTAATACTTCAATCCTATCTGTGAAAAAATCTAACTTCTACGCATTTTGCTGGCGGTTTTCATAAGCAAGTAAATTTTGAATTGTAGTTTTCTCCGTCTTAAAATCTTTCTCTTTCTCTTTCTCTTTATACTTTATTGGACACACGTAGACACCAATTAAAAAACTTAAAGATAAGACATGTGCAAAGGCGAGCTTAATGGTTAATAATCTGTCGCCATATCGGTCTCTGAGTGATCTAGAATATGCTGCGTGTGTCATCAGAGTTTTGTTGAGAATTTTTTAATTATCTAAATCATTTTAACCATGACAAAATGAGTGTTCACCTCTGCCTTGACTGTGCGAGCGATCCAATGCCACTTCAATTTGGCAAGATTAACTTCCGTGCGCGTGGGGCAGACTGTTCACTAATATCGATTTAAAAAAAAAGTAAACAGGCCTTTGCATCTCTTGTAGATTATTTATATAGCGTCAGGGCCAAGGTTTATTCTCATGCCCCTCCTTACGGGATGCTTTAGTGCCTGGGACAGGGATTTTGATGGAATAGGCTTGCCCAGCAACTATTCCATCCTGACAGCAGCTTAGTCGGCCTAATCCACAGGAGAGAATGGTCAATACGTGGGGAGCTGACTAAACCGCGGGCTTAGAGCACTGGCAATGGTGTTTTTTTCCACAGAAAAACTCATTGGTACACGACTGGATTTGAGCCCATGACCTTAGGATCGGAAGGTGGGGCCGCTACCAGTGCTCGCGATTAAATCAACTTAGGAGGAAAGCTGTGGTCAAGAACCACTAATGATAGAGGACAATAAATGATTCACCATTTTTAACCACACCACATTTTCACCATGTTTATGCATCACCATTGATACTCGTAATTATAAGACCTCACCATGTTGTACTACATGAGAACCAGATAGCTAAAATTTATATGCATTTTTTTGTAAATATGTACTCATCGTCCAGCATAACACCCAGGCAGAGAAAAAAGATCTGCGTTCACTACACAAATATTTGTTCTCAGTGGGGATCGAACCCACGCCCTCCAGCGAAGAAAGCAGAGTTACTACCAACTGAGCTATAGAGCCGTCGTATGATAACTAAGAACATACAAGAAAGGAGAGAAAACAGAAACGTTGATTGAATCTAGAAAACGATTAAAAGTCGTTTTGTAGATTCAATCAATATTTTATAAGATAGAGATTATATCTGTGGAGATGTCTACCGGGAAAGATTGGCTCTGAATATCTGATGGATCTAGGTATAAGAATAAAATGTTAGTCTTCAGTCATTACGATAAGTAGGAAAGAAATAATGATGGTAGATGTTGCTTCCGCATTGAAATCGCTTTTGTTGGTTCGGCTGTAACGGTGCTGGGGCTCGCAAATTGAGCTACATAACTCAATATAGTGCATTTGATGGGTCCTAGGACTGGTTCTAGTGTAGTTCAAACCGCAACCTTCACCCGGCCACTGAAAGCTGGTATTTCTGTGCGCCCTTGTGACGTCACGTGTCACGCTTACGGTATTGCCGGTGTTGCTAGTATGGGTAAATTTCCCTATTTTCAGTCATTTATGTATATTTCACGAGAAATTTTCATGATCATTTTTGCGTGTTCTAAGTTTAAAGTTCTGCCTTATTGACGAGCGTGTATGAAGAATGTTATGCGACTAAATGAAACGAAAGTCGCATTTTCCTCAGTCATATATTTCAAAAGAATTTTTCATGATCGTTTTTGCGTGCTCTAAGTTTCAAGTTCTGCCTTACTGACGAGCGTGTATGAAGAATGTTATAGAGTAAATGACAAATAACATAAAGACTAAGTGCAAATCCGTACCCCTCCGTAACCGTAAGGTGCCCCTATTAGGCGTGATTTTATGTATACATTGGTTACAAACACTGCAAAACAAATTCACTACATTCTGGAACAAAATAGGGAGATCTAATCTATTTCGATCCTATCCTGGCAGCACCGAGCGTGCCCGGCTCATTTAGTCAGTCGATACCCAGCCGCGGGGGAAGGACGTCGCATTGCGTCATAACATCAACAAACAATTCAGTGTTAGTGAAAAATGCCTAATATCATCAACGAGGTGAAGCTGGACTTCAAGGACGTGCTTCTACGACCCAAGAGAAGCACTCTGCGAAGCAGGAATGATGTAAGTATTGAACTGTATTAAAGCACAGAAAATAATCAAGGCTAAGAAAATTATGCTGTCTATTATGTCAGACTGAATTTCACTTTATTTTCGTTTGGATTTTGTTCGTGCTTTGTAATAGCCACTGAAGACTTGCGCATATCTAAAGGCCTGCAGTCATCTAGGTGATGGCGATCAGCTGAAACGCTCAAGCAATGACAGCAATATTTGACAGCTTTTCAGCTGATTGCCATCGCCTGGATGTGCGCAAGGCTAAGCGATGTGCAATGGTGATCACTGATCAGTGAAACGGTAACAAATATGACAGCGGTATTTGACAGCGTTTCACTGATCGCCATCGCCATTGCCTAGATGCGCATAGGCCATAAGGTTTTGTAAGTATTGTAGTATTTATTACTCTACTTTCGATTGTTTAAACGTTAATTACGTTCGCACTCATAATATATTGATCGACAGAAAATGGTAAACTTAATTTAAGATAAAATAGGCTGTTGGATGCCTTAATAATGTTGGACTTCGGTTCATGTTAGTGCTCAAAAATTTACTTAACTTAACTAAATTAAGTAAATTTACAAAATATAGAGGGTAGAGTCGCGTGTGAGTAGAGTTGGGCTGTGGATGATGAACGCGTTATCTTCTTCTTCTTATAGTGTCACTGGTTCCTTCGAACCAATGTGGTGAAAGGATTTTAAGTGCGCCTCAGAGAGCCTCTCTTGCGTGCACTTGACACCATGGTTTCGAATAGTTTAGCTTCTTAAATGACGGTTTCCTCACGATGTTTTTCGGTGCCATTTGAGAGTATTGGCATCTCCTCATTTTTTTACGCGTTGTCTACAATCTAGATTCATAGTCGTCGAGTCGGACTTTTACGACTTTAATCGCCAGGCACGGTGGGCATCCCCTTAGATACTAGATATATTAATAGCTATCGTACCCCTTTAGTAGGCCTATATACGAAAGAAAAGGCTGGATTACTTTAATTTTTCTTACCAAATTTAAGATAATGAGCTGTCAAATATTTAGTTGTCAGATGAGAAAATCTTAAAACCAGTTTAAGTTTGACTACAAAAGAATAAAAACGATCACGAAATCTTTCTCAGTAGCGGTAACGTGACTGGAAACCGTAAAATTATTCAGTTTTAACCATTTGCATGACAAAGAAAAATGTCTGTCATCAAATCGACTTTGTAATGTAATCGTAACAGTGTTACCTAGATAAGATTTTGTTTTGTTTTGTAAATGATCATACAATAAATTATAGTTTAAAAAACTAAAAAAAAACGCTTTTATAACTAATTGAACTAAAAAGTTAAATAAAACTGTAATAATCAATTGAAAATTTATATCATTGTACAAAGTATGGGTTCGATGAAAATATTTTTTTGACTTACAGTTTCAAGTATTGGGACCCCCAAAATGTATAGTTTTTTTTTCTATTTTTGTGTAAAAATCTTAATGCGGTTCACAGAATACATCTACTCGCCAAGTTTCATCAGTCTAACTCTTACGGTTTCGGAGAAAAATGGCTGTGACAAACGGACGTACAGACAGACAGACATGACGAATCTATAAGGGTTCTGTTTTTGCCATTTGGAACCCTAAAAAAAAAATTTCCAACATCGGAAAACCGCTGAGAAGAATGATGAAACGGGAGTCACTGATCAGATAAGTCTCCTATCATTAACAATATCTACTGCCCTACTTAACGTAACATCAAACAAATATTGCAGTGTTTTCGAGTGTTTTGTTATCTCTATAGATTTTCTCTAACTTTTATTCTCAATCTGAACTAGCATCTTATGAAAACCTTGAACAGTTAATAAAACTTATTTTTAGGTCTCCGCTAAATTGACCACAGAAAAAATCTTTCGGTCCTAGGGCGTGGGTTCAAATCCGGTAATGTAATATAATGGTGAAGGAAAGCATCGTGAGGTCTACCTTACGATGCTTTCCTTCACCAATATGCTACCACTAGACTACCAGTGCTCTCAAAGTACTACTACAGCTAAAGCAAACCTTGATATTCAAGGCTAATCGTGTTATATACTTAATTTTTATTTCATTGCAGTATAAAAGCAAACCAAATTGCCGTTTTACATTTCAAGGGGACTGTTATAATGAAAAAAATGTTTTTCCCCATTGTATTTATCCTATTAGTAAGACCTAATACAGAATGCATCATGTAGCAATGGTTTGTAGGCGCTTATTTACGTCATTTTGTATACTTCTAACGATCTATCAATCTCGATCTCAATATCGATCTCGGTGCAATTCTAGCAACAATAATCACTCAAGCGATCGCTGAAATCAATGTGAGTTGTAATTTTTTGTTTCAAAAATTTGAAAATGGAAAGTGGATTCAGCGATCACTCAATCGAGCTGTGTTGCCGGAATAGCAGAGCTGCGATGGCGATCAGTAAAACGCTGTCAAATATGACAGCGATTTTTGACAGCGTTTTGACTCTATCCATCGCCATCGCCTAAATGTGCGCAGGCCTTTAGGGCCAAGTCACCCGATGAAATTATTTAACAACTGCTTATCGCTAAATTATGCTTGCAAAATTAGTAATCCGGGAGCGCACATCTAGCGTGATGGTGATGACGATTAGTTGACGCTATCAAACATCGCTGTCATATTTGACATCGTTTCACTGATCGCCATCACCTAGATGTGTGCACTTGCGCAGGCCTTTAGTGTGATTCTGAAAACACAAATCACTCAAGCGATCGCGTAAATCGATGTGAGTTGTCAATTTTTGTTTGAAAATTTTGAAAATGGAACGCGGATTCAGCGTTCACTCGACGATCACTCAATCGAACCGTGTTGCTGGAATTGACGCCCAGAGCGGACGGATGACCACCGATTATCCGCTTTGTCTTTTTCTTTTTTGCTTCATAGCCAGGTGCACATCAGTGCACCTGGCTTAAAA
Source organism: Thera obeliscata (assembly GCA_947578465.1). Classification (NCBI taxonomy): domain Eukaryota; kingdom Metazoa; phylum Arthropoda; class Insecta; order Lepidoptera; family Geometridae; genus Thera; species Thera obeliscata. Next base: position 17,169,691 of record OX387916.1, read on the forward strand.
TGATGCAGTTTATTTGGAGTGAGTAGTTTGTCCGTTTGGTGACATCATAGATGTTTCATAGACTTTGTACCATTTAAGTTTAGAGTTGGCCGTTTGTCGTGTTTGCTATTATGACGGGTAGGTATTAATGTTGATGTTCCAAACATCCTGCCGTACTCCGTGTAAACTTCATTGGCACATAATGAGTCAAAGAACAACGTAAAGTTCTCTTAAGATGCAAAGGACTTTACGTACCTGTAGATGGTAGATGGTTTATAAAACGCAAAGAGGAAAAAAAGCATCTTTGAAAAAGAAAAAAATCGATTGTCTGTAAAGTCGGTTTACTGACGATAGTTGAACGTGACAACGTCATAAGAAAATACACAGATGTCGAACGCTGCCGAACGCGGAGGCCGATTGTGCCTCTTTGTCGCTCATTCCGCGCTCTCGCTTGCCCTTCAAGCCTTAAATGTAACGCCTCAGAGCGAGGTAACGCCGCATGAGTCATATTTTTTCGTTTTTAAAAAAGAGCATTTTATGCACATCTCAAATTCTTTCCCAACAATGGCAATGTTTCGAAAGATACATGAGAAGAAGGGGCAACTTTTCACTGTTGCACAGATTTTTGAGACCCTATATAGTGCTTTGCTTGAGACATAATTTTAGTTGTTCCTAACATACTCATACATTATTTTATCCTCGTAGGTACTTTAGACCGGTTAGGGTCCGGTAGTTAAGAATGAATACCCGTGCGAGACGGGCATTTCATGAGGAGGGATGAAAGTCATGTGACTGGGAGAGTGATGAGTATGAATGTAGATGGATTGGGTAGAGGTAGGCCAAAGAAAAGATGGATGAACAGTGTGAAAGATGGCAAGGTGAAAGAAGTAAATACAGAGATGACGGCTGATAGAGAAGAATGGAAGAGGAGAAACATGTTGTGTCGACCACACATAAAGAACCGTATGAGACGGGGCTAACAACAGCACTAAGAATGAAATCATGGTTTGGTTACACGTGTAGCACGTGTGACACATATCACACTACATACCTGCATCATACACACATCATTTATCTTTACGAGTATAGTGATGCTAATAACTAGATAACACTCGTTATTGCATGTTGATTTACTCGTTGCCATTAGTAACGCAGCTTCGTATTGATGGCTTTATGAATTAATAAGTTGAGTTTTATTAAACACGCAGGTTTTTTTATACTAGCTGATTGAACAATCATATGGCCCACGTGATGTTATAAGTGTTAACGTCAGAGCATTGTCAGGAACGTACCCTACGATGCACTCACAGAAGAAATAAGTATATTTATAATTCTGTGGATGCAACGCCCTGCGTCCATCAACTTGAGGCATATAAAGGTTCAGCAGCCTCACGTGCCAGTACTTTCACCGGCATCCACACCCTTCAAACCGAAACACAGCAATGCTGGCAGAATTAGGCATGGTGGTAGTACTTCGGTTCGGTACACACAAAAAACGAGCCACACACAAATAAGATCTCTACTACTCCTAAATTAGGAACCTGACTACAAATAATTTTCTAAATATCTACAGTTCTAATCTACAGGCTAACATATTTTTGATAAAAAAGTACATACTGAACATATAGGGTGGTTTTTTGAGAAGGGCGGTGATGGCCAAGTCCGAAACCACGAAAGTAAAGGAAGGGAATGTCATGAAAGGAGTCATGCCTCGATTTATAAGAAAACAAATCCAACAATGCAGTAGAGTTCAATAACAGAGCGCACAGGGCAGGGTATTGAAAAATCATTAAAATGCATTTTTTTTTAAGTAAAAGTTTTTTAAAAAATAAATTTGCAATTATTGTTTTCTTATAAATCGATGTCAACGGTTTTCGTCCTTCATGTTTTCAACTGATAAAAAAAACAATAAGATTTTGTTTCATTCACGAGAGTCAAATCTAACATCAGACTTGCATTCCAATCAAAGTTATCTTTAAATAAATTTACGCTGACTGAAAATTAAATAAACTGATAAAAATACACAGATAACAGGTTCGTTTGATTCAACTGACATTGTTTCCTGACATTTGGCACATAGCCCATTCGTTAATACTCTGTTTTGTACCCAACTTTACTTAGGGAGTCAGACCTTTTTTTGACAATTTTGTTCATGTAAATCTCAAACCGTCTTCAATCTTTCAGAGGTGTTTTGCACAACAGTAAACATTGTTTTTTTTAGTTAAATGACTATTTTAGAATCCAATTAGTGCTTTGTTTTTTACAAAGAACGCAAAGAGAGAGTTTAAGAGCAAAAGAAATAGATTAAGAATAAATTAGATTTTTTTGTTAGATTTTCTTTCAACTACCCGACTATTTAACCTATGTTTACTATTGATAAGTTGAGTGTAATGATTATTGAAGAGAATATACAAGAATATATACAATCCATTAGATATAGGTAATTATAAGTTTAAAAAACTTGAGAAACCGACTTCATTGTCAAACGGCTAAACCGATTTTAATCAAATTTGTTTGGGATAATCTGGACGTAAGAATAACCTTCCAAATAAAAAAAACAATTTTTCAAATCGGCTCATAAATAACGAAGTTATGCGGTAACAAACATATAAAAAAAAAAAATACTACCGAATTGAGAACCTCCTCCTTTTTGATTGGAAGTCGGTTAAAAATAACAGCAGAAGGCAAAGTCGGGCTGTGGACGATGATAATGATTGCAACTACTCACGATCTCTTTTAAAACCCGGAGAAGAACTTTAATTTTCGTCTGATGAAGATGATTTTTGAAGAGACAAACATTATGATATATCAACATTTAATATAATCATTTTTTTTTTTTTTTTTTTTTTTTTTTTTTTTTTTTTTTTTTTTTACAACACTACCCAGCCCCAAACTAAGCAGAGCTTGTAATATGGGAACCAGATAGCTGATATAATACTTGAATACATTTTTTTTTTTGTAAATACATACTTAGAATACAATATAACACCCAGACAGAGAACAAACATTTATGTTCATCACACAAATATTTGTTCTCGGTGGGGATCGAACCCACGACCTACGGCGCAGAAGGCAGAGCTACTACCAACTGAGCTAGAGGCCAGTCAAATAATATAATCAATGTGCGTAGAGTTGCAAACGCGATAGTTTCAGGTACTTGGCTAGCCATCTAACTACGTTGGTCTATTGAAGGTGTGTCTGCAGATGCTATGTTTATACTTCCGGAGTTATAGCGTTCGTATTCTAAAGTAGTTAGTACAGCACTTTGCAAATTAAAGCGATTAGATCTAACAAATAGATTAGCAGAACTAACGGATGATTTATGGAGCTAGCAGACGGCTTGCCTGATGATAAGTAACCTTTACTTATAACAACATTGCCTGCCAGGTCACGCACGTTGGGATCGTGCTCTATAATATCGTAAATCGTAAACCGAACACAACGCAACGTCTGAGCGGCAGAAATAAGCATGGTGCTAGGAGGTTCTTCCCCAAATAATCTATTCAATGAGTAGGTACATACAAATGGGTAGGTACATATCACATACCAAAAACTCTTGCTTAAATTCCCGCTTGAGGAAGTTGTATTGTGTTTTGGCGCATCGTGAATCTCTAATTTTGCGGGTTTTTTTTTTCAAAATTAAGATTATAGGTCTTCATAGAGAGTAATGATTTACTAGGCAGACCACGACCCAAGTGGTCAAATGATATCGATAGGTGGTGGTTGATCCAATTGGACCGAAAGAAGTGGAACCCTAACGAGGAGACAAATACCCAGTAGTGGGTAAACGTAGGCTGACAGATGGTGCCAGCCATAATGCAACACCCTACAATCTTGTTATACATTTGTTTTCATCTAAAGTTAATGTTCATTTCAGGTGGACGTGTACCGAGAGATCACATTCCGTAACTCAGGACAGACGTATCGAGGAGTACCTGTCATGGCCAGCAATATGGACACCGTAGGCACCTTCGAGATGGCCACAGAGCTAGCCAAGGTAAATAACAAAAATTATAATAGAAAATCATGGACATGTGCATTCTCCCGATACTCACGTACGGTTCGCAGACTTGGGCACTGACAGCTCAAGAGAGATACCAACTCGAGGTTTGCCAACGAGCCATGGAGCGCAGCATATTAGGTGTCAAACTTACAGACCGCATACAGAACACCATACTGCGCTCCAAAACAAAAATAGTCGATGTAACCATGAAAGCGGCGAACCTTAAATGGGATTGGGCAGGGCATGTGGCTCGTATGCCGGACATTCTTTGGGCCAAAATATTAACAGATTGGGTCCCACAAGGTCGGCGTCGTAGAGGAAGACCCCGGAGAAGATGGCGGGACGATCTCGATTCTCATATGAACGACTGGCGCATTGTAGCCAAAGATCGAGAGGTGTGGAAGAAGGGGAGGGAGGCCTTTGCCCTGCAGTGGGACGACCCAGGCTAAAAATAAAATAAAAATAATAAAAAATGTTTTGGTAGCTCTGAATAATAAAACAGTTTTATCCGAATCGATGCAACCGCTGCGATACTGAGAACTAACCAACATCTTATACATTTTTTGTACAATGGGAAATGTGGTGTTCCACAAGGCAGTATGTTGGATCCGCTCTTATTCATTCTTTATAATTCACAGCACGGGCTTTTCACATGCATCCACAAGTACTACAGTATAGAAGAATGGACCAAATTCGCCAGCGAACATCCGGACTGCTTACAGTATATAGGTGAGTACTTTTATCCGTGGGTTTAATTAGGTCGTGCCTTGTGCAGGTTGTCGAAAAAGAAACATAAAGAACAAGCGAGCAAGGACATTGTTTGTATAAGGAACCCGCAGTTACATAATTGAGTTTTCGAACACGTTAGTGATGAGCCTATACAAACAAATTACCATACCAAACACAAATAAAATAAATAAATATTGTGGACAACACTATCTAGCCCCAAATTAAGCAGAGCTTGTGTTATGGGAACTAGATAGTCGATATAATACTCATATAGTTTTTTTTTGTAAATACCACTTAAAATACAATGTAACACCCAGACAGAATCATAGAAATACATTTAATCTTTGGAGATTAATGTCATACTGTTTTCTTTTAAGCTGCCAGCTCCGGAACGGCAGATGCCGACTTCGATAGGCTGACGGAGATACTGAACAACGTCAAGGACTTGAAGTTTGTCTGTCTAGACGTGGCTAATGGGTACAGCCAGCATTTTGTGGAATATGTCAGAAGAGTTCGTGCATCCTTTCCTACGCACACAATCATCGTAAGTTTACTATAGTCATTATTTGGTATCTTACCAACCAATTTATCATCTCCTCCTGCACGCTACTTATAATTCTGAAGATTTTTTCAATGTGTTCACCATAGTTTTTTATTTAGTTCATCAACCTGAAGAAGTCCACTGTCCAGCATATACCTCCCCTACACATTTCCAGAAAAAACAATTTTGAGCGTTTCTTATTCGTGACAGAGGATTGGTTACCCACCAATCCGCGTAATGGCGGAGTGGTGGGTATATAGTTATTTACTACAAATTAGTTTATTTCTAATTTCAGGCTGGCAACGTTGTCACAGGAGAAATGGTCGAAGAACTAATATTATCAGGAGCCGATATTATCAAGGTACATATTACATTTCATTTTAAAGTTGAAGAGCGAAATATATTAATAATAGCAATAAGGAAAATGTTATGTGACGATAAGATCTTAAGCTTCAATAAGTCAACAAAAGTAGAATGATGAAAACATGGATGGATTGAGAGTAGCAAGTATGAGATTACAACTGACGGAAGGGAAATTAAGAAGATTAGATTGTTAACATTACCATTAGCTCCAAGCTAAGTAACGTAACAGATGGATTGTTGAATAGGAGCACGATGATGATGATGTTGCTTACATTTAATTTATTTCTTTTAATGTTGATTTCCAGGTGGGAATTGGTCCAGGTTCCGTCTGCACAACTCGCATCAAGACTGGCGTGGGCTACCCTCAACTGTCTGCGGTCATAGAATGCGCGGACGCAGCACATGGACTGAAAGGACACATTATTTCAGTAAGTCGAATGTAGTACATTTTTAGTTCAGTTTTGTTTTAAAAAATTGACAATTTCTTTGACCAGATTAGTTAGAACATGCAACAAAAAAAGATCAGAATTCAAAATCTATCTGTGGTGTATCATAGTATAGATTTTAAAAAATACCTGCAGGGGATCATTTACAGTTTTGTAAATTACAACATTTGTGAATTATTAGGAAAATGATTATTTCAGGATGGTGGTTGCACCTGCCCCGGTGACGTCGCAAAGGCTTTCGGCGCCGGCGCAGACTTTGTGATGGCCGGTGGCATGTTTGCCGGACACGACCAGTGTGGTGGAGAGCTGTTGACTACTCCTGAAGGGAAAAAGGTCAAGCTGTTCTACGGCATGTCCTCTTCAACTGCTATGCTGAAACATTCTGGGGGTGTTGCAGACTATAGATCTTCTGAAGGTACTATTGCACTTGCTATTTCTCTACCTACAGCAAAATAAAAGCAAATAGGCCTTTGCATCTATTGTAGATGATTTATATAGCGTCAAAGGCAAATGGTCTAAGCAAGCCCTGATCACAGGACGCTATAGTGCCTGGGACAGGAATTTTAGATGGAATAGGCTTGCCCAGATACCATCCTGACAGCTTAGTCAGCCTAATAAAAAGACATGGTCAATACGTGCGGAACTGACTAAGCCTGAGTTTTTCTGTCGAAAATATATGTACCGCATACCTAGCAAAAAAATCTATGATGTTTGGTGGGGAAGCCGTCGCTGACTTATTTACAAGGCAGAATTTTGTGATCCTTATTATTCAAGAACCTAGAAAATTCTTACAGTCAACTTCAATGTGCTAATTCGATAAAAAAGACCACTTTAAAATAACTATTTTATTTTGATAGTCAAACACATGATCATGATAGATGACATGGATAATAATCAAGTAAATGCAGAGATGACGGCTGACAGAGAGGGTCCCACACATAAAGTGGGATAAGGGCAGGAAAAAGAAGAGTCAAACATTGGATGTATGGCTGGTATGCTAAAGAAAAGGCTCGGCCATTCATTCTTCCCAGAGCTGTATAAAAGTTCTCTTCGTGAATAAGAAGGAGAAAGGATAAGCAACGTAATTTTTCATGCTTGTTAATTTCTCATGTCCTTTGCTCCAGGTAAGACGGTACAAGTGGAATACCGAGGTGATGTGACCACCACAGTAAAAGACATCCTCGGCGGCCTTCGCTCAGCCTGCACGTACGTCGGCGCCTCGAAACTGAGGGAACTTCCTCGACGGGCTACCTTCATCCGTTGCTGCAGGCAGGTCAACGATTCCTTCTCCTAATGGCCACACTGATGGTTTCCTAACAGCATTGACGATCAAATACCATTAGCATCATCAGGACATCTCACTATTTAAGAAGCCTCCTTTCTCTTCTGTCTTGTACGCGTCTTTTGTATCCGCATTTAGACGCTAAAAGACTCTATGCGTGAAGGGTAAATAGGCTTTTAGAGCTAGCCTTACTCCACCCAAAAGCTCAAAAGGGTCCTGACAGCTTCGCGGGCTTAGAGAGTAATTTGAGCTTTCCTAGGATCCTCTTTCGTCGATGACTTGGTGTGGATTTTCTCACTGCAGCAATTTTATGAGGCTTATTTGATCTGCTTCTGTAGACCAACCATTATCTGTTATCATCGCCAGCTCTCCTAAGAAAGAGAGCTCTGTCTCTGGCTCTCATTTTGAATCTGTGTCAGTGTTGACTAAACAAATCCTACGACAGAGCCAGACAGAGCTTGTGGTAGGCCTACAGAAGAAGATTTACAGTGTCTTGAATCTTAGTTTTAAGAGGATTAGATAACATCATTGATGGGTTTTCTAACAGTAGCTATGACGTAGCATGTCATACCGCTTCGTGGTTTTGAAAATCCTAGTTTTTTTATGTTGGTATGTCAGTTTTAGACTCACGTCACTGGCAAGAAATCTTCATTCTTTTCTTTTTCTTTCGACCTTCTGGCGCATTTTTGCTGAAACTGATGGACCTACTATCTACAATGACTCATTGTAGATAGTAGGTACTTTAAATTGGCTCATTGTCAATGAGCCAAGTTAAAATCAAAAATAGGTAAAGCTTTTCGTAATGTCTCCTATTCACTGTTAAAGAGACGTCAGTTTTCCTCCACGGTCACAGTTTTGTAAGCGATTCTTGTATGTACTTGGCGTGAGTCTGAAATTGAATTTATTTTTTGGCTGTTTTGCTGATTTTTTAATTACTTCTTTACCATCACCTATTGGAAAATACCCAAAATTCGTAGTTTTATCATCTACTTACAATTAATATATTATTAGCAATATAATAATATAGCTAGCGGTTTACAATACAGTGCCTATTTATAGTGCCTAAGTATTTGATATGATGATTAATAATCACCAAAAAAATCAGCAAATCGGCCAATGTTCATTATTGCAAGCGTTTGAAAAAGAGCGACGTGTCGGGGAGTTCTTATGAAACTAGTTTAAGATAAATCTAGATCTGTATTAGCACAAAAACAAACTTGATTGTGTGTGTGACTATGGCAGTTAGCTGCAAATACACTGAGATAACGTGCTTGCTATACAGGATGTTTTTTCGAGATATGTACAGAGTTTTGCTACCACATTTCGTTACCAAATGTTGTTTTCGTTTCGCCTACGTGTCTTTGTCTTTTGTATGAAGAAAAGATGAGACAGCAAATATACGTTACGTAGCTAGAGTTGTTGTCTCATCATTTTTACATTCAAAAGAGAGAGACACGTAGGCGAAACGAAAACAGCATTTGAGAACGGGCTTGCATCACAAAAAAACATTAGATGCAACCTCTTGTCATTCATTGTAGCTATTTCTGTAATGTTTCTTTTGTGTTCAATCAAGTATTAATGTAATTATCTATTTTAAAGGATATCGATATAATCCATACTAATATTATAAATGCGTTTGTAACTCTGTCTGTCTGTCTGTCTGTCTGTCTTCCTGTCTGGCTTTCACGCCAAAACTACTAAACCTATTGAAATGAAATTTGGTACACAGATAGTTCAGGGCCTGAGGAAGGACATAGGCTACTTTTTATTGTGAAAAAGGTTTTACAAACCTTATAAAACACGTTCTAAAGAGCAATTCTTTGATGTTTCTGTCTCACTTTCAGTCTCGCTCTTACACTAAACCACTTCGCCGATTACATGCCGATCACCGAAATTTGGTACACAGATAGGCAAAGGCATTAGAAAGGTCATTTATGCAACTTATCAATGCAAAACACTTTTTGTAAACCCCATTTTACATGAGAATTGCGCTTTTTTTGGAGAAATTCGACGACCTTCGATTCTAGAATGTTTTGTTTGTTTACGTATCACAGTGACTGACTGACAGCCGACCGCCGCTTAGGGATGGGATACATCGAACCGACCCGATGTTTTGAAATGCTTTTGATATACTCGATTTATCGATGCTTTTTCGGTTTTTAATAGAAAAACATCGAAATCGAGCCGGCAATTTCATAAGAACTCAACTTTGACCAGTTTAATTATTTTAATCTGTGAGAAGATCGTAACTAAATAAACCACATGAGTTGGAAAACGGTGAAATCTGACCATTATATTTCAGATAAACTATTTATTTACTTACGAAGGCAGACTAAAGAGAGCCCTTTATATTTTTTTATTGATCTCAAGATTAAGTAAATGCGGATGTTTTTTTTTAGTTCTTACGTTAAAGATTTTTCTCTTACTTTTTTTAATAAAACAATGTTGGAATGAGTTGAACCTGTAAATTTTTTTTGTTGGTGTTTGTTTTTATAGCGGCAACATAATCTGTGAAAACGTCATAATGTCTAAATATCACGGTTCATGAAATACAGCCTGTTGTGACAGACGGACAGCAAAATCTTAGCAATAGGGTTCTGTTTTTACCCTTTGGATACGGAACCCTAAAAAGTACTCGATACGTACAAAATATCAATGTTTTCATCCGATAAATCGAAAGGCATAGATGTACAGCTCTGATTTATCGAATAGGAAATATATCGATTCTTTTTAAAGTGGACACCACTACCACCGAGCCTACACCTGAATTGTCACTGTCACGTGTCAACATGTGTCAACTGTTACTTACACACAACAGTCAACAGTCGAGATGTTGGTGAGCGGAGTTGAAGAATGTAATTTATCATCATTAAACTCACTATACCTACTACTCGACACTGGCAAAATTGATCAGAAAAGCACAGATGCCATTCATTAGGAAGAAGAAGAGAAAAGAAGTGGTAGTGCATTATTCTATGGTCACCAAAACGTAAGACTAGGCGGTATAGTCTTGGTACTATAGCCTGCTTCGAAAGGAGCGAAAAGGAAAAAAAAAAAATTCTATGGTCAAGTGACATGAAAATAAACAATTTTCTGTTTACAAATACTACTAAGTGTTAGATACTATTAGCGTAGCGTTTTATACTCATTGTTAAATACCCCGTGAGTAGTTGAGTATTGTGTAGACAAATTATACGCATGACGATAGATAGATAGAATGCCACACACCGTTCCGTTTACCCAAAAATGAAGCAAGACAACAATGATACAAGCATTATAACATAATATCAAGCCTGGATTAACCATACGAAACAATTCTCTGATTTGCTCAGCTCATTTCTGATTTTGCTATAACACCATTGGGTAAAAATTTAGAGATTTGCTACGGGAAAACACGGGAGGGGTGGGGAGGGGGGGAGGGGGGGGAGGTCCCCCTGCCCCCTGGTACCACCGGCATTACTTGCTGATGCACCATTCCTGAGAAAAACCGATTAATGTAACCTAACCTCAAAACACTTTACAGTCGCTTGAAAGGCGTAGTAAAGTTAAAATTTGGGTTGGCTTTAGTATTGTTAGAGAGGAAGAGGGTCGGGGTAGGGGTCCTCTCTGCACTGCCATGCACCATTGTTGAAATTAAGTTGGTATAAAAAAAAAAAAAAAACCTAACAACCTACTGTTACTTTTGTGACTTAAATCGGGGTGCCCCGAGTTTGAATCTGCAATGGCTCAGCCAGAACACTCGCGAGGAGCCCTGAGCGTCGCTTCACACGCTCAACCTTCGCTCCGCTTAGGAGGTCGCCGGCTCGCTTCGCTCGCCACCTCCCCCCTTCGCTCCACTCGGCATCGCGGGCTAGCTCAACTCAGGACCTCCTCGCGAGCGTCTGGCTTCACGATTTTTATATACACTCTAGGGGTAGGGACCTCAAGACTACGTGGAGTCGGGGTGCTCTGTTTCGGTTCTGTCACACATTTCCAACCTAACTGACTCAAGTCGAGGTGCTCTGTGTCGGTTCTGTGACACATTTAGTAACCTAACCTACACAAGTCGGGTTAGACAAAAAAAATAAACAACAAAAAATTCACAAATCAATTTGAACACGGAACACGGGAGCACATTCACGCACCTCGAAAAGAAACGGAATGCACAGAACAAACGAATGACACTGACACTTTTTTTTTTTACGTTCCGTTTTGCCATTGCTGTTCGTCATTTTGCACCATAGACTATTATGTGGAACAGATTTGGTTGTCAATCAGCCATTTTAACGTTCCGTTTTCGCTATAAAACTGTTTTAATGTTAGAAACTTATTTCACGAATTTCTCGAAAAATATGCAATTCCAAGTAATAATAGTGATAGCGTTATAATCAGGGACCCAAACCAATTCAACATTGACCCTTTTTCCCCTCCTCCGCGCGTAGCAAATCGCTAAAGCCAACCCCACCATTGTGCTAGACAAAATTGGGTAAGTCCTTATTTATCTACAATACCATGTATTTTGTTACATACTTTGAAATCCTAATGTAGGTACTCATTTTAGTTATGGATCGTACTACAAAAATATTAAAGAAGAGTGCTATCCCGTCCGTGTTCCCATGGAACCAAGCATATCAGGAACAACCATCATCATCAGAAGATTCACAAACAAAACCTGATGATTACAACATAGCAGAAATTGAAATTGAAGACTCAGGCTTGGTGATAGACAACTAAATGTGGTAGACGTCACAACAAATCATTACAAACTGAAGAGAAAGTACATAATACCTATTATTGATTCTGGAGTTCCTAGAAGCAACAGCTGTAAATTTTGGTAGATCAAGCATGTTGTAAAACTGAGTGAGACCAACATTTAAGTTTGTTTTAAATAAACTGTAATACCGAGTCCGTGTAAGACTGAGTCAGACCAACTACGCCAACTGAGACAACTAGAATAAAAACCAGTCAAACACAGCCACCGGACTTCTATAAGTAAATCAATCTTGGCCGACATCCCAAAATTATTAAATAGACATTATTGTTACTTTGGAAAACAATTTTGTTTCTATTTTTTCTCCTCAACCTTCCCGCCCCCCACTTAATTATTCTATTACCATGGGTATAAAATAACAATAGGGAATGAAAGTTTGTATGGAAAAATGTACATTAACAGAGGGAGAGGAGGGGGGAGTGGTGTAGGTGGGGAAATATGCCCAAGTGTTAGTAAGAGGGCAGATAACTGTGACAGCGAATAAGTATCTACTGTTTTTTTTTCGCTGCATATTTAAAATGCTACCCATAGACACTATTCCACGCGAACGAAGTCGCGGGCACAGCTAGTACTGTATATAGCATTGTAAAATCAAGAAAAAACGAGGCCATTCAATTCTAGAATGTGCCCGTACTTTAGACCATTAGTCACATACAGAAATGAGTGTGTTTGTAGGTAGGCAAGAGTGTAAAGTGAGAATTGTATTTAACGTTTAGTCATAATTAGATCAATCTAGCTTAATGTTGTCACTGCTGGTGCTATTTAAGTACTTACTAATATTTTAGTCTAAATATTTACAGATTGTAGACGACTATGTAGTTTTGGCGTAACATGTATGATAACGAGGGACAGAAAATTTGATCTACATATTTAGTAGATACTTAGTTACGTACAAAAAAAATAGCATTTTGTTATGGCTTGGCTGCAGAAATTAGAAATCAGTAATATTATTGCATAACTGTTGTACAGGAAAGATCTTATTGTCTATGGCTAGGTAGGTACAGTTTTCACAGTTTGTCCGTTCCGGACGTACAATATAAATAAATGAAGATCATTGGGAGGTTTGTGTCCAATAACAATAAAAACAAATTATATCTACAAGTAATTTGGTAAGAACATTAGGTATCTACAGACGATAAAATTTCAAGCTTTATGCAATAACCTATCTATTTGGATGTCCAAATAGGTAGGCCAATAGACAAAACCTGAAATCTCATCGTTCAAAATATGAAATTCAAAATTTGCATTCACTCATGAAAAGAAAACAGCAGCTCAGTGAAATTAACATAGATACATTTTACTTATAGCAGTTTGCGACGTAAACAGCATAACTATTTATATAGTTTTAGCTTTATGTATTAAAACACATAAAATATTTTAATAAGTAGGCAATTTACTACTTGTAACACATTATAAATTGTATATTATCAATTTCGCAGCTAACGTCAAAATTTACATAAATAATTAATTGCTTATGTACATTTTGATCAGTATCTATCAAAATCATACACATAGGTATATACATATAAACTTCACAATAAATATTATGATTGTATAAATAGTATTAGTAGTAGTCTTATTGATTAAATGATAAACAAATCTCAAAATAATGCACAAATAAATAATTAAATAAATAAATAAATAAATTCACACAACACTACCCAGCCCCAAACTAAGCAGAGCTTGTAATATGGGAACCAGATAGCTGATATAATACTTGAATACATTTTTTTTTTTTTTTTGTAAATACATACTTAGAATACAATATAACACCCAGACAGAGAACAAACATTTATGTTCACCACACAAATATTTGTTCTCGGTGGGGATCGAACCCACGACCTATGGCGCAGAAGGCAGAGCTACTACCAACTGAGCTAGAGGCCAGTCTCAAATAAGTTTTCTATGCGTTTATTTTTCTACATGGTTCATTCAATCAATAAAACAAAAGACGTTTACGTTTGTAATTAGTTGTTACAACAAATTCTTTAATTATATGTTTAAACATAATCTTATTTTTATTATTCCTTTGCCCTCTTTTTTGCTAATCTATAGGTTTATTCTTAGGTAGGTCCTATTCGTGAAATTTTTAAGTTGGCAACTTCTTCAATTTAAAAAAAAACTTCAAAATGATTTATCTTCTCTTTTACAATTAGTAGTTGTACACATAGCGTTGCCATTAGATAAACATAAGCAATAGTTACAACCAATTTTGTATGAATGTCCTTTCGGACATTCGGGTAAATTTTGAACTACGGGTACTATATTAAGAGATATTGTAGAAGGTTCAGCCTGACAATCATATTCTGTACAGCTTACGCTTTTTCCATCAGGTGAACATTTGCATGTGTTACAATCATTTGTATAAACATGATTTGGTTTACATTCTTGTAATGTGTATTCACGGTGTCTGGATCTCAACGTGTTTTTATTTTTTTGCTCATGAGGTTTTAAACATTTGGGATCACTTTGACATACTTCCATTATAAGACCGTTGTAGAGTTCGCAGTGACACAGTTGACATTCTTTATTCCATGCATCTCCAATTTCGCATTCTTTGGTGGCATCACTTGCATGACATTTCTTGAGTGTGCAACCATATTTTCTTATTTCTCCTCTCTTCTGGAAACAGTAGCAGGTATTGCAATTCTGCATATATCTAGTTCCTGGTATGCATTTTAGCCCTTCGTACTTTTGTACAATTTCTCTTGCAACTTTTCGTTCCATTTTGGTGTTCTTCAGTATGTCTATTTCTTCGAGACTGTTCAGACATCTGTTGATAGTGCAGTATATCGTGCCTTTTGCATCGCAGTGGCAAGTGTTACAATCTACATTAAAATTGTCGCCTGGTCTTCTGCCTTCGCACTCTGATCGCTTGGTACAGTTATCGCAGATCAAGCGATTATTTCTCAAGCAAATACAGTTTTTGCAACCCAATTTGTACTTTTGATAATTCTTGCATTCTGCGTACACCTCTTCTATTTCATAACTTTTTTCAGATCTAATCAATAGGTCATCTGTAGTGCAGTTCTTCTGGGTGCATAGGTTAGAATCTATGACACCGGTTGATGGGCATAAGCAGACGTTGCATTCAGCTAAATACAACTTGGTCGGAGAGCATTTTTGAGCATCAGATAGTTCGAAGTTTTGAACTACTTTCACAGGATGTAGGATCCTAAAGGTGTCTCGGCAAACAGGGTTTGGCCAGCTGCCGTCTTCTGTACAGACACAGAGGAGGCCTTCCCTACTATAGTGAACTCCTGGCTCACAGGCAGAAGCTGTGGTTCGCCAAACTCCATGCCCTTCCATACCAACGTTAATATCTTGAATTGCATCTGAAAATAAGACGCATGTTCATGATTTTGCATAGGTCTACAAGTCGGGTTAATCTAGACATCTGGCTCGAATGACGTTAGTGCAAAAAGCTGTTGTGATCATTTTAAATAACGGTATCGATTTTCAACTTCCGAGCCAGGTGTCATGTCAAATCACTCGGAATATAGACTTTCATAGGGGTGATGGAGGGAACAGGATTATTCTATGCCGAGATGACCATGGTCAACACTACGCCGGCTCCTACATAAAGTAAGTAAAGCACCTCCTCAAGTCCTCCTTTTCTACAAAAGTTACGCCCCTTACCATTGAAGTGGCCGAACATGTCTACACCCCCGCAAACCTTGGCATTGCAAGTATATCGGAAGTTCTCGCTGCACCAGCACCAGTTGCAATCGTTCAGCACCAATGAGTTCCGCACGCATCGTTGACGCCAGAGCTTTTCTGCCAGGGCTGAAAATAAGTAGAACTCTTTACAAAGGGCTCATCTATCGCCATGCCTATTTCTACTGCCAAGCAGCATTGCTGTTTCAATTTGATGGGTGTGCCCGTGAAATTTCAAGCACAAGCAGGCTTCACACATACACACCCACCCACACACTCTTCGGGGTAGGCTTCCTTCTGTGCTTACCAGACTCTTAAGAGACTGGGAGAATCATGGAAGCCTACTCACGAAACGCACAACACTACACACTCAACCATTCGCACACACCCACATACACCCATACACCCGTACACACATATACACACCCATACACAATCTTTTAAGTTCTCCGTCATTCACAACCACTGGTTCCGTCGTTTGGCATCTCAACTTGTCGCCTAAAAAGGTAATAGCTGAAAATCAGTGTTTGCACTTGTGCAATATATGCGCTGAGCTATTACCTTTTTGTCTGGAATGCAACACACACGCCATTTTCTTGTTTTGTTTTGTATAATATATCTCTGTATTTTTTTTATTTTTATTTTATGTGTGTTATATCTAGACAAATAAAGTTTTTATCTATCTATCTATCTATCTATCTATCTTCACCTGTATGCTTCAAGATGATGAACGGATGAACTATGACACGTTTTTAAAGAACGTAAACTGCAGAGTGATGATTATTTAGTTATGGTGATGACCATCTGCTACTTCCATTAACAAGGGAGGTGTCATAAAACCATTTACACCGTTAATACTTTCTATACCTGTAAAGTTTTCAGGGAATGGAGCCAGGAAACTGCGATTTGAAAAAAAAAGGTAGATACTTACGCTTTTGATAGTCAAACAAGCACACAAACGGTATCAAATTTAAAATCAGTGTTAAACAGGCTGGTTTCAGTACCATTTTCCAATTTGTAGTTTTGGATTGGTAGTACTTAAAATGTTTTTCAATTATTTGTTCGTCATTTTCATTCGTCATTGGACAAAGTTAATTAGTTTTCAGTTTACGACTGGCAATGGGTTTTATGTAAAAGCCGTACACATATCATGCCTGAAATTAATCCTTTTAAAATTATTATAATTTAATAAATAGATGGAAACCAAGATAATAAATTGTATTAGTTTTAAAAACATCAAACCTTTAT
Organism: Thera obeliscata; assembly: GCA_947578465.1. Taxonomy (NCBI): domain Eukaryota; kingdom Metazoa; phylum Arthropoda; class Insecta; order Lepidoptera; family Geometridae; genus Thera; species Thera obeliscata. Next base: position 17,186,689 of record OX387916.1, read on the forward strand.
TAAAATCTCATTTCTTAGCTAACATAGAAAGCAACCGATAACTACATATACCTACTTACTAACATAACGAATTAAATAGTTTCAGTTTAGTTGAAGTATTCTGTACTTATTTCTAAGCTGTCGACTTATGGACTCTCTAGTAGCATCTCTAGTAGCATCTCTACAAACGAACGGATGAAAGTTTGGATGGAAATATGTAAGGCTTATGTCAAGATACAAAATATTAGAACTTACTTCGGATTTCTAGCCGCCAGGAATCGTCTATCGTCGCTTTAGATTAGATTAGAAAATACTTTATTGCACAAACGAATTTTGAAAAAAAAAATACGCTCTAGACGTGCGCTTATGAAAAGAGCCCTTATGATAATTAGTTATTTTTATTTTATTTTATGTATTTTAAGTCTGTATGGTATTTATTACCTATGGACCCAAGGTGTCTCATGTTTGTAATGTGCATCTAGAGTTGTCTGAATTAAATGAATATTATTATTATAAGTCAAACAGTTAATTTTTAATGTTATTTAATTTTATTTGCATACATTTTTAGTGCACAAAAGTTTATTCTCATTTATGCAAAAACATACATTACATTTCAGTATAGTAGCAGCCTCTGGGGTACATTTAGAATTTGAATCCACTGAAACCATGGACTTTTTTAGGGCCAGCTGAAATACCTTATCCAATACCATTGGCAAATTGAGTTTCAAAACTTCATCTAAACTGAAATTTTTGGGTAGTTTATCAATAAGTGCAGATTGCTGGTTAGGTGAAGCTAATCTTTGTTTTGTTTCTACGTTTTCAACAGGCTTACTGTTTGTATCTGCTTCGGATTCAACACTCATTTCATTATCTGTCTCAAACTCTTGCTCAGATTCTTTTTTTTCTTCACGTAAGACGTTGTTGTTTTTTAGTGGTAGTGCTATACTTGGCGGTTCTCTTTCTTTAACATTTGCATGTTGTACATTCTCTTCAGAATCCGTGTAATATTCGTCGTTTTCATCCTGGTTGTCGTTGTCTAATTTAAGGCTATCTTTCTCACGATTAACATTGATTGCTACGTTATTCTCATTTAATGTTATTTCTTGTGCAGCTGGTGCTGCTGTTTCATTTGTTTTGTTTTCAATTACGTACCTTAAAGTGTTTTGGTTTTCTGGTATAAGGTCTATTGCTTCTCTGATAAGTTCTTTGCCGCAAACGCTCAATTTATATGCTCCTAGCTCTAGTTTACGAGAGTGACTGTTTCCAGTGTTACAGACCAATCTATTTTCATTAACACAGAAGCAAAACTGACATGGGGCTAGTGAATACCAGTTCTTGACAACACAGTTACCGTAGACGTGTTGCTGGGATGCTCTTCGGCTTTTGGTAAAGTTACTTTTTATGTTTTCACATTTATTTTTAGTACAGCGATCTTTTTTAAGCCTGCCATCTGATCCACACCTATATACATTGCAATCATATTTGACGTATGAGTTAGGCTTGCAATAAATTATATCTCCTACAGATCCGAGTGATTGAAATCTTTTAAGGCATCGATTATGTGGCCACTGACCACTAGTATTACAAATGCATATTGTGTCATTCTTAATGTACATTACATTTGGTTGGCAATGTGATCTAGTCTCAGCTCTAGCTTCACATTCATTCGAATGTTTCGAAGAGCACTCATAGACGTGCTCCTGGGAACACACACAGGTATTGCAATCGTTTTTGACAGTTAGTCCTTCGGTACATGATTCAACGACGAGAGGATTGCCTGAAAATACATGTAGATTAATTTTACTTACATAAATGGCAGTAGGTTTGTATTTTAAAGTCCCACTTCATTTGCAACATTTCGTCTACGAAATGTTTTGTTTCGCCTATTTGTCTCTCTCTATTGTATAGAGAAAAGATGAGACAGCAGAAATATGTTACCTATTTAGAGTTGTTTTCTCATCAGATTTCCATACAAAAGAGAAAGACACGTGCTCAAACGAAAACAACATTTGGTAGACGAAATGTGGTAGCAAAACTCCGACTTCGGGTACAGTTGTGGAGAATTTTGTAAAATTTTGATTCTTCTTATCGTGTAAAATCTTAATATCCTTTCGCCACACTGGTATGAAAGAACTAATGACATGATAGTAAGAATTTTGCCTATACGAGCAGGAGGATACCTACGTAGTGAGAGTGCTAAAACCATCCTACTAATATTATAAACGCGAAAGTTTGTAAGTATGGATGGATGGATGGCTGGATGGATGTTTGTTACTGTTTCACGTAAAAACTACTAAATGGATTTAATGATACTTTACAATAATATAGCATCAGTATAACACATAGGGTAAAATTTATAAAGATATTGTAACGCAGAATGGATGTAAGTAACGGGAACAGGGCGAGCGAAGCCGCGGGCGGCCGCTAGTTATGAATATAGGAGTTAGTTTAAATAAACATTACTTTGTACAGTTTTTACATACCTTTGAAAAGAACAGGAGCAGCTTCTGCGAGTGTTATTAAGCAGACAAGGCACAATCTTATCATGTTGCTATTTGAATGTTCCAATTACAAATAGACCGTGCAAATTCATTAAGTAACTCGAGCATTTTATGGAAGTTTTCATGATGATGAAAAATATAACTTTTACTATTATAAGCCGAAATTTCAGGATTAATTATGACAATATGACAATCATAACACATTATGTTATTAAATATGTATTTATTAAAACTAACATTAAATGCCACATACCCTTTTACAGCAGAAATATATAACCTAGTGCAAAAAGTTTCAAAGTTTGCCTAATATCAATAATAGTATATTATGTAACTAGTGAATAAAAGACTGATTTAAATCGAGGGCCGTTGATGAATCACAAGCAAGTGAAGGATTCTAATGAATGAATCACGACCGTAGGGAGTGATTCATAATGATTGAATCACGAGCGTAGCGAGTGATTCAAGTGTTAGAATCCTAAACGACGCCAGTGATTCATGGCCCTCGATATAAATCCGTTTTATTCAAGAGTTGCATACTATATTTTATACCAAGACTTCGAGAAAAAGAAAGATTTAAGCGAAAAGGGATTAAAAACTATGAACTTTGTTTAGACTATTCTTAAATGACATAAAACAAATAATTTTTGATTTTGTTTTGATTTGTAAAAAAAGAAGGATAAATAAATTAAGTTTTCTACTAAAACAGTATATAATCCAACGCTAAACTCCTTGTCAAAAATTAATATCCAAAGTATTTATGGCGCAAGAAGGTTTTAAGGTATTGAGATGGACGTTGACCTTATTAGTGTGTTCCAAATTCAAACACCACAAAACAGTGATTAAAAGGGCTTTTTATTCACTGTTTGCAGTGAATAAAATAAGCTTTGTAAAGGGGGTATGGTATAAAATAATATCTCTGATAACTTGAGTATATCAATTTAGTCGTATCATATTGGTTTACTTTTAAAAGTTTTCATAAAGGTTGCATTTTTATCAAGGCTGTTTATATAAAACTGTATATTCATGGTTTTTCTATATTGTCTTACAAGAAAGTAGGTCTACGGTCACTGCACTCCTCAGCATCACTTCTGAAGCAGTGTTCTTCAATGATGATGGCTTCTTCACAATCGCAGATAAAACACTCGTCCTTAACCTGACCAGTCACGTTGCAGGAATGCATGGTGTGGTTGTGTGCAACTGTTATAATTCTCGTTTTATTATTTTTGGGTTTAATTGCTGTTGTTTTGTTCTTGTCTGCAATAAATAGTAAATTATGTGTAAGTTTGTAAACTTTACTTTCAAAGATAGTCATAAACAATAGTAGCGAATAATTTCGCCGTCTTGGTATCGAAACCGCTTGGTGTAGCTGTCAGGAAGCAGAGTTAAAGTGAGCTTCTTCAATGATGCTAGTTCAAATCGTGATAGAATATAAAAACTTTTTGCACTAATATTTTGCATTAGATTATTTCTACGACGGAGTAAACTGTTTCCTGTTCATACATCATTTTGAAAATATGGATAAAAACAATCCTGAAAATATAACTCATCGGAAACCCAGCAGGAAAACGACTTCTGACTCTTTTTATGAACTTCAAGATGCATCTTTGGAAACAACATCATCGTCCATGCATGCAATGAGCTTGCAAGATTTGTCTACACATTTGCCGTCTGATGAGACACAGATTTTGATGAACGAGTTAGAAGACCATAAGACACAATTGAAGAGTGCCTATACTGAAATTGAGAATCTAATAGGTGAAAATAAAAAATTAAAAAACCGGATTCAAGAACAAGACCAAAGAATTTTATTATTAAAAAACCTATGTACAGATACTATAACCAGTCCAAGGGTACAAAATAAATCAATATTGAAGAAGAAATCTATCGAGCCAAAACGTTTACAAATGAGTCCATCCACGGTCATGGAATGTACTCCCAGACACCAAAGACAAAGTACGAGCGTACGCACTCCCACTGAAACGGATACAACCAAAGATCAACTGCAAGAAACATCTGAAACGAACACTAGCAAAGACACAAATGGAAAGCCAACAACAAACCCCAAGCCAAAACATACAAGAAAACAAGTACCAGACCAAAAAAATATATACATTTTTGGGGGTCATCAATGCAGTGGCCTGTCTGAAGCTCTTATGAACAAAAGAAACTCAATGCGGACTCAGATGAATAAGTATAGATTTAAATCACACATACAACCTGGTGCACCAAGTGATGAAATAACAAAATGTCTAGTCAATTCTAACATAGAGCCAACAGATACGATACTTCTTTCTCTCGGAGAACATGATCATAACCCCTACAAAGTATATACGGAACTAAGTTCAGTATTGAAAATGTTTCAAAACAATCCTATTTTTGTATTAGGTATAAACTACAATAAATATATAAATGAAACAAAACTGAATACCACGATTGAGCTATTGTGTAAAAACTTCTCTAATTGTAAATATATTGTAACTGATTATAAAACTGGACATCTTAAGTATGACATATGTAATAGTGTAAATAAGATGATTGATCAATTGGACTATGACTCGAAATATCTAAGTTACAACAAGATTAAAACAATCCTCCACGCCAAGGATATTACTCGAAACCATCAACCTGGTACAATGCCATATTATTTTAGGATCATCAATAAGAGGCCAGAACTAAGGCCTGAACAAAATGTGAATATAAAAATAAATCACGAAGCCAAAGCCACGCGCAGAGGCACTATACCTTTCTACTTTGCATCGAAGCGAAGGGAAAATACAGGGGTCCAGGCAGATGTTGACGAGTTTTTTCGTTCCAAATTGTATTAATGTAATTCACCAAAACATACAAAGCTTTTTAAAAAAGAAAAATATGCTGTTGCTGGCTCTAGATGAGCTAATTGAAAAAAACATAACCATGGATATTATATGCTTAACTGAAACATTTGTAAAAATTCACAATGAATCTCTCCTTCAACTGGAAGGTTTTGACCTAGCTGCAGCCTTTCGTAGGAAAAATGGTAAAAAACGTGGCGGCACATGCATTTTTACGAAAAACCACGTAGATAGTAATATTGTTAAATCCTTGGAGAGTATAAGCGAAGATTTTATATACGAATGTTGTGGAATCGAAATTCCCAGCTATAATTGCATTGTTATCTGTATCTATCGAATACCCACTGGATGTATAGAAACATTCTTTGAGAAACTAGAGCTAATGTTCTTTATGCTAAAAAAGAAAATTATTAAACAAAAAGTGATAATCGCAGGTGACTTAAATATAAATACACTCTTAGATACTAGGAAAAGTAAACAGTTATTAAAAATACTAGAATCTTATAATTTTAAACTACACATTAAGGAACCAACAAGGCAGGGGAGTTGTATAGACCATATAATTAGTAACACTGATAACGCTATAGGAAGTATCCATCATATAGCTCTTTCTGACCATGATACAGCGCAGATCCTTTCTATACCGATTGACTGTAAAAAAACAGAAGTAACTAGTTTTCATAAGTTGATAAGGGACTTAAATACAGACAACATAAACAAGTTTAAAGATATTTTGCATAGCCTTACATGGACAAATGTATATGAAAGTGTTAATATGAATCAGGCTTTCGATGTATTCCATGAGGATTTTCGACTTTTCTATGAACTCTGCTTTCCGTGGAAAAAAATAAGAATCAATACTCAACACAAGACCAAGCCTAGATGGATAACAAAAGGCCTAAAAAAGTCGTGTATAACTAAAAGAAAACTACGCTATGAATATTATAAAAAAAAGACACTAATTAACAAAAACGCCTATAAAAAATATAGTAAAATCCTGCGAAGATCAATTGAACTAGCTCAGAGAAATATGAATAAAAAATATCTAAGAGATTCAAGAAATAAATGCAAAGCTTCTTGGTCTATAATAAAAAATGAAACAAATCAAGCACATGAAAAGTTTATAGAGTGTCTTAAAGTAGACAATAAAATAACAAATGATCCAGTTAATATTGCTACGGAATTTAACAACTATTTCATTGGTCTCATAAGCAACTTGAGCGATCGTCAACCTACACAAACTAAAATCATGTCTAATAAATCCAGTATATTCTTGAGCCCTTGCAATGAGCTTGAAGTACGGAATGTCATTGGTTCCTTGAATAATACAAATTCAACGGGATACGATGACATTTCGACTAAAATTCTTAAGCAATGTAAGTTCGAGATTGCTGGAGTTCTTACTCACTTAATAAATTTATCTCTTAGTGAAGGTACATTTCCTGCAAAATTAAAAATATCAATTGTTAGACCCCTACACAAAAAAAACGATAAAAACAATGTGAATAACTATCGTCCAATAACCCTCATACCAATACTGTCGAAAATTTTTGAGAAAATAATGTACAAGCGTTTATCATCTTTTCTGACAAAGTTTAATATAATAAGAGACGAACAAAACGGTTTTCAAAAAGGAAAATCAACCAGCCTTGCGTGTTTCAACTTAGTGAAAACTTTGACTGAATCAATCGATAAGAATATACCTGTCCTTACGATATTTTTTGACATGAGCAAGGCGTTTGATTTCGTGTGTCACAGTAGGCTGCTGATGAAATGCGAAAGGTACGGCATTCGCGGAATCGCGTATGATTGGCTTGATTCATATCTTAAGCACCGTACCCAATATGTAGAAATTAGAGGTATTAACAAATGTAAGGAAATCGTTACTTATAAATCAGACTCAAAAGAAAATAAATATGGAGTACCACAAGGTAGCGTGCTGGGACCATTACTCTTTCTGCTCTACATAAATGATCTCCCAGACATCACAGAACATATGTGCACCCTATTTGCAGATGACATTTCGATTGTGGTTGAGAATAAGAAATCGTTTGACTATGAACTGGATATTAACAATACGATCAAAGAGGTTATCAACTGGCTAGATGAAAATAACCTATGTGCAAACATTGAAAAAACTACTTTCATGCAATTTTTCAACAGAAACAAAGTATCGGCCAAAGCCAATCTGAACATATCAATTAATGGACATAACATTAAAGAGTCTAGCACTCTTAATTTTTTAGGGATAACACTCGATCAACAGCTGTCATGGAAGCCTCAAATAACTAAAATTGAAAAAAAAATAAACAGATTCATCTACGCTCTTCGTGAATTGAGACGTATAGTTGACCAAAAAACGGCTCTGTGTGCCTACCATGGGTATGTTGTCTCTGCGATGCGTTATGGTATTGTGTTATGGGGTAACTCAGTCGATATTACAAGCTTATTTATGATACAGAAAAAATGTATAAGAGCTATATGTGGTGCTAGCCCTCTGGACTCATGTAGGCCTCTTTTTAAAAAACTGAACTTATTGACGCTGACTAGTTTATATATATTTGAAATGTGTAAATTTGTGAAACATCAGGCAAATCTTTTTACAAAAAAAGGAGATCTGGAGCGCAGGTTCGAATCACGCTATCCAAATCGCCTAATACAACCAGCAGCAAAAACTGCTCTTAGGGCGCGAAACAGCTATCATATGGCAATCAAAATATACAATCACTTACCGAACGAAATAACGGAACAGCCAGAACGAAAGTTCCAAGCAAAATTGTACAACTGGCTAGCTAAAGGTTGTTATTATAACTTAAATAAGTTTTTCACACGCCATAACTGACGATAATAAATTGACTGTGTACTCTTAGGTTATGACATTTAATAATTTTAGACAATCAATTAATGACTATTTGTAATTCTAAATACTTAACCTATACTTATAATTGCATGCTGAGTTCAAGCAAAATGTGCTGAATCAATAATTTAATTACTGACATCTAATGCCTTACCACATTTTAAGCAATAAATTTTCATTTCATTTCATTTCATTTCATTTCATTTCAAACGCAATTTAAATTCAGTTATTGCCTAAGTCATAACTTATTACCCAGTGGTAGGAAACGGCATTTATTTAGTTTAAGCACGGTTAATCATGCGTTGCGATAGGTTTTTGGCAGGTTTTATGGATAAGTTTACTGACAATATTATCAGAGTCTACATTTATAATATTATCAGGTTGAATATCATTATTGCACGTAGAACTATATAAAAAATGGGAAACTGTCACGCAACTGTAGAGGGCTCAGAATCATTCTACCTTGAAATGTATAGGGGAGGTCTATGTCCAGCAGTGGACTTTTTCAGGCTGTTGATGACGAAATGAAAATATTCATGAAAACCATGATAGTTTCAAAAGTAATAATGACCTTCAGTTCTCCTGCCCATAGGCATGTAGTTGAACCCTGGATACGGCTGTTCGCAGTAAGTTCCTTTTGGCAGCGGCCGGCAGAAGTGGTTTATGTTGCCGCTGTACGGACAGATGCACTGTTTACATCTGTAAGTGTAAGTCAGTAAATAAGTGCCACCAGTATACAACATTGCGGAAAAACAACTAGGCGCTTGTTCCCTACTAGCGCCTAGTTATTTTTCCGATGGAATTCGTGTCCTGTTTCCAAGCTATCCATTCTTTATCTGCAACTGAATATCCTCTCCCGATATTTTTATGATCTAACCAGGTGATGTGAATGGATGTGTCGTGAGCATATTTCATTTACTACTCTTCTTCTTGTCGTAGTTCTTTAGAACCAGTGAGGCGTGTGCTTTTAGGAGGCTGTTTTTGCGCACTTGACGCAATTATTTTCGAACATTTTATGTGGTACGAGATGCCAGTTTTCTTACGATGCTCATACTTTGACCGTTTGTATTCAGTATTCAGTATATTTTTTGAGTTGTAGTTTGAAGGCACATAATCTTTTTCTTATATAATTCTTTTATTTACCTAATAATATACATGGATCCTGGTGTACACTCCTTTCTCTCAGAGCTATCAGTGAGGTTGTACGACATGCAGTTCGGTCCTTCGCCGCGTTTCCTTCGTGTATGTGCTACTTGGCTGGACTCATCGTTGCTTATCATCTGAAAATATACATGCTACTTTTCTTAGACTATCCACATTATATGATTTGATTTTGATCTTACCTCCTTGCCATTCCTGTCTTCATTGCACAATGTGTGAGTACAAGTTGCGTAAACTCTAAGTCCCATGTCTGGACATATGCAAACCTTGCAACCAACTTCAAACTCTTCACCAGGGAAGCACAATTCCAAGCTCCTCGCAGTATCTTCCGTCACGTGATTGCCGAGCAGACTCTGCGAAAGCTTGAAAATCTTCTTCCATGGGGTATCCGCGTCAGAGCAGATGTGTTTAGTGCAGACGCGGTCTGATTTATCTCCGTTCGGTGGACAAACGCAGATGTTACACCCATCGCTGAAGAGGTCTCCTGGGACACAAACTTCTGACCTCAAGAAATTTTTCTCACATACATTTTTAGTACACTTAGCCACGTTTTTGAGCCCGTTGCTCGGGCAATAGCAAGTATTGCAGTCCACGCTATAGTACAATAACGGTTCACATGAGAGTTTCTCGTTGGTTGCAGAATGCCGAAGTCCTGCGCAGCGATTCTTTGTACAGGTTTTGTCTTTCAGCAGCCCGTTAGCTGGACATATGCAGAAATTGCATTTGTGTTTTGTAATTGAGCCAGCGACACAAGAACCGTTTAATTGGGCAGCGTCATCAGGACCCTTATGACGCTCTTGAATTATTTTCTTAGCTTCACAATCATCATAAGTGCACCAGTTTGGATCTAGCTTTCCAGATTTCAAGCAGTAGCAAGTATTACAATGGAACTCGACAAAAGTACTTGGATCGCATGGAGCTGTGAAATCTATTCCATTCGATTGTTCTTGATGATGCTCAAATTTCTCTTTTGCGCTTTCAGTTTTATCAATGATAGACGTGCAAAGCTTAAACTTTGTATTGCCATTATCTGGGCATAAGCAGTACTTGCCTTCGTCTAAATAAATATAATTTGGTTCACAAATCTCGTTTGTCGCTGCTTTTTGAATAGACCCCTTATCAATAACTCTAAGGCTAGATATACCCTCATTGATCCCCGTTTCAAGCACGATTAGTTTCTGCTGGTGTGAGCATACATTTGTACAATATTTAGGGTCAGTCAGTCCATTTCGCAAGCAAAGACATTCGGTGCAAAATGGAACCATTTCTCCAGGACTACACTTATCTTCAGCAAAACCATATTTCACACTACCAATATTCGAACACTCTGATTCTAAGCACGAATTCTCGTTAACAGTGGCATTTTGGTTGCATTCGCAAAAATAGCATTTAGGGTTAGTGAAAGTATTTCGGTGGCATCTACTACTTCTGTTTCTCAAGCTATTCAGAGGAAGGAGCTTAAACCGATTGTTACATTTGGTCTTGCTACACAGTTCTTTGTTAGCAATGCTATTTTCAGGACATCGGCAAATATTACACTCGTTCCTATACAACGTATCAGGGATACATCTTCTAGCGGAGTTAGAAATCTGAGGTTTGCGGCAAGTTTCTACGCATTTATTGATGAGAAAGAAGCCATCGTCAGAGCAGTGGCACTGAAGGCAGGGGAAAAGATAAATGACTTTTGGAATGCACACGTTTTGTTTGACCGCTTTTAAGAAATCTGATGCTCCTTCGAAGGGGCAAGACGCGTCCTTGGCGCACCGAGATTCGTTCATTTTGCCTGAAGCTGGGCAGACACACAGGCTGCAGTTGAAGTAGTAAGAGACGAACGGTAAGCACCACTTTGCTATATCGAGGTCGCGAGAAACCTGAGGCTTGGAAACGGCTTTATCATCGTTGCAAGCTGCACTGATGCATTGCAATTGACCGTTCTCTTGGCAAATGCATTGGTTGCAATCTTCCCATATAATTTGGCCCGGCTGGCAGTTTACACGTCTCTTAATTTCACAATTTGCTTCACTCCATCGTCCGAGGCTGTCGCAGTAGCAGATATGGCCATTCATTTGGAATTGTGTGTTCGGTATGCACGTACCTTCAAAACAAGACGCGATGTTTGAAATCGGAGTTATATGAGGTTGTTATCAAGTTACAGAAAACATGGAGATACTCACGAAAAACGGAAACAACATGTGGAATCATATATATCAGACTAAACAATGTAACAACAGTCATGAACATTATTTAAACTAATTTGAAATATTCTGCGTTATTCTATAAGTAATTGTTTTTCGCGCTTGGTGGACGGCCAATTCAATTAAATTCTTATCATCAATTGACGTTTATCTATACTTTAATTATTAAAATACTATTCCATGCCGGAGTTTCTGAATTAAGTAGGGTTTGGAATTCCGTTACATTTGTTTTCAATTCCGAGTCTATAAATTTTAACTTTTACTCTTTTATTCAAAATCAAAGTTTCTTTATTCAATTGTATTACAACAAGTATCGTAAGGATTTGCTCGATGCAAGAAGGCTTAAATTAAGACCGTCCGGAGGGTGGTCTAGTGGTAGTGGCCTCGCCACCCGATCCTAAGGTCGTCGGTTCAAATGCAGCCGTGTACCAAGGAGTTTTTCTGTCGAAATATTTATGTGCACTATGCCAATACTCTCAAAACAGTTAAGAAAAACATCGTGAGGAAACCGGCGCGTCGTAGAACCTAAAAAAATTCGAGCAACACGTGTCAAGTGTCACGCAAAATGAGCCCGCCAGTTGCCTACTTGCGGAAACCAGTCGCACACCAAGTGAGGATGATGAATTTGCCAAGACCGTCCTGCCTGTAAATTTTAGTCAAGACAAAGGTGTCGTAAGTCCAGCAGTGGACTTTCTCAAGCTGATAATGGTAAGTTGTAATCATTTAAAGACAACTATATAAAATTATGCTCATGTTTAATAATCCTGGGTAAACAAGGGCAATAATCCAAGCCGAGTGAGAATTAAAAACTATAATCTCAATAAATCTCAAAAATCTGTTTCTTCATAGACCTTCCTTTTCTAGTAGCTCAAACTGTTCATCTAAAAGCTTGGATTGGGCGTAGTTGAGGCAAGTCTTCTGCGTGCATCGGAGGGAAGCATCTGGCTGGCAGTAGCAATGGTTGCAGTTATCCCTAGAGGAAGAATAGAAAAGTTAATAACACTGTAATATCGTCGCCGTAGAGCGAAAAGTCATTAAGTCGCAAAAGAGACAAATTTAGTTAAATATGCCATCAATATCGCCAATTTTTTCTGCAATTTTCAGTCTTATTATGGCCTTAGGTATGATAGTTTTTGTTTTAGGATGAGCAAAAAATCGAGATTTTTTTGTTTTGAGCCACATAATGTAAGTAGAAAAAAATTACCTAAATTATTTACGTATTTTTTTCATCATAGAAGTATTTACAACATGAGCCTTTTTAAATTTTCTAAGAGATGAGATCATAAAATTAGCAATAACGTATACCATAATTATGGAAGTAATGATTTTTTCTTAAACATGCGCGGAAATATTGTCATTACTTTTGAATATAGAACACGCGAAGTATCATATTTACGTAGACTGAAAAACCAAAATCACTTCCCGGCGCGTTCTCGCTCCGGCAATGTTGTATGAAACGGTGTGCTGTTTGAATTTAGAACTCTTTCATCTATCGTACACATTGCGTTCTCGTGGCTGTATAGCCACAGATGCGTTTACCTTTCGGCAAAAAATGTAAAATAAAAAAAAAATTGGCGGTAAAGCGGAGTTCGTTGATAATTGGTTAGTAAAAAATAAATTTATTGTGTACTATTTTTTTTTATTTCCTTGCATTTTTTTAAGAAAAGCACTATATTAGCCTCGGCCGAAATGGCAATTGCCTGTCTCGTATCATTCAACTCATACTCGACCTGCAATTGCCTATTTCGCTGCCTTTGCAATAATGTACTATTTTCTGTTTGAAAACTTTATAGCTTCGTATCTCAAAAGGCTCAACTAAGAGACAATCACGAGAAATTGAAATAGAAGATTGTTCTCCCGATGTTCTTGTCTTAAATCGGACCAGCTTTAGATTGATCTAAAAAGCAGCATCGCATCATTGTGATCTTCTTCCTCCATAGTTGATCATAGCAGCTGGCCATGAGCTTTCATAAATGGTTATGGTTATGGCTATCAAAATTGTGTCAACAGTGTCAACACATTCAAACACAAGAAGAAAATGAATGTGTGGGTCAGTCTATCTATCACAATTTGACAGCCATAGCCATAACCATATGGAGCTCGTGGTAGCCCTGCAGGTCTGTTTTGCAGTAGACATTCTACTACAGAATTACCGATGATGGTGATTCTACCATCATTTTAGTACCTTTGTTTTTCTGATACAGAGCTGTAGGCTTACCACAAGCTCTGTCTTGCTCTGTCTCTGGCTCTGGTTTTGAGTTTGTGTGTGTAGCAGACTCAAAACCAGAGCCAGAGACAGAGCCAGACAGAGCTTATGGTAGGCCTACTGAACAAACTGACTTATTACGTTTCTAAAACGATTTCCGATTGCCAGTAGAGACTTGGGTACTCTGCACGATAAAGAGTTTCCCAACTCCCAAGTTTCCAACCTCCTTGATTGCCAGCCACTTACTTGTAAATAGCGCCTGGGATACAGTTATCCCGGACTGGATCTATTTCTATCTTCACTGCGGTGTTGTTGGCGGTTTTCGACAGCTTGGTCTTAGTTTCGGTGATACAGTCCAGAATTCTTTTGCAAGCAAGCTTCCTTTGTACACATCGGCATTCGACGCACGATTCTTTAGTCACTTTGTTGCCCATGCATTTTTGACCTAAATAAAAAGTTGGTTAGGACTGCTGTTATATGCTAATATCTAACTGTAGTGGAACTCAACGCACGAATTCGGTAATTAGTAACTTTCCATGCAAACAAAACCCTATTCCAGTCATTTGGGATAAAAATTTCCAAAAACCCTTAGTTTGGGCCTACACTCTCTAAGAAGTGAGTTGCTTGTGCCTTATTTTAGGCCTTTAGTGACATTTCCTTTATTACCTTTCGGGATGAGTTAGTGAGTGGACTTCTCTTATTATTTTGGTTCGTTAGTTTCGTTTAGTTTGATCTTTTTCTAAGCTGTAGATAGAAGGCAAAGATTACCTGTTTTCTCCTCAGCCTCCACGCGGTTAATATCATCGAAGCTCAAGCAAAGAGATCTGGTACATAAGAGATTGAACATCTCAGTGCAAATACATTTATTGCAGCTCACAATGTACGTCATGCCTGGCTCACACTTCTGCGAAGCACTAGGCAAGCTTGGAGCATTTTTCAACTCTCCCCGTACAAAAGGAGGACGGACGTCTTCTGGCGCTATGATTGGGGACGGTAGACCTGGAAACCATAGCTTTTAACCTTCTCTTTTTGTATATTGGTATCGCACGATGATTGTCAATCTTACAAATTAGTATATTGAATTGGGAGGTTACTTGTCTTCCGAGGTTTCTGCTAAATGTCATCTTTCTCATTTATTATCAGCCGAATTTCTACTATTGGACATAAAAGGAATTGCCGCAAAAAGATTGTCGTAGTCACCACGCTTGGCAGGTGTATTGATGACCGCAGTATTAATGCTATGTTTTCTGGAGATGCTAGTCATCCTTTGATGCGATCTTTTATGAAGCTGATGGGCCAACTGATGTTAAGTGGTTGTATTGCCTTACAAATCACGCAGCACGTTAGGAAAGTCTCTAGGATGCACAACCTCGCGTTTATCCTTAGGTGAGGCATACAGGTGTTAGGCCTAATGTAATTTCACCGGCACCAAAACCCTATATCACCATAATCATACAGGTTGGCTTAAAACTTAGTTTTTATACTCTTACCGTTTTCTAGAAGTTTGCAAGCGCCATCAGCAATCTCCGAGCAAGAAATTTTCTTCATATTATTGCAAAAGCATCGTCTGCAGCCTTTTTTGTAAATCTTTCCAGGAACACACTTTTCTTTTTGCCACTTTGGCAAGTTAGACATAGCAAGACGTGCAGAAGGTTTCCCTGTACGACCAGAAAGTTTGCCAGTTCGCTCAGGAAGTTTGCCAGGTCTTTTAGACTTGCCAGCTTTGAGTCCTGTCCGAAACTTGGTAACTTTAGGCTCCCGTCTAAGTTTTCCGCTCTTATGGTTGATGAAGTTCGACCAATCAACGCATGCCGTCTTGGTGCAGACAAGTGTTTGGGCCTCACTGCAGTGGCAGCGGTTGCAATCCATCCTATAGGACTTCCCGGTCGTGCATGGCTCACCTTCTTTTATCTCAGGCAGATCTTTAATGCGTTGTCGAGATATGGGTGGATTTGCTGGAAATGGGGTAGATAGTTACGTGAATAAAAAAAAATCAACTGGACTACAAACTTCTTGCAACCTCCATAATGTCGATTTAATGGCGTTCCATCGTTTTTTGTAACCACTAAGTGGCCACAAACCTATTACCTAAAGGCTTGTGCCATCGCGCTAGATGTGCGCACGGCTTTCTGCGATGGCGATCAGTAAAACGCTGCCAAATATGACAACGATCTTTGACGGCATTTCACTGGTCGCCACCGAAGAACTTCACTTAAGTTGGCAAGTTGGCAAGTTTTATCATCCGCACTTGGTGTGCGGGCAGGTTTTTTCCGCAAGTAGGCCGCTAGGGCCCTTTTTGCGTGACCCTTGACACGTGTTGCTCGAACTTTTTGAGGTTCTACAACACGCCGGTTTCCTCACGATGTTTTCCTTCACCGTTTTGAGAGTACTGGCATAGTGCACATAAATTTTCGACAGAAAAACTCATTTGTACACGAGTGGATTTGAACCCACGACCTTCGGATCGGAAGGCGGGGCCACTACCACTAGACCACCAGTGCTCTCCTTCACTTAAGTTTCACTTATGGTATGGTCTTAAAGTTATAAGACTTATGGTCCTCTTAGGTTCTGTATCTTTTAAGTGTTATTCCTCAACGGCTCCAACGGAAGACCAGCGTAAGTTATCCTAACTTGCATTATGCTGAGTTGGGACCAATTTGCAACTACCTACTCACTATGTTTATATTTAACGTTTAGTTATAAGTTATGTGTAACCTATTTTAGTTTACAAGGTTGCAAATAAATGGTTTGATTTGATTTGAAGAACGTTTAGATGTCCGCAAGGCTATGAACAGCTTGCAGGAATAAGTGGCATAATAGTCACGCCGCAAGCATGCCTTGTTTTTATTGAAAGTGTAGATTCTAGTGAAACTAGTGCATCGAAAAAAATATGTATATTAAAGCAACTAATGCCTACCGAAAGGGAAAACTGCATACATAAAATGGTATACATATACAATACCATAAACAAATTATTCAATGAAGTACATAATATGGACTAAGAACTTTAGCTATTTGCCATTCAAATTAAAAAAGATTTATGTACTGAACATAATTTTATTCAAACAAATCAATGCGATATAATCATTTCCCTCAAAGCTGCTGCGTCCAACGCTAAATCTTGAAGGCATATCATCGATGTACATATAGGACTGCCCTTTCTGTTGCACACACACGTGTTGCACTTCAACTTGTATTTCTTCCCTGGAATGCATTTATCGTCTTCGGTATTAAGCTCAAGCATTCCAGCCTTCTTAGATTTGGCTGCGATTCTTAAAGAAGCTTTTGCGTCATGGCATATTTTGTGAGTGCAAACGTATTGATTTTTTTGACAAATACACGTATTGCAATCTATTTTCAACAAAACACTGTCCTCACACTCGTTTTTATGAATAATAAAATGTGATCCGATGTTGATGATCTGGGCTAGATCCTTGGGCCGAACCGGTTCTACCACTTCGTCAAAAATTTTAAGACAGAGCCGATCTAGGAAGTAGTTAACAAAACTACAGATGCAAAACTCATTGGCGGATCGGAACACGTCACCTGGACTGCAATAATCGCCCTTAAGCCTCTTAGGACAGAGCCTACTGGTGCAGGAATCGAAATCGATGACACCGCTAGCTTTACATATGCATACGTTACAGTCTGTTATGTATAAAGCGCTCGGTTTGCAGGCGATTGTGGTGCGTAAGTATTTCTTGATAGGGTCCTTTTTGGGTATGAGGCGGTGGAAGCGCTCTCTACAGTTGTCTGTCAGCCAGTGGCCTGACGCTGCGCAGGAGCAGAAGGTTGTATTCTCGCGGTAAAGTTCTTTCGGCTCGCATTCCAGGAGCCTCGGATCAGACGCTTCTGAAAAAAATTACAAATATGTTCTTAGAGTCTTAGTTCTCTTTATGAACAGACTCTACCCAATTTTTCTCAAGAAATACATTTTTTGAACATTCCACACAACACTATTTACCCCCAAAGGAGGCGGACCTTGGTAGCTGCGACAGTCTAACGACCTATAAAGTTAACCTTCTTTCCTAATTGTGTACCACTGTAAATCTGTTATAAAATAAACATTATTGATTATTTATTAGTATAAATGAGACCTGACAGATCACGTGTTTAGACTTGCGAAGTAAACGTTTCAAGGGTATCTTTAGTGGTATGAGGTCTGAGGCGTGAAGGGGTTAGGCGTCATCGGGTGGCGGAAAGAGTCTGGGAAAAAAAGGAAAAGGAAAGAGAGAGAAAAAGGAAAGAGCTCGCCAGAAAAAAGGCAGGAGCTCGACAAGGAAAGAGCTCAACTTCTCTGTACCCATTCATTTATATTGTTAATAGGTACCTGCCATTGTTGTGTAGTTAGCTGGGTAGGTATTGCCATCTTGTATAGTTGTTTTATGTGTGCCGCTGCCTACTGGTGTACTCTTTGTTTTTGTACCCTTGTCTACTTTTTTTGTCAAAAAATCGGTTGTCTGTAAAGTCGGTTTACTCACGATAGTTGAACGTGACAACGTCATACAGCTGTCCACGCGGACGCATCGCTCACTCAAGTAGGAGAGAGACAGATGTCGAACGTTGCGAACGCGGAGGCCGATTTTGCCTCTTTTTCGCTCGTTCCGCGCTCTCGCTTGCACTTCAAGCCTTAAATGGAATGTCTCAGAGCGAGGTAACGCCGCATGAGCCCTGTTTTTTTGTGCGTGCAGCCGGCTCCATCGAATTATAAGACGTTGCCACGTCAAAAAAGTAACACCCTCGCTACAAATAATTGATTTTTCTTTCTTTCTTTCTCTCAAATGATAATTTTTTGACTTACTTAATAGGTCTTGCCGGCAAATTTGTTCATGGCATTGGTAAATGCCGTCTATGCTGCACACACACACGTGGCACGCACCGACGATGGTAAAAGTCGGTACACATTTCTTCGTCGGACGCACTGACACATAAATTCGCGTTGTGATATCATTTTAAGGGTTCCGTACTAGGGCTTGAGACTTGAACTAGTTTTCAGCTCCGGAGTTGGGTTTCAATGCTCATCTTTCCAACTCCGGAATTCCGGAGTTTCGAAGCTTCGTTAAAAAAGTGATAGTGATAATGCATTTCGATTTGATTATTTGTGCTTACCTAAATGAATTTTCAGGTTTGTTACTACTAGGATGAAACTAACCTAACAGTGAAAAACCTTTATTAATTAAAAAAAATTATGTTCCTCGTTTTTTTTCAACGCTTTGCGCACCTCGAACCTCAAAATTAGCTCTATGCTGGACGACGCGGGTCGCAGGGAAGCAAGGTGGGACCAGGTGTGCGAATGCGTCGCGTCTCAAGCTCACTTACACTTGAATACAGAACGTGGAGCAGATTAATCTATAAAATCGGAACTCCGGTTTTGATCGTGATCGGTTTTAAAAACGATGCTGTAATCATTCGAAGCTCCGGAGTTACAACAAAACCGGAATTCCGGAGCTCAAGCCCTATTCCGTACCCAAAGGGTTAAAGCCGAACCCTAGGCGTGCGGTCTTTTATCTTTTATATAAACTAGCGACCGCCCGCGGCTTCGTACGCCCCGTTCCTGTTACTTATTCGAGGTAAAAAGTATCCTATGTCCGTCTCCTGGTTCCAAGTTGTATACCCAATATTTACTTATGTTTAATGACCATAATTATAGATTTTTTACCAATAACTGAACTAATCTCTACCCCACTAATTTTCAGCCAAATCAGTCCAGCTGTTCACGCGTGATGGCTTGTAAGCAAACAGGGATTCATTTTTATATATGTATACAGGGTGTTGGGAAACACCGTTGGGAATAGTCACTGTCGGATTATGGTCTCTATCTAGGGTGTGGCAGGTGTGCCATGTGCCAAGAGAAAATCCGATATTAATGGTTTCCCCGTTTGTTGTGTAAACTGTTCAATTCAAAGGTGAGGCGACGACTAGTGGGCTAGGAGCTCGGGCTTGCGACCGACGCTGCTCAAAACTGCAGACCTTGCAAACCTACGGTCGGTCGCCACAGATTACCATATAGTAGTCCTAGCCCCTTTTTAGGGTTCTACGAACTACAAGAACCTTATTATGTTACATCAAGTAACATAATATGGTTCTTGTAGTTCGTCGAAAGGTAAATTGCGGTTTACGGTTTATGACGTATAAAAAAAAACTACTGACTAGATCTCGTTCAAACCAAATATCGTTGGAAGTTTGCATAGTAATGCACAACATATATTTTCTTTAGTATTATCATTCTTTTACTTTAGAAGTTAGAGGGGGGGGACTAACTTTTTTCCACTTTGGAAGTGTCTCTCGCGCAAACTATTCAGTTTAGAAAAAAACGATATTAGAAACCTCAACATCATTTTTGAAGACCTATTCATAGACACCCCACACGTATGGGTTCGATGAAAAAAATTTTTTTAAGTTTCAGTTTCAAGTATGGGGACATCCGAAATTTATAGTTTTTTTTTAATTTTTATGTAAAAATCTTAATGCGGTTCACAGAATACATCTACTTGCCAAGTTTCATCAGTCTAGCTCTTACGGTTTCGGAGAAAAATGGCTGTGACATACGGACGGACAGACAGACAGACAGACAGACATGAACGAATCTATAAGGGTTCCGTTTTTGCCATTTGGCTACGGAACCCTAAAAACCACTGACTAGATCTCGTTCAAACCAAATACCGTTGAAAGTTTGCATAGTAATGTACAACATATATTTTTTTTAGTTTTATCATTCTCTTAGTTAGAGGGGGGGGGTACCAACTTTTTTCCACTTTGGAAGTGTTTCTCGCGCAAACTATTCAGTTTAGAAAAAAACGATATTAGATACCTCAACATAATTTTTGAAGACCTATTCATAGATACCCCACACGTATGCGTTCGATGAAAAAAAATTTTTTGAGTTTCAGTTTCAAGTATGGCGACCCCCAAAATTTATAGTCTATAAAAAATCATTACTTAATATTTTTTATTTTATTTGTTGAACCTAATTCCTGAGTATTTGTAGCTAATAATGAATAACCCTGTATAGATATGAAAATCTCTAGATTTTCCGCCACTCCTCCCAAAAAGGGGTGGAGCAGGATTTGTTTATTTAAAAAGTATGGTTTAAAAATTACTAAAATAGATTTTACTCACACAGTTTATCTCCTACAGCAGCTTCTAGTAAAAATAGCGAAATTAAAACTACATAAGTTGCCATATTACAGGAAAGCAATTAGTACAGTGTGTAATCATTTACCTAGCAGCTAGCTAATTGGTTTTCAGGTATGTAGTGCTCGTAAAACAATCATTTATTATATTTAAGAGCTTGCTATAATTTTTAAGACTTTACTAGGGGAGTGTTACTCCGCAGTTTAGGTAAGTTTGACCGGCGCTCCTATCTGAGGCCTTACCACAAGCTCTGTCTGGCTCTATCTCTGGCTCTGGTTTAGAGTCTGTGTGAGTGTTGATTAAATATATCCTACGTCACACAAATAGTAATACACTGGTGAGCACTCACACAGACTCAAAACCAGAGACAGAGCCAGACAGAGCTTGTGGTAGGCCTACTGCATGATAGCCACGTTTACGCGTTAATACTTTACGGATTTTGAAAGGAACGATCAATGATTTTTAATGACAACGACTAAACGTAAATCTAGGTAAAATAACATACAGAAGTGAAATACTTTTTCAATCAATTGTCTGGTGTGTTCGTATATTTGAAACTAGGCTATTTTTAGAGTGACATCATTACTAATCTCTGATAAGAACTCGTAAGTATTACGTCATGAAAGTATTATGAAATCATGAGTAGACAGCTCTAGCGTTAATAGAAGTGCGAGATAGACTTACACGTTGGAAAGAGAGGCTTGATGAAGCCTATTATCGAGGCTAGATAGGTATCGCTGTGCGAACGATAATTCTACTTATATGCATATTTTTGAAAATACATACTTAGAATACAATATAACACCCAGACAGAGAACAAACATCTGCGTTCACCACACAAATATATATTCTCAACGGGGAACGAACCCACGACTTACGGCGCAGAAGGCAGAGCTACAACCAACTGAGCTGAGAGGCTAGAGCATAGCACACACTAACCCATGTTTATTATTTGTATTAACAGTTTTAAAAAAGTTTCTTACCTACGTCTAACTCTCAAACTGTTGATATTCCAATGAAACTTTTCGCATTAAAGAGTAGTAGGTACGTCTCTAGAGACTATCTGTGTATCAAATTTCATTTAAATCGGTGATCAAGTATAGTTGGCGTAAAAACGCGACAGACAGCTATAGTAACGCATTAACTTTATTAATAAGGATTATTAATATTCTTCTTCTTTTTCCTGCCCTTATCCCACTTTATGCGGGGTCGGCACAACATGTTCTTCTCTTCCATTCTCCTCTATCAGCCGTCATCTCTGTATTCACTTCCTTCTTATCCATGTCATCCTTCACACTGTCCATCCATCTTTTCTTTGGCCTACCTCTACCCAAACATCCATCCACATTCATACTCATCACTCGCCTAGTCACATGACTTTCATCCCTCCTCATGACATGCCCATACCACGCCAGCCTGTTGCTCCTCAATTTTTCTGTCACTGGTGCTACTTTCAGACTTCCCCTGATATACTCATTCCTTATCTTGTCAATTCTTGTCACTCCACACATCCATCTCAACATTCGCATCTCTGCCGCATGTACCCTTCTTTCGTCCGTCCGTCCCTTTCGTTGCCCAACACTCGGATCCATACATTACGACAGGTCTTATGATCGATGTTATAAAAACATCCCACCACAATCACAAAATGCTAGTCCGCTTTGCTCAACCACGTGAGCAACACATCGCGTTACGTCTCCACATCGTCATAAAATGCCTAATATCATCAACGAGGTGAAGCTGGATTTCAAGGATGTGCTTCTTCGCCCAAAGAGAAGCTTCCTCCGAAGCAGAAATGATGTGAGTTACACAAACTTTGGTACATTATGTTTTCGAGATTATTACTAGTTCTAATATGCCGTCGTCGTCTCTTTTTAAGGCCTGTGCACACCTAGGTCGCTGGCGACAGCGATCAGTGAAACGCTGTCAAATTTGGCAGTGTTTCACTGATCGCCGACGCCAGTGACCTAGGTGTGTGCAGGCCTTTAGGGCGACCCTATGGCCTGCGCACATCTGAAGCTGAAACGCTGTCATATTTGACAGCGATTCAGCTGATCGCCATCGCCATCGCCTAGATGTTCACAGACCTTCAGCGAGTAACGTAATAATAACTTTTTATATACAACTGGCTGATGGACAAGCATATGGCCCACCTGATGTTAAGGGGTAACCGTCGCCTATAGCCTATAACAAAGCATAGCCTCGTAGGTTACGCACGTCAAGAACGTGCCCTACGATGCACTGCCCTGCGTCCATCAACTTGAGGCATACAGATGTTCAGCCTCACGTGCCAGTAATTTCACTGGCACCCACACCCTTCAAACTGAAACAGCAATGCTGCTTTACGGCAGAAGTAGGCAGGGTTGTAGTACTTTCCCGAACGATCCCTTCACAAAGAGCTCTACTTCTACTATTATATTTTCTTTCAATTAATTCAGTTTTTTAGCTTAAAATAGCTTGGTATGTATCTAGGTTGTATGTAAATAAAGGTCATTTGGTATGTACGAGTATGTAATAAATAAAGGACACAGGTCATTTTTTTGAATTTAAATGTTGTTATAAATTTTGATATTATGGAAAACAGTGTTCATGACATAATAGAGATCTCATTAAGTAGCTATAAATTGACATTCAAAGGTAATACTTATGTTCTTCATTAATAATACATTAATAAAGATGGTGTATGAATTTTTGTATAATAAATTAATATTATTGATTTGCTAGGTGGACTTGTACCGGGATATAACATTCCGTAACTCAGGGCGGACGTACCGGGGAATCCCTGTCATGGCCAGCAATATGGACCCTATAGGCACCTTCGAGATGGCTGCTGAATTATCCAAGGTAAACAAAAACGAAAAGAGCGACAACGAACGAGCTTCAAGAAAAGTATAACATTTTTGAAAAACACCTTCAAGAGATTTGGCAAAATAGGTTCAAGTAATACCTACTTACTTTTAATTTCCTTGTTTTATTTGAGGCTAAGCCTTGGCCACTTTGATTTATAGTCGCGGTATGAAAATGTTCGTCACCAAGGCCCTTCGCACATGGAGCTACTCAAAAATGGCTGAACTAATCGTGATCGGTTGCTAACGCGTTACTGACCAGTTAGTAACTAGTCGCGTCGTGTGCGAACCTCCATAGAACATGTATGGGATGTGACGCTCAGGCAACTCGTTAGTAATTTAAGTTTGTTACTAGTTCTTTTTGAGTAGCTCCATGTGCGAAGGGCCTAAGAGTCGGTTTTCGCTTGCACAAGTGCCTTGATCATGAACACATTTTGACATAATTGGTGACGTTAACTTATCGGTGTATTCTGTGTATTCAGTTTCAAAAAGTAGTATGTGATCGTGATAAGTTGAACAAATCAAGTTGAAAATCGACGAACACTTTGATACCGCCACTATACTTACGTAAGTATGTACGGTTGTAGGCAATAAATATTGCACATCGGCTTTTCACGTTCGTCCATCATTGCCTCTTTCGCCGGTCGCTGCAGTTTGATTACCTGTAGCAGTGATTCATTCTCTTCATCACTATAGTTTCAATAGTCCCCGTTTTACTTAGTTTAGCATTAGATATTTTACCTAGATGTAAAAGGAATGGTGTTCCGCAAGGTAGTATGTTTGGTTCGCTCTTATTCATTGTATTGCCATTCACAGCACGGGCTTTTCACATGCATCAACAAGTACCACACTGTAGAAGACTGGGTCAAATTTGCCAGCGAACATTCGGAATGCTTAGAGCATATGGGTAAGTCTTTCTTACTAAATGAAACGTTGCCCTTGCATGTGAATTATTGCATGTGCTTGTCTTTCTCGATGTTATCAGTAGTTCTTTTAAACTAGACTGTTGAAAAGATTTTAAGAGGTCTTCAAAAAGCTCTTACGCGCTCATGTTTTTGTTTTTTGTTCATAAAAGTACATGAGTTTAAGTTTTATTGCGAAACTGAAGTGGAGATGGGCAGGGCATTTGGCAAGGAGGGACGACGGGAGACGAAAGCGGTTACAGAATGGTTGCCAAGGGTTGCTCAAACCCTTCGAACGCCATTGTTGCGAGTGTTGGGAATGAGTGGATGAGACTCGCGAAGGACCGGAAAGAATGGCGCAATAAAGAGAGATGATGATGATGATGACATAAGTTTTACAAATAACTAATAATAACAACAGTACCAGCAGCCTATTTCAAGCGTTCTGTTTCTTAAAAGTATTATCTGTTTAAGCTGTCACCTCCGGAACATCTGATGCAGGGTTCGCTAAACTGACGGAGATAATAGACAAAGTCAAGGGCTTGAAGTTTATTTGTGTCGACGTGGCTAACGGCTACATGCAGTCTTTCGTAGATCACGTGAGGAAAGTGCGCGCAGCTTTTCCTAGACACACAATCATTGTAAGTTGGTCAGAGTATTTTTATACTTCTAAAGTCTGCAATTTTTGAAGTGAAAACTTCTTTAGCGGCGTTGAGCACTTTTTCTGTAATGGGTATAAAATCTTAAACTCGCGTCAGCGCGTCAGGACACGTGACCTGATCGAAAAAGCGTAAGACGGATGGAGAGTAGACAGCTATCCCCTCTCTACGGCGCGGCGAAAATGTATGCCTGGGCCTACTGTTTCGTTTAGGCAGCGCCGGGCGCTTGCGCGAATGTTCGTGTATGTTACAGCGTGCCAAATAACAAACAAGCCCCCCCTAACCATTCCAAAATATCAAACATGCTCAACGTTAATAATCAAGTTTTCACTTCTGCCGGCACTCCCGGAGTGCAACCCGTCTTTTTTTTTTGTTTTTTTTTGTTCAAAAACTGTGCTCACTTGAACTATTTCTTGTTTTTTTAGGCTGGTGTAGTTGTGACAAGAGAAATGGTCGAAGAACTAATAATGTCCGGAGCCGATATTGTTAAGGTAGTTATATACCTACCTATGATAACCTTTAAAATCTTATAAACATAAAATGTATTACTATTATTTTATTTATTTATAAACATTTTATTATAACCACTATTCCCTAGCGCTAAGTTTTATTCAACCATTGGACTACCTATATAATATGTTGTCTTTAATAAAAAACAAAGAATAGAATATTATTATTTAAATTCATTTTATTTATTTATAAAATAAATATAACGTAGCAATCTATTCCTCTGACATTGGACGGATTAAATAAGGTTGATTTGTGTATTTTTTAAACCAGCTATTATATGCTAGTACAGTAGCGACTTTAGCATATGCCGTTGGACGGCCAATTTCTAAGTCATTGTTACTTGTATATTGTTCATCCTTGTTTATAATACTACTCTTATTATGTGGCATGAAGTAAATAACTTTTGATTTTTAAAGGCGCAACATGTTCTCTTCTTCCATTCTCTTCAATCAGCCGTCATCTCTGTACTCACTTCTTTTACTTTAATTCTCATCACTCTCGTAGTCACATGACGTTCATCCCTCCTCACGACATGCCTATACCACGCCAGCCTGTTGCTTCTCAATTTTTCTGTCACTGGTACTTAAAACCTTAGCGTATTCATCAAAAACCAGAAAGGCTAGTGAAAACTGTAATTCATTTGTAACAACTGTAATTCATAATCAATTTGTAGGTCGTTACTGTAGATCGATAGTGCTCTGAATATGCTATGAGACACAGGCATGTTGTATGTGGTTGTATGCCGACCCCACAATATAATCACAGAACACCAACATTGTGAAAATCATTGAAAATCAGTGAAAATCAATCCGAAATGGAATATCCCTAGACCTGAGTGTATGGGAAAATGTCAAATAAATGGAGTTGTTATTTTTTATCTTTTTCTTTGCAGGTTGGAATCGGTCAAGGTTCCGTCTGCACCACTCGCACTAAGGCTGGCGTGGGCTACCCTCAACTGTCTGCGGTCATAGAATGCGCGGACACAGCACATGGATTAAAAGGACACATTATCTCGGTACTTTGCTATGGCTTTTTTGAAAATGTTCACCCAAAATGACACATAAACGAGAAAAGTTTCGCGAGATTTCCCGTACCTACTATTTTTTTAGTGAAAACTTAAGAGTTTTTTTGAAATGTTAAAACTATTGAACTAGCGACACTGTTACTGTCACCGTTTTTGACAGCTCTGTAGGTTACGTAAAAAAATATCAATAATTTCGCCTTACGTATCCTCCGTTAGTCAACGTCCCCTCCATAATTTATACTCTTTGGTCAACGTCTCGACTTCAGCTCACTAATCACGACAAGAAAATTCAAGAAACCATGGTTCAAGCCCCGTAGGGAAATCGCTGTGGTCTAGTAGGGCACTTAATACCAAAGGCAAAGTAAACAATCGCTTTTTTATTTGTATCACAAGGATCACTTTGAAACGTCTTTAAGGTGAGTCTATGTGCCAGTTCCACGCGACCAAGCCATTCTTTTTACCGTGTCACTGTTTCTTTCGAACACAGTGTGCTGAAAGTATTTTTAGTGCGCCTCATGGAGGCTCCTATCATGCACTTAACACAATATTTTTTAGGTTCTACGACATGTCGGTTTCCTCAAGATGTTTTCCTTAACCGTTTAAGAGCTTAGCTCTTGTCGGGGTTTTGATTCAGTTCTCTCCAATTAAGTCTTTCGAATGCGGCCTCATAGTGGCGCTGGCATAGTGTATAGTGGCGGAATTAAAATGTTCGTCGATTTTCAACTTGATTTGTTCAACGTATCACGATCACATACTACCTTTTGAAACTGAATAGACAAAATACGTCGCAAATTATGTCAAAATGTGTTCATGATCAAGGCACTGGTGCAAACGAAAACCGACTCTAAGGTGACGAACATTTTCATACCGCGACTGATCATAAATTTTTGGGCAGAAAAAAATAGTATACGACTGGATTTGAACCCTACATATAGGCCTCCGCTCGACACCGAGCCATTAAATTGTTATGAAACAATAGTATTTAACGATTTCAGGACGGTGGCTGCACTTGCCCCGGTGACGTCGTGAAGGCATTCGGCGCCGGCGCAGACTTCGTGATGGCGGGTGGC
This sequence comes from Thera obeliscata, assembly GCA_947578465.1. Taxonomy (NCBI): domain Eukaryota; kingdom Metazoa; phylum Arthropoda; class Insecta; order Lepidoptera; family Geometridae; genus Thera; species Thera obeliscata. Next base: position 17,214,564 of record OX387916.1, read on the forward strand.
TTGTTCGCCGGACATGACCAGAGTGGGGGAAAACTGATGACCACTCCTGAGGGGAAGAAAGTTAAGATGTTCTACGGCATCTCCTCGTTAACAAATATGGAGAAACATTATGGAGGTGTTGCGGATTATAAGGCTTGTGAAGGTACCCTTGCACTTAATCTTTTACTCATCATATAACAGATCCTTCAAAAGTCCAAACTCAAGGTTTGCCAACGTGCGATGGAGCGCAGTATTCTAGGTGTCAAACGACTGGATAGAATCCGTAACACAGAACTGCGCTCACAAACACAAATCGCAGATGTAGCTTTGAAAGCCGCGAAGCTGAAATGGAACTGGGCTGGTCATATTTGCCGTATGCCAGATGAGCTGTGGGCAAAGATAGCCACCGATTGGCATCCTGACCCAGCGAGAATAAGGCGACGCGGCAGACCAAAACGGAGATGGCGAGACGAGCTTGATGGTTTCCTGACGGATTGGGCAGGCGTAGCCCAGGATCGCGATGTCTGGAAGGAATGGAGGGAGGCCTTTGCCCAGCAGTGGGACCCGGAGGGCACATAATAATAATAATAACAGATCCAGAAATGACTTTGCCAGAAGAATGTACAGCGACATTATCATGTTGGTAACGATGATAATGTCGTTGAGTTTTATTGTAAAAGTGCATACTAAATGAAAATAAAACCATAATAATATCTTATTAATCAAGAACTTAGAAGATTCTCGCAGTCTCAGTAGGAGTTTGCATTCAATACACGAAAAATTATGTTCATTTTGACCACCTTCGATCATCATGTCTCAAAGAACTGCCATATTTTTTGTTTAAACTTAAACCATTGGCCCGTCCTTCCGTATGTTGTTTGCTAACTTTATTGTCTTAACCGCTTCTCGTGTTCTACATAGTGTCCTTTGCTCCAGGTAAGACAGTACAAGTGGAATACCGAGGTGATGTGACCACCACAGTTAAGGACATTCTCGGTGGGCTTCGCTCAGCCTGCACGTACGTCGGCGCCTCTAAGTTGAAGGAGCTTCCTCAACGGACTATACCTTTATCCGCTGCTGCAGCAAGGCCAATGACATCTTCTCTTAAATCCAGAACGGATTACGGCAAACAGCTGCAAGCTGCGACGCCGACCAGCTTCAGCATAGCTTATAAACACTGCCGCGAACTGTTATGACCCGCAACAAACTTGTAATAATATTTGATAACTGCCTTGAAATCGCGCTAAGGCCTAGCTCCTCAAGCGCCTTAACGGTAAAAATGTTTTGATAGGACTATTTTGGGTATGAGGCGGTGGAAGCGTAGTCTACAGTTGTCTGTCAGCCAGTGACCTGACGCTGCGCAGGAGCAGAAGGTTGTATTCTCGTGGTAAAGTTCTTTCGGCTCGCATTCGTTGAGCTTCGGATCAGACGCTTCTGAAAAAATATATGAGAGAATTTCATTTTTTCAGAATTTCATAATTTCATTAACAATTTTACAATCTTGTCTGAAAAACTTATAAATTACAGTAGCAGTAAAAAAATAACAATCCAAACATAGTAAATACAAAAACAAAAATCTAATTAAATAGTAGACGTGTTAAAATTAAGCAATAAATTACGAGTCAATAAATAATTAAAATGAATCAACTTTTATTAATTATTAATAATGATCATTGTTACTGACTGTAAAGATGACCAGGGTGTCGATTCTGAAAACACAAATCACTCAAGCGATCGCGTAAATCGATGTGAGTTGTCAATTTTTGTTTGAAAAATTTGAAAATGGAACGCGGATTCAGCGATTACTCGACGATCACTCAATCGAACCGTGTTGCTGGAATTGACGCCCAGGAGGTAAGGGAGCGCAGAGCACTGGCAGTCCGGGGTAATATGGTTGCAAGAAGATTTGCTCGCTGTTCGAAGGAAGTCAAAATCACCCTTTTCAAGGCGTACTGCCAGTCGTTTTACTCGAGCAGCCTATGGGTGAATCACACCCGCAGGGCTGCCAGTGCTTTGCGAATACAATATAACAACATCTTTAGGATGCTAATGCGGCTGCCTCGCTTCTGCAGTGCCTCGGGGATGTTCACGGAGGCAAGGGTCGATGGGTACCACGCGGTCGTACGAAAGAAGGTGGCCTCTCTGCGTCAGCGCACTAGAGACAGCTGCAACGGTATCTTGCAGATGGTTGTCTCCCAACTGGATTGTCCCATCCAAGACAGATGGATGAAAATTACAAAGGGCTTAGATATAATAATTTAATGGAATATTACTAATTTAATTTAAATTCTTTTTATCATTTGTGACTTTTTATTTTATTGAATTACTAGTGGCCGCCCGCGGCTTCGCTCGCCCGTTCCCGTAACACCCCGTTCCCGTTAGTTTTTCGGGATAAAAAGTCCTAAGTCCTTCTCCTGGTTCTAAGCTTCCTACCAACCAATTTTCAGCCAAATCGGTTCAGCCGTTCTTGAGTTATAAGTGGAGTAACTAACACGACTTTCTTTTATAATTTTTCAGCCAAATCGGTTCAGCCGTTCTTGAGTTATAAGTGGAGTAACTAACACGACTTTCTTTTATAATATACACGAGCTGGTGTGCCCGAGCTTTGCTCGGTTTTTTAATAATATTTTTGTATACAAATTTTCATGAAAATTTCCGGATTTTTTGTGTCGAGTGTTTACGTAGAAGTTCAATAGATGGCGTTCTCCGTGACACTAATTCGTGATTTCGACTACACGACAAGAGATGGCGCTAATTTTTTTTATTATTAAAATAACTTATAACCCGGGTCTTTTCTGAAAATGAAACCTAGCTAGATCGATTTATCGCCCCCGAAAACCCCTGTATACTTAATTTCATGAAAATTGTTGGCTCAGTTTCCGAGATCCTAAATATATATATATATATATATATATATATATACAAGATTTTCTCGTTTAAAGGTATAAGATACATATAGATATTTGAATTGAATTGTATTTATTATTTGTATGAATTTATGTTAATGTAATGTAATACCTAGTAAGTTAAGTATGGATGGATCTATCTGAAATAAATGCATTAATAATAATAATAATAATTACACACAAAGTCTTCTAATGAGCAGAAACACCCTTTCAACAAAAAAAATATCGGTTAAACTTGAAATAAATTTGGTTTATGGATAATTTTAAAATTTGTAGGCAATGCGTTAAATAGTTTTACTGCTTGATATCTACTCTACAGTAATGTTTAGTAATGGTAAGCTTTGGACGAATTGGTACCTTGAGATTTTTAAGTTTTGTAGTAAGTCGGATATTTCGCTGCTCCATCGTTTCATATTGATATTAAAAATGTACTTGCAATACAATGTAACACCCAGACAGCCAAGCAGGATGGCCGCTAGAATTTTATAGTGCTCCGGATTTTTTCCCCTGAAGCTAGGCACTAGAATCGATAGCGTTATTGTTATCTGTTCCAAAAATGGAAACTACGCAGCTAACTTAAAAATTATAGAGAGTGCGTAAGCATACAAATGAATTCAAATTCAAATTCTGTTTATTAAAAATCATTAGCTTAACATTACAGAATATTATTCCAATGCGCTAAACTATGTACTATAATAAAATAGAATAATATAAAGGTAACAACATGGAGATCAAAGAGAACTAAAATAAAATAACTTTGTACAAATAAAGAAAAACAAAAATATATGTACTACCTACCTACCTACAGCAGGTATTATAAAAATAAATAATCTTTTAAATAATTACCTAAACATACGTTATTACTAACAACATACTAGGTACCTACTTCTAATTGGGTACCTATTGTTAAGTTTCGCAGAAACTTAGACATACCGTCTCAATCAACTTCCATCCATCCGCAAACACATCAAACTGAGGATGCATGGCTATAAGGTCATTCAATTTACGTTGCGCTCTGGAGATCGGTGATTCCTGTCGTGACACTGTGCGCGCCCAAGAATTTGCAAAAAGTGGTACTCTCCCAGTGCGGAACCTAGGTTACGGGACAGTCAAGTTGACCACGGATTATGCGACAGATAGTTAAAATTTGGTCATTTAATCTTCTTGTCTCAGCTGAATTAAAACCTAGGGTGCCTAAAAGGTATTTCGTGGGATACATGAATGGGTAATATCTGTGAATTTTCTGGTAGAGAAACCGCAAGAAGCGTTTTTGTACTTTTTCTGACATAAGCGTGTAGGTGGATTCATATGGGTTCCATACGCATGCACTCGCCTCTAACTTTGATCGAATTAGTGAGGTATCAGTTTAACTGCATTTATGTTAGTGAATTTTCTACAAGTGCGTGAAACAAATCCTAGTCTTTTAAAGCATGTTATTGTCAGTGAGCGAATGTGCTCATGAAAATTTAATTCTGCATCGAAATGTACTCCTAAGTCTTTAACTGTATTGCATCTTGGTATAATTTGCCCATGTAATGTGTAGAGAGACGTTATGCGCTGTGCTGAACGAGTATAACTCATGACTTGACATTTGTCAATATTGAAATTCAGTCGATTTTTGACACTCCAGGGTTGAATGGTATCTAGATCTTGTTGTAATGCTTCGCAGTCTTGAATTGATTTTATTTCCATGAAGATCTTAACATCATCCGCATATATAAGACAGTTTGATGTTGACAAAAACCTAGCCAGATCGTCAATCATTATGGAAAAAAGTAAGGGGCCCAGCGATGATCCCTGACTCACCCCCGATCGAGTGTTATAGGATGGCGAATCAAAACAGCCCAGCCTTACAAACTGTTTGCGATCGCTTAGATAGTCTGCAAAGAACCTTAAGAGTTTGGGGGCAAATCCATAGCAATCTAATTTCGCCAAAAGTACTTCATTGTCTACTTTATCAAATGCTTTTTGAAAATCGAGATAATCTACCAGAGTAAGCAGGTTAGTGTTAACGGATCTGCCTTTTCTAAATGCGTGTTGGGTATCACTGATAAATGGTGCAATTTGTTTAGAAATCCTACTGTGTAAAATGCTTTCGAAAAGTTTTCCAAACGTTGGCAGAATAGCAATAGGCCTATAGTTTTCCACCAAAGTTTTGCTACCGGATTTTAAGATTGGTGTTACTCTCGATATTTTCCATTTTGTCGGGTATATGCTGGTGCTGAGGGACAAGTTAAATATATGTGTTATAGGCTTAACTAGCTGACTTTTAAAAGCTTTAATTATATATGGAGGTACATTATCAGGGCCTGTAGAACTTTTAGCTTTAAGCTTATCGATATGATGTTCAACTTCTTTTTCATTAATTGTGTATATATTAATGAGGCTGCCATTACGTCGATTCCAGCAACACGGCTCGATTGAGTGATTGCTGAATACGCGTACCATTTTCAAATTATTCAAACACTAATTCAAGACAATTCACATCGATTTACGCGATTTGCTAGTTCAGTAGGGGCAGACATTAAACTAGCCTGAAATAGAAAAAAATACGGGGAGTGATTTTTTTTAAAACGTCGAGAACCAAAGTTGAAGAAAATAAAATTCCACCCATTACTATTTTTTATAAACTTGATAGTATGTATAACCCTGCAAATATTGATCCTAGCGAAAAAATGATTGTGACCAAACTTGTTAGAAATTAAATTTCCAACAACTTTGGATATCGCCATTTTTGCTCTAAAGTTGAAAAATAATGAGTTATTTTAGAAAAACGAAAAAATTGAACTTTAAAACAAGATGGTGGTGAACCCTCTACTGGGATTAGTTAGAAAATCGAGATTCCAACCACACCGCCCGACGTTTAGAAAAAAAAATCGGTCCCCGGATTTTTTTCTATTTAAATGTTTCCCCCTACTGGACTATGAGTGATTTGTGTTGCTAGAATCGGGTTTGCGTTGGAACGCGGATTCAGCGATCACTCAATCGACCCGTGTTGCTGGAATCGATAGGCTGAACGCTTCGCTCGCTCGGTCAATAAAGCGACAAATAGCAAAATAACGGACTTGACATAATTATATTTAGGGCTAACATTATTTTATTTACTAATACGTTATTATAATACATTGTTATTACTTATAACCGCTTGAATAACCGCGGGACGTACGTCCGTCCCAGTAATAATAACACAGTGCCACATGTTTTTGAACGGACTTGCGTCCATGGTACTGGTAGTACCAAAAAATTTTGTAAAGGGTTTTTGCCCTGGGTGGTTGTACATTAACTGGCCTGATGCCTGCCTCCATGGATTGCCATAAAACGATCGGTCCACCAACAAAAAGCAGCCAAGTGCGAGTCGGACTCGCCCATGAAGGGTTCCGTAGCATCAAGTAACATAATAAAGGTTCTTGTAGTTCGTCGAAAGGTAAATTGCGATTTACGATATTTATTTATTTATTTATTTATTTGTTTATTAGGTACACAAAACAGAGCACAATCGATAATTTACAGGCATAAATATTATTAAATTATGAGCTAGACAGTACCCCAAAACATGCGTACACAGAATGCATAGAACAGGAAAGTTATGTAGATAGCGTGTAACCAGGCTTAACTAGTAGTAGGTGATTAAAGTTAACATTTACTTGGAACTTATGACGATATATGACGTATAAAAAAAAAACTACTGACTAGATCTCGTTCAAACCAAATATCGTTGAAGTTTGCATAGTAATGTACAACATATATTTTTTTTAGTTTTATCATTCTCTTATTTTAGAAGTTAGAGAGGGGGGACCAACATTTTATCACTTTGGAAGTGTCTCTCGAAAAAACTATTAAGTTTAGAAAAAAACAATATTCGAAACATCAACATCATTTTTGAAGACCTATTCATAAATACCCCACACGTATGGGTTTGATGAAAAAAAGTTTTTTGAATTTCAGTTCTAAGTATGGGGAAAATTTATTGTTTTTTTATATGTTTGTGAAAAAATCTTAATGCGGTTCACAAAATACATCTACTCACCAAGTTTCATCAGTGTAGGTCTTATAGCTTCGGAGAAAAGTGGCTGTGACACAGACGGACAGACAGACAGACATGACGAATCTATAAGGGTTCCGTTTTTGCCATTGGGCTACGGAACCCTAAAAAGTGAGAAATTTCCGCGGGAAATATTTTATAGATAACTAGCGGCCTTTCCTGGCTTCGCACAAGTGGACATTTGTTTTTAAACACATAAATTTAGCCTATGTTACTCGGGGTGAATATAGCTTTCCAACGTTGAAAAATTTTGAGATTATTTATTACAAACATACACACAAATATAGAAAGAAGAAAGAAAGAAAATGATTGATTTTGGACACACATAAACACAACAAACAGAGTAACACAATTATAAAACAAAATAATAAACAGAAAAAACAAAGAATAAATACAAATAAATGGTGCACAATTTCCTCACCTTCACCGCGCCGTGCCACGCCGCCCGCGCGGCTGCATAGCGCCCAGTTTGACATTTTGTTATGACTCCGTAAATGTAAAATCAGAATAAATAAATCAATATTGTGGACAATCCACAAAACACTATCTAATCCCGAACTAAACAGCTTGTACTTCTTCTTATCGTGTCACTGATTCTTTTGAACCAAGTGTGGTGAAAGGATTTTACGTGCTTGTACTATGGGAACCTGATAGCTGTTAAACTTATATGCATATTTTTGTAAAACTTACTTAGAATACAATAAAACACCCAGACAGAGAACACACACATGTGTGTTCACCTCACAAATATATGTTCTCGGTGGGGATCGAACCCACGACCTACGGCGCAAAAGACAGAGCTACTACCAACTGAGCTGAGAGGCCAGAGAATGGCTCTTATATTTTGTCTCTTATCGCAAACTTATAAAATGAATGTTATACATGAATGTTATAAAAACATCCCACCACAATCACAAAATGCTAGTCCTCTTTGCTCAACCACGTGAGCAACACATCGCGTTACGTCTCCACATCGTCATAAAATGCCTAATATCATCAACGAGGTGAAGCTGGATTTCAAGGATGTGCTTCTTCGCCCAAAGAGAAGCTTTCTCCGAAGCAGAAATGATGTGAGTTACACAAGCTTTAGCGCACGTTGGCACATGTTAAACGATTTGAGTCAATCCAACGTAGGTTCTTAAGATTAATGCAATAAATATTTCTGATTTCTGATTTTTGGGCAGAACACTTTCTTTAGCCGAGTAGTAATTGCGTTCAATAGCTTGGTTGATGTCCCCGAACTAGATCTGTTTGCCTTAAAACCACCAAGAATGAATAACATTTTGTTAAAACACTGGCTCGGGGAGACTTCCCAGGTTCCCATGTGTAAAGTTAAACTGTGACTCAAAACCAGAACCAAAGGCAGAGCCAGACAGAGGTCATGGTAGGTCTCTTCTTATTATACTAATTGGTGTGATATGTAAATGTGATAAAAAATCGGTTGTCTGTAAAGCCGGTTTACTGACGATAATAGCACGTGACAACGTCATACAGCTGTCCACGCGGACGCATCGCTCACTAAAGTAGGAGGGGGACAGATGTCGAACGCGGAGGTTGATTCAAAAGGAGACGAGTACTACTGTTGAATTGGTACCAGTACTATAAATTACGGTCGTAGGCAATAAATATTGCACATCGGTATTTTGGCTTTTCGGCTTTGTAGAGCGCTATCTCTTTCTGACTTTCTGCTCTATGAAGCCGAAATTAGCCGATGTGCAATATTTTTTCCTGCTACTTTATATCTATATTTATAAAAGAAAGTCGTGTTAGTTACACTATTTATAACTCAAGAACGGCGGAACCGATTTGGCAGAAAATTAGTGGGGAGGTAGCTTAGAACCGGGAGAAGGACATAGGATACTTTTTATCCCGAAAAAGCAACGGGAACGGGGTGTTACGGGAACGGGCGAGCGAAGCCGCGGGCGGCCACTAGTATTCTTATAAAGAAGCAGGCATTGATATGGCGATGTGCTCTATATCGTAATAGCAGTTGTGTCGGTTCTGTTACTTATGATAATAATTTTGTGGTAAAAATTACTTGATGTAATTTTTATATATACAGGGTGGAATTTTGTAATGCCACCTGGAGGGAAAGTACTCTTAATACTGCAGATAGAAAATTTTACTCAAAGGAAACATTCCTTTATTTTTAAATAGAAAGCAAACTGCATTCAAAGATTTTCGAAAATTCTCTTCTCCCACACCCGGGAATCGAACCGGCTAAAATCTGAAAAATTATACCTGTACCTGTACTTTTATTGCATCGATCGTTAGGGTCAATTTTAGGGATGAAATCTCTCTAACAAACATGATAAATTAAATGAAAGAAAAACCAGGAAATCTTAAATTAATTTCATTATTTACAAAAAATGGTTAACTAACTAATTAGTTGCTTGAAATGGGCTCCATTCTCTTGGATACACAAATTTATTCTTTTAACGAATTCATTTCTTTAAAAGAATAAATTTAATCCTTTCAAATATAAATTAAAAATTTAAAAAATATTTTATTTTTAATTTTAGAATTTGCTTTCTATTCAAAAATAAGGGAATGTTTCCTTTGAGTAAAATTTTCTATCTGCAGTATTAAGAGTACTTTCTCTCCAGGTAGCATTACAAAATTCCACCCTGTATAAACATATAAGCTTAGCAAACAAATAATTTTAATAAAACCAAAATAGAGATTAAGTACAAACGAGCTACAAAAAAAACAATATCATTCTATCTATTCTATTCTAGAGAAGATTTTAACTCGTACGTACTCAAACATAAAAGTAGGTATGGTGTGTTGGGGGTGGACGAGAAATTCTGTATCCCGACCTCCAGCGCTTTCCTTCGAACTGCGAGAAATTATTAATGCTAGGGATACAATACATCTTAAAGATTACTTTATTTAGTGAGCAAAAGCAACTGATGATTACCTAGGCCATATTATCGCCACAGAGGCTTTTGTTACAAACTTGCAATCACATTGAATATCCTAGAGGTGACCGGAGCAACCCAGAAAACTATCGACCGATAACCTTGATACCTATCATATCTAAAGTGTTTGAGCGAGCTATGCAAAACGTATGTTATCGTTCATTGGTAAGCATGACATTATAAAAAGTCACCAATATGGTTTTCAGAAAGGAAAATCCACAAAACTTGCCTGTTTCAACCAGACAAAAAGAATTATTGACGATTTAGATACTGGTAAATTGGTAACGGCTGTATTTTTTGACATGTCGAAAGCGTACGACTTCGTATCTCATGAACTACTGTTAGGAAAACTTGAAAAATACGGTATTCGAGGACCAGCTCTAAAGTGGCTGGAAACCTACTTACACAACAGAATGCAATGTGTCGAAATCTCAAATATTGACGTAAATAAAGACTTAAAGCCCATCAGATCAAATTATATTCCAAACAACTGTGGAGTACCACAAGGCAGTGTCCTGGGACCACTGTTATTTTTGCTTTATATAAATGATCTGCCTGACATAACAGCTAATCCATGCACTTTATTTGCTGATGACATTTCTATTATTATTTCATTTAATTCTGACATCCATAATTATACCATTGACATTGATAATACCATTGACGCAATAATTGAATGGCTAACCCCCGAATACTGAAACGCAACTCAGATTTAAGCACGTCTCAAGCGACGAATATTTGACAGTTTTCAATGAAAATCTGTCAAATATTCGTCGCTTGAGACGTGCTTAAATCTGATGAAAACTGTCAAATATTCGTCGCTTGAGACGTGCTTAAATCTGAGTTGCGTTTCAGTATTCGGGGGTAAGAGCTAATAATTTAAATGTTTATTTATTAAAAACTAATTTCATACAATTTGGAACTTACGGGAAAAACGTCAAAATCTTACAATTTCATATAATGGTCATAACCTAAATTAGGTGGATAAAACTAAATTCTTGGGCATAACTATAGACCGGCACTGTAATTGGAAAGCCCATGTAGATGAAGTTTGTAAAAAATTAAATAAATTTGTGTACGTTCTCTATAAGCTACGCAAGACTTCAAATAGTAATACGATTATGACTGCGTATCGCGGATATGTCGCCTCAGTCTTAAAATACGGACTAGTTCTCTGGGGACATTCGACAGATTTTAGTAAGGCTTTTATAGCACAAAAAAATGCGTACGTGCTATTGTCGGCATACCTCCCTGGGAATCATGTAAGCCTGTATTCCTTAAGCTAAAAATATTAACATTGCCTAGCTTGTACATTTTGGAAGCTGCTAAATTCGCCAAAGATCACTTAAATCAATTTACAAAAGCACGAGACATCTACACAAGATGTGTAAGAAACCCTGATAGAATTGTTCTTTCTAGAGTACCCAGAACTGCTCTGTATAAAAAAATGCTTTCGCTATGTGCGGACAAATATTTAATAAAGTGCCATGTGATATTAAAGATCTACTAGATAAGTTATTTATGAAAAAGCTGAAGCTTTGGCTAATTGAAAAAAGTTTTTATAATATTAATGATTTTTTAAATACCTTATGACTTAAATTTGAACCTGACTTGCTTTGTTAATTTTAATTTTATTTTATATCATTAACTATGGACCATGTGTTATAATAATGCTAATTTAATTGTTTATTGGAATTTAGTATAAATTGTAAAAATAAGTCATTAAAATTTGCATGCCAATGCTTTGGTGAAATATGTGAATCTGATAAAATAAGACAATAACTAACTCCTAACCATATTTCAAGCAAATAAACATTTCATTTCATTTCATTTCATTAGAAAAATCATTTTTTAAATTAAAAAAAAAAATGTCCACTAGCATTTATTAGCTTGGTATGTACCTAGTTTGTACATAATAGAGGTCACAAATATTTTTTAAAATTTGTTTGTTTATAAATTTTGATATTATGGAAAACAGTGTTCAAAGCGTAATATTGTGACACAATATTTTAATTTTTGAATAGGGATCTCATTAAGTAGCTTTAAATTGACATTCAAAGATAAGAATTATGTTCTTCATTAAAACATATTAATACAGATGGTATTCATTTGTTTATTAAATTATTATTATCGATTTGCTAGGTGGACTTGTACCGGGATATAACATTCCGTAACTCAGGGCAGACGTACCGGGGAATCCCTGTTATGGCCAGCAATATGGACACTATAGGCACCTTCGAGATGGCTGCTGAATTATCCAAGGTAAACAAAAAATTACAATAAAAATACAATTTATTAGTGCTAACTGGTTTTGGGAATAGGACATCCCTAATTGGATCAAGCAACACAAGCAGCGGGACACATCCCTGGGGTGGAAGAAGAAGAAGAAAAAGATGGGTCTTGTGCAGTGTCATTGTTTGCCGTGCACTAAAGTAAAACAGAGTTGTAGCTATAAATCTATACTAATATTATAAAGAGGAAAGATTTGTACCTATTTTTGTATGTTTGTAATGAATAGGCTCAAAAAGTACTGGGCCGATTTAAAAAATTCTTTCACCAATAGAATGCTACATTCTCCCAATTCGACATAGGCTACATTTCATTTTGAAAAAAATAGGGATCCTTGGTAAAATTTGAACAATGTAACCGAAGGTGTAGAAAAATGAGTCTTAAAATGTGTTTCGTCGAATGCGCTGCCGAAACTATTAGCGATAGAACAAAATAATGTACAACAATATTGTCTACCCCGTGCGAAGCCGGGACGGGCTGCTAGTAAAATATATAGATAAAATAATTATAAACCCCTAAACAAGCCTTAGCCACAATGATGTACTTACGTAGGTTAGTAATGTGCGGTTGTAGGCAATAAATATTGCCCATCGACTTTTTTAGAGCGCCATCTCTTTCAGACGCACACTACGCTCTATGAAGCCGAAAATAGCCGATGTGCAATATTTGTTGCCAATATACACTGTGTCTGCAGTATACTTTATCTATAGCAGTGATTCATTCTTTCCATCATCACTAGCTTCTATAGTCCTCACTTTCCATCAATTGTGATAGCAGCCTATTGCTTTTTTTTAATAGATAGCTATATCTTATTTAGGATCTCGGAAACTGAGCCAACGATTTTCATGAAATTATGTATACAGAGGGTTTCGGGGGCGATAAATCGATCTAACTAGGATTCATTTTAAGAAAATGATTATTTCTTTCAGAGTTCAATAATTAAACATAAACTGAATATGTGACTGCTCCTGCCATCTATTGACGATTGTGAGCAACTAACTGCAAGCATGTCCAGCAGATGGAGTTGTTCAGTAAGAGTAAACCAGTAAAAATGATTATGACTCTTGTGATTTCTTAAAAATACAAATTAACGAAAAAAATTCCGAGCGAAGCTCGGTTACCAACTAGTACCTTTAAACGAGAAAATCTTGTATATATATATATATTTAGGATCTCGGAAACTGAGCCAACGATTTTCATGAAATTAAGTATACAAAGGGTTTCGGGGGCGATAAATCGATCTAGCTAGGTTTCATTTTCAGAAAAGACTCTGGTTAAAAGTTATTTTACGTGTCACGGAGAACGCCATCTATTTAACTTCTACGTAAACACTCGACACAAAAATTCCGGAGATTAGTAAGATATAAAGAATAAGATAGCGCTGTTAGTAAGATCGAAAAATATTATTAATCGGGCATACCAGCTCGTAAAAATAAATGTCGCCGTTCTATGGCCTGCGCACACCTAGTTCGCTGGCGGTAGCGATCAGTGAAACGCTGTCAAATATCGCTGTCAAATTTGACAGCGTTTCACTGATCGCCGACGCCAGCGGCCAAGGTGTGCGCAGGCCTTTACTTAGTTTAGCATTAGATATTTTACCTAGATGTAAAAGGAATGGTGTTCCGCAAGGTAGTATGTTTGGTTCGCTCTTATTCATTGTATTACCATTCACAGCACGGGCTTTTCACATCCATCCACAAGTACTACAGTATAGAAGACTGGGTCAAATTTGCCAGCGAACATTCGGAATGCTTAGAGCATATGGGTGAGTCCTTCTTACTAAATGATACGTTGCCCTTGCCTATGTGTGTGCTCATTTTTTTCTTGATCTTCGAAATCCTTTCAATGTACTTAGACTGTCGAAAAGATTTTAAGTGTGCCTCAAAAAAGCAGACACATGGTTTTGAATATAACAAAAGCATATGACCAAATACTAATAAAAACAGTACCTATTTCAAGCGTTCTGTTTCATAGAAGTAGCACGTTCATAATCAAATTAAATTAAATTTGATTATTCTGGAATATTTAAGAAACACACTTTGGCAAAATGCAGAATTTGTAGAAAAATCCTTGTGTTAGAAAAAGATAGACATAGCTTTCGAAACTTGTGCCTCCTACAACCACCCACTTCAATCAATTCCGTGCAAACTGCCCTACTCACAGCATGAGGCCGAGGGTATCTACCACCACAACGGGGAGTAGATCCTAGTTGGCGGTGATAAAGAAAACCCTGGAAATACGTACACACACTTACTTTTTATAATATACAGGGCTATTTGTAATTAAATAAGAAACCAGTTAAGAGCTCCTACTGTACATCTACATACAAATTCTGTTCTACGACTTTCAATAATTCATTATTATTTTTTTCCATACAAGACTAAAAATAACAAACTTGTCACTCTAAATAATTATAGCTCTATGCCTCGTGGCGCGGCGCGGTGGCAATCTCAATGAAAGCCGGTAGCGCATGCACGCCTCCTGTCATTACCATAGAGCGTCTACGCTATACAGAGCTAAAAAGTGTTATGGGGAAGTGTATTGATTTTTGGCAAAAGTCGTAGAACAAATATTGTTTCTTAAAATGTAAAGAACCCTTACTGTTAATTATAAAATTACCAATAACCCTGTATATTAATTTATCTGTTTAAGCTGTCACCTCCGGACTCTCTGATGAAGAGTTCGCTAAACTGAAGGAGATAATAGACAAAGTCAAAGGCTTGAAGTTTATTAGTGTCGACGTGGCTAACGGCTACATGCAGTCCTTCGTGGATCACGTGAGGAAAGTGCGCGCAGCCTTTCCTAGGCACACAATCATTGTAAGTTAATCAGAGTAATACAAAAACAATAAGTAATAAGTTTTAACTTAAAAATCCAATTTATTACCAAACTGCTGAAGTGATGATGAATAAATTTATATGGGAATCGGGGAGTAGGTACAACGTGAATTTTTCAGGCGATTTTTTATGTCTGCACCTATTTTCTTGTTAAAAAAAATCGGCAAACCGTTCAGAAATAAAAAAAAAATGTGCTTTCTAGAACTTTACCAATATTTTTAGTTTTTTTTTAATCTAATTTCAGGCTGGTGACGTTGTGACAGGAGAAATGGTCGAAGAACTAATAATGTCCGGAGCCGATATTGTCAAGGTACCTAATACCTAAATACCTACATATGATAAATCTTATAAAGGCATCTTCTTTTTATTTAGGAGCAATGCTCTTGTCGGCGGAATGTATGCAGTTTTGTTCAGGTATTTCTTGCGGGCAACCTCGAAATAAAGGTATCAATAATTTAAAGTTTCTGCTTCCTGCCCTTATCCCACTTTATGTGTGGTCGGCACAACATGTCTTCCCCTTCCTATCCTCTCTGTCAGCCGCCATCTCTGCATTCACTCCCCTCTTATTATTGTCATCTTTCACACATTTCATAATACAATATGGGAAAATGTCAAGTAGATAAAGTTGTTTATTTTTTTTCTTTACAGATTGGAATAGGTCCAGGTTCCGTGTGCACAACTCGCACTAAGGTTGGCGTGGGCTATCCTCAACTGTCTGCGGTCATAGAATGCGCGGACGCAGCACATGGACTGAAAGGACACATTATTTCAGTAAGTTGCTTTACCATGGCTTGAATGACTTGCCGTTCAAATTCATAGTAGATTGTTACACAAGTGCAGTAAGTGAGCTATTGCGAACAATATCCTGTTTGGCGCCAGCCCAGCTTGCAAGGGGCCGAGTGCACCGAATATAGTTCGAGGGTGCAATAGCAACTTACAACCGAGGTAAGAATTCTAATGACATCATTCATGCGAGGTAAATAAAACATAATTTATAATGGTATGACAAAATGTAATATTTAATTGAGAAAAATAATTATTTATTTAAATTATTAGTAAAATATTTGCAACAGCCAAGCATGTGCATTATTGTGCATATTGTGCATATGCATAATATGCACAAGTGGTGTTAGCGAAGTCGTTAGCCCCGATTTTGTATGGAGAAATTATGAGTGCCCCGGTAATAAGAAGAAAATTCGTTCTCGCAATACCGCCACTCATCATGGCGGTATTGCGAGAACGAATTTTCACGAGATTTCTCTAGTAGGTAGAGTATTTTTTTAAGTGAAAACTCGCGTCACTGTTACCTACACCGTTTTTGACAGTTTTGTTACTGGTTGGTCACGTAAAACGCGTAAGTCGCCTTACAAATATAATCCTCCGTGGTGATGTAGACTCAGACTGACTACATTAATTTACATAGTATCTTATACCTTTAAACGAGAAAATCTTGTATATATATATATATATATATATTTAGGATCTCGGAAACTGAGCCAACAATTTTCATGAAATTAAGCAGGGGACGATAAAACGATCTAGCTAGGATTCATTTTCAGAAAATGAGTCTGTTCGTTAAAAAAAAACTAAAAACATAAACTGAATATGTGACTGCTCCTGCCATCTATTGACGATTGTGAGCAACTAACTGCAAGCATGTCCAGTAGTTGGCGTTGTTCAGTAAGAATAAACCAGTAAAGATAATAATATGCATCGGATTTCTTAAAAATACAAATTAACGAAAAAAATTCCGAGCGGAGCTCGGTTACCAACTAGTTTTTGAAATTGACAAATTATGTTCAATTTTGGACCATACCAGTTTCTGTGGCTGTTCTTATTAAACATGCAGGAACATGTGACCTTTTTAAAATACAGTTTAAAAGAAAGGTCCACTGAAGAGTCTAGACTAGACTCACCTTTAAGACGTTTCAAATTGATACAAGGTATAGTGATAAAACCGAATTAGTACCTATTTTATTATTTCGACTTCGCCATTGACCATTATTTATTTTTAATTTTTATTATTATTCGTATTTATTCATTCATATTTATTTTCTGTATGTTATTTATTTATGTGGGTATTTTATATTTATATTATATGTATTATATAATATGTTCATATTATGTTTAGGTATATTGTGGTATGTATGTATTAGCATTATCTATATTGTGGTTAAATTGTTTTACTTAGATAAGGTTATTCACACAGAAACCTTCGATGCGGCATCTGACGTTGGTGTTAGATTAAACGGTATAGGCGAGGATAACCCAACTTGTCTCACGCCACACTCTGATCTGTAGGACCCTGACACCTGCCCAGAGATAATCCGATTGATATACCAGTATTTAAAAATATTGATCAGCTCTTGCGGTAGGTCAATGTCGGTTTGCAGGTTCTGCCATAAAATTGAGGATTCCACAAGATCGAACGTCTTCGACAAATCTAGGAAACACGCATAGACTGGCGTACGTATTATACTTCTAGCCGTAAAATACAGGACAGTCTGCTTGAGACACAGTATCGACTCACCTAGACCGAGATTATTACCTAGATTATTGATTCACGTGTAACTGGCACCTATAGGTGAATGAATAAACGATTTCAGGACGGTGGCTGCACTTGCCCCGGTGACGTCGTGAAGGCATTCGGCGCTGGTGCAGACTTCGTGATATCGGGTGGCTTGTTCGCCGGACATGACCAGAGTGGGGGAAAACTGATGACCACTCCTGAGGGGAAGAAAGTTAAGATGTTCTACGGCATCTCCTCGTTTACTAATATGGATAAACATTATGGGGGTGTTGCGGATTATAAAGCTTGCGAAGGTACCATTGCACTTAATCTTTTTCTCATCATGCAATACGTACGTACAGATAGGTAACGATAATAATGCCGCTTAGTTTTATTCTAAAAGTGCATACAAATTGAAAATAAAACCATAATTATATCCTATTAAGCAAGAGCTTAAGAGATTCAGTAGGATTTTGAGTAGGAGTTTGCATTCAATTCACGAAAATTTATGTTCATTTTGACCACCATCATCATGCCTATCAGAACTGTCCTATTTATTTGTTTAAGCCATTGAACCGCCCTGTCCTATCTGTTGTTTGTAAACTTTACTGTCCTAACCTCTTCTCGTGTTCTACCTAGTGTCCTTTGCTCTACTTTGCTTACTACGTAATTTTTCATGCTTGTTAATTTCCTATGCTCCAGGTAAGGCGGTACAAGTGGAATACCGAGGTGATGTGACCACCACAGTTAAGGACATCCTCGGCGGCCTTCGCTCAGCCTGCACGTACATCGGCGCCTCTAAGTTGAAGGAGCTTCCTCAACGGACTACCTTTATCCGCTGCTGCAGCAAGGCCAATGAAATCTTCTCTTAAATCCAGAACGGATTACGGCGAACAGATGCGAACTGCGACGCCGACCAGTTTCAGCATAGCTTTTATACACCACTATTTTGTTATTACCAAAAAAAAAATGACGATATTAGCTGCTGATACTGAATACATCCACGCAAAAAAAAAAAAAACAAGTCGTAACAAAATATCTTTAAATAACCACAATTTTTTGTCAAATATTGAGAAATGATTCAACAAGCAAAAATCATTTCATTCATAAACGCTAAATACCAAGCGGAACCGAACAGCGTAATTTTTTTCCCTCTAGTACTACGTAACTAATTTGTCCATAATTTTTTGCAAGATATCTGAAAATTTTAACATTTAATAACTTTGTCATTTTATCGAAACTAAAAATTCTGATTGCACATTCATAATGTTCTATCTCTACTACATTACCCTATTTTTTTTTTGGTAGACACAAAATAGTGGTGTATACACACTGCCCCTAAGACCTATAAAACACTAAAGCTGAAGCTATGAATAAATAAATATGAATAACCGTTACGACCCGCAACAAACTATTAGTAATAATATTTGATAACTGCCTTGAAATCGCGCTAAAGCCTTATAGCTCCACAAGTGCCTTAACAGTGACAATGTTTTAAATAGCTGATGGAACAATCATATGACCTGGTGTTAAGTGGTAACCATCGCCTATAACAAAGCATTGCCACGTAGGTCACGCACGTCAGAAACGTGCCCAATGCACTGCCTTGTGTCCATCAGCTTGAACCATACAGATGTTCAGCCTCACGTGCCAGTTATTTCACCGGCACCTACACCCTTCAAACCAAACCTTCAGGGTGTTATTAATAATCCTGGCGCAACGCTGGAGTAGTTAAATCGTGTTTTGTCACATTTGTTCGAGTTGACAATTGCATGTCAATGCAAGAGACAAAACACGGATCAACTAGTCCAACGCTACGCCAGGATTATTAATAAGACCCTCAATGTGGAGGCAATGGCGAATGATATATACTGTTCTATCATAGTTCGCACGATCTGGGTGTCGATTCTGAAAACACAAATCACTCAAGCGATCGAGTAAATCGATGTGAGTTGTCAATTTTTGTTTGAATAATTTGAAAATGGAACGCGGATTCAGCGATCACTTGACGATCACTCAATCGAACCGTGTTGCTGGAATTGACGCCCAGTTCGCCGTCGCAGTTCGCTGCTCACCGCGGTTTGGCCAATCTTTTTGAAGTTTGATTGGCACAATCAACAGGCCTACCATGAGCTTTGTCTGGCTCTGTCTCTGGCTCTGGTTTTGAGTCTGTTTGAGTGCTCACCAGTGCATAATACCGTGTGTGTGACGTTTTGACGTAGGATTTATTTAGTCAACACTCACACAGACTCAAAACCAGAACCAGAGACAGAGCCAGACAGAGCTCATGGTAGGCCTACAGGTCCACATTTTCAGCTTTGTGCCTTCAGCATCGATGATTAAAGCATATAAAACTATAAAGAGGTTGTTATTTCATTTCCTTGTAGTGTTGAAGAGTGAACGCAAGTAAAATGAGAGAGCCCTATAGCTAGAAAAGTACCCGGCATAAGCACCAAGAATCGACTTTCTTTATTGTAATTTTGACAATATACCAGTTAGAGTCGGCGCAAGTTAACTTTGCGCGTGAGAGATGGCGGAAAATGTAAAACAAACTGAGTTGAATCTCCTCATCACAAATATGAACTAGCATTGAACGCAATGCAAATTCGATTTCCTAATTCATGTTTGTGAACAGAAGATAAATGTATAATATAATCTGGTGTATTATAATCATGGTTTCGCCATCTGTCACGCATACTTATCTTGCGCGGAGTCTAGTATAAATTTACATGAAGGCAGGACAATAAATGCAAATAAATAACAACATAGAATCGAAACTCTTTATTTTGCAATCACTTTCATTCGAGGTTTTTACGTAAGTAAGTATGTATTAATACATAACGGTATATACTATTGTACCTCGAAACTTAACTAAGTAATTTCACTAACTAAAAACTTAAGTTACCAACATCTTAAAACAGTAATGATAATAAAAAGATAGAATTAACATGACTTTCATGTTATCAGATGTATATTATTTATATATCATGAAAGTAAACTATGCATGATTTTGTAAAAACATGAATAAAAACATAACTTATCTAATACTCATATTTATTAATCACTCAACAGTTCGTATTAAACGATTCTTGCTATAAAAGATTAACGTACAAAAAAAACAGCATTTTAGTATGAATTAAAATCAGGAATACTAGACACGAAACTTGGTATAAAAACGCACAAAGACGAAACTCAAAATCATTTTTAGCTTGAAATGTTTTTTTGTTTCCCTAATAGGTACATTTAAGCAACCCCACCTACAACAGTATGGTTTAAGAATGTGTAAAATTGATTAAATATTTTGCAATAAGATAAATATCAAATTGAAAGATGAGTTCACACCATACTTGAAAAGAAGATTCGTATTGTTTTACAGTACCGTATTACTGTCTATATGCATTATTATAATTTTATTGTTTGGGAAATTGTAGCTGAGACGGATTTTCACTCGATTTCAAATTGTATAGAGCTTCAAAAAGAATATGATGATTATTAGTCAAATAAAACTCACTGGTGCTAAATAAACTGACACATTTTGATTGAAAAAGTCTGAGAAGTTTCCATCGCTCACCACTGGCATCAACGGTCACAGACAAGTGGTTTTAACATACGGTGTATTATCGTGGGGAATGGCCGCTACGAAATATAAAAACTTAAAAAGTTGCTGTCGCCTACAGTGGCGGTCTTAGACGGATTCGTGTTTTAAGAATCTGTGTTTATGGTTTGATCACCCCTGGCTCTTCGTCACAAAGACGTAGCGTGCAGAAGACATTCGTTCCATCAGCGGAGCAAGTGCAGTCGTTGCAATCCTTTCGGAACTGATCGCCTGGCGTACATCGGAATGCTGGGGTTGGCTCTAGAAAGAGATGAACTTGAATAAGACAAAATAGTAGAAGATTTATTTATTAATTTATTTTAGATAATTAGAACGGTCTTGGATCCCATTATACTAATTAATAGAAACAATAATTAAGATGAATTTGTGAAGGGCTCGTCCGGGGTAAAGTGAACAGGCTTTTGCATCTATTGTAGATGATTTATATAGCGTCAGGGGCAACTGTTGATTACACAAGCCCTAATCGCGGGACGCTACAGAGCCTGGGACAGTATTTTTAGAATAGGCTTGCCCAGCACCTATACCATCCTGACAGCTTAGTTCGTCCGAGGAAGAACTCACATACTATGCATATTTCTGCCGCCAAACAGCGTTGCCGTGTTTTGGTTTGTAACTACCTGTGAAATTATTCAATACAGAGTTCTGTGGTCAGGATAGAAGACTGCTTACCCGTGGTGACATCGGTATCCTTCTGGCACCGCTTGAGCGTGCACGAAGCGTGTTTCCCGTCAGATGTGCAGCGACACACATTACACTCGCGGTCGAACACGCTCTCAGGGACACACTGTAACTCTATTCGAGCTGTTGTATCTGTTGACATAATATAGATCATATAATCATGATGGTCCTATAGTCATTTAGCTTAGAAGTCCACTGCAGTCCGCGCAAGATAGCTGCGCGTGATAAAATGTGATAAAAATGGACTGGAAATATATCTTCCGATCACAAACATGAACGGGAAAAACTAAATTGCAGTGCGTTTAATGGAAGTTCATATTTGTGATTGGGAGATTATTTCAGGTCAAGTCTTGCTACGAGCTTTGTAGCAACCGAGAATGTGAAAGGGCTACGAACAGCGCAGCGAAGATATAACAGATTATGTGATGGCAAGTGTAAGTGCTACGCGCTGCGTAGCAACGGTATAGCTGAGAATGTGAAAGTGCTACGAAACGCGTAGTGACGGTATAACTGAAAATGTGAAACTGCTATGTATTATACATTCAATTCAATTCATTTATTAAAACGAAAGATATAACATAAAAACAATGAAATTTCTGAACACCATTTGTGTTGCAGCTGCATAAGGGCTTTGTCAACAAAAAAAGCTGTTTATAGCTATAGTTATTATATTCCAGCGTTCCTAACGAACTCAAAACATGCTGGGAGGTAAATAAACGAGTTATTTACTAGTTTGTTACCTCGCTTCCTGCGCACAAAGGTCTCCGCTCCGCCATTGCTACTAAGCGCCGCGCAGTCCATCCTGGTGCAGGAGAAGTCTTGGCCTTCATCGTTGCAGAGGCACTTGTTGCAATCCATTCGGAACTCCTGGCCTGGCTGGCAAGCTTTAGGCGGCTCCTACTGACAGATAGGCTTACACTGCGGTATGGGTTATGTTGGGATGTTGGGCTGCTAAAATACTAACTGGTTTCTCCCGATGTTTTCATTCAACTTTTGAGAATGGTAGGTACAGAACGCGTGTGTCTGCTAAGTCATTTAGGAAAACATCGTGAAGAAACCGGTATGCCATAGTACCTACCTAAATCATGCACAAAGTTAGCCTCATTGACTCGCACGCAATCAAAACTCTTTTTTCCAATTTAGTATTTAGACGACAAGAAGAAGTTTTATTATGAAACTATAGCAAAATAACATGAATATTTATATTCTGACAAAGAAGATCACGATAATAAAAAAACTTTATTACCTGCGGCAACGCTCGAATACTCCTTGAAGTAGCATTCTGGAAACGAAAGGAACAAGTTATAAGATCCTTGTCCTCGGTTTACAGTCTTTCTTTATCTAATAAGAGAGAAAGAGAAGACTGTAGATGACTGAAGACGGCAAGTTTTATCATCCGCACTTGATGTGCGGGCAGGTTTTTCCGCAAGTAGGCCGCTGGTGGGCCCTTTTTGCGTGACCCTTGACACGTGTTGCTCGAAGTTTTTTAGGTTCTACAACACGCCGGTTTCCTCACGATGTTTTCCTTCACATTTTGAGAGTACTGGCATAGTGCACATAGGCTGAAGACGGCGCCGAACATCTGCAAACTGCGATGGCGAACTACATAGTACTATTTTAGAACGATTTGTTTTCTTTCTCTCGTTCCTTGCCTTGTTTCTGTGTTATCTGCTTTTGTTTCTCATATCAATACTATATAGTATAGTAATTCTTGTACTTAGGCTTACAGGCCCTTTGGCGTCATACATTTGTCCTAGTGCGAGGACTCCCAGAAACTTTATTTTTTATTGTTGATAGCTAAGCATTTGACTGCCATCACACCTGATGGAAAGTGATAATGCAGCCTAAGGTGGAGCACGCTTAGCTATTAACTTGTGTAAACCTTGTATATTCTTTATGGAAATAAATAAATTCGTTGTTTCGTTTGTATTTAAACTGATCGTGCGAACCATGTAGTGCCATAAAGGCCTGCGCATACCTAGGCCTTAACGGTGGCAATGATAATTTGTGGATTACCGCGGACGCAACTGATCACGGCCGTGTATGCGGGTATGCTGTTCGCGCATAGTTCGCACGAACAGTTCGCCATTGCAGTTCACAGCAGTTCGCTGCGGTGTGACCGTTCCTTAAAACGCTTCGGTTATGAAGCTCTTAAAATGTAATGTTTTTAATAGAATTTTGTTGTACCTACTAAGTTAGAAAATAAAAGTCCACCACCAGATTATTGAGAAAGATATAGGTGACCAAATTAAAAAAGAAAAACTTACTTAAGTATACTTGCGTAATATATCTTACTTATTGCTTTTAATAATGATTAAGAGCGGGGGCACACGATGCGTTGCGGCGCCGCACCGCAAAGATTTCACCGTGTCAGTGGGCACACGAGCGGTGCGGTGCCGTAACGTTGTTATGTCGCAGCGGCGCCGTAGCATCGTTGGACAGTCTGTTAATGAAATTGGATCGTAAAAGACGTCTATTGTTGGAAACAACTGAGCGGTGCCGCTCCGACGTCGCAACGCATTCACCCCTCCCCGCCTCGTCTTGGTGGTTGCAAGTCCGGTGCGGCGCCGGAGCGCATCGTGTGACATGCCACAGATATTTCTATGTAAGACGACGCAGCGACACCGCTCCGGCGCCGCACCGCCGCCGCAACGCATCGTGTGCCCCCGCTCTAAATTGATGAATAAATAGGCTCAGGTAGGTACTAAAGAAAAGTTCATGTCCGCTGTTAAATAATTGAGAAGAAAAAAAAGTTAAACAAATTTATTTATCTAAAAAAAATACAATTCATTTGTTAAATACAAATAGGTACAATGGTGTAAGTAAACTAGGAACCCCATCACCAGAATAAGGATACTATCAAAGCATTCGAGAATCAAACCTTCTCATCCATGTCGACACAAGCTCTTCTCGTGCACGAGAATGACTTTCCATCTTCACTGCATCGACACATGTTGCAGTCCATTTCGAATACCTCATTAGGTTTGCATTGTTTCTTTACCACCCGAAGTTGAAGCTACAATAATAAATTATTATAATTTATCTTTATTTTCTCATAAAAAATGTTTTCTTTCGAAATGCCATTTTCTCATATCGCACAGTAAATATACTAAATTGCACAGTATTTTTCTGATGTGCATAGTTTTTTTCTTCATAATTTCTCATAGTTTTCTTTTCAAACTTGAAAGGATAATATAGTCCATATTTTCTCTTTTTCATATTAAAAGGGTTTTCTTGAGAAATTTTATGCCATTTCCTCATCTTGCGCAATAAATTTGCTAAATTGCACAGTATTTTTTTGATGCGCACAGTATTTTTCTTAATCATCATCATCTCATGGTTTTTTTTTAAACTTACAAGGATCATTATTTAAAAAAAGTTATGCAATAGATTAAAAAAATATATTCCCATCACCAAGTCACCTCTTTATTAGGATCCATTACATCGTCAGACGTCTCTATACACACTCTCCTGGTGCAGAAGTAGCTGGTACCATTTTCGTTGCACCAGCATGTGTTACAGTCTTTGATGAACATCCGATTCGCAATGCAAACCACTCGGGTGTTGTTAGTTGGTGGTGTGGCTGGTATCTAGTGAGTCAAAGAAATTAAGACGAACTTCTAGGTTGGTTAGGTACGATGCGAATAACACGTACAGCACGAAGATTTTTACATAATATTTGGTGAACAATTAATAATTTATTTATTTAATTATATCAGTTATTTATTAAAAGTAAAAGTTTGTACATTTTGTAAACATTAATATTAAAACTATGTGATTTTTAAGTACATATTTAGAGAAACAATAGATGGGTTTAAAAAAATAACGAAATGCTCCGAGGAAAGGTAGTTACTCGCGTTTTGCTTGACTCGCCTTGGCGTTCAATTCATTAATATTTTCTGAGGACAATAATACAAGAATCCAACAAATTTGAAAATGAATATAGTTTTACTAATTGATTAATTTATTTTATTATCATGGAATTGTTACATTGATTATAGATAAGTTATCAACAGTTCCTTAAAGCTTCTCCTTTCCGATGTATGGTATGATTGGTTTCATATCCTGAAAAAATAAAAATTATCATTAATATTACTGCTGTAACTTTACAAATAAGTAAATACGTCACTTGTGCTACTCAGTTACAAAAATAAAAGTAACCTTCAACTCATGAAAGAGCTCGACGTCCTCAGGCAGCGGGCAAGGCTTGTTGGTGCAGGAGTAGTCAGTGCCTTGGTAGTTGCAGCGGCAAGTATTACAACCGACGTAGAACGTGGCTCGCGGCTTGCATACCGAATGCTGTTCTATATGGTCCGTGCCCTGTAAGTGAAGGAATTCAGAACATGAGTTTCCTTGTTCGTAACTAGTGGTGATGAGGGCATGATACACCTGGTTTTTGTCTTGCATTGCTATAAACCAAGAACTGACTGATAGAACTTTTTTATTAGCTCGTAACCCGGTTATGTAAGTAAAATGACTTTTTATTTTACTGCGAGAAGTGCAAAATTTTACATCTGTTGGACTGTCAGTTATCATCATTGGGTGTGTCAAGTCTAGTCAGTCATAAGTTAATACCTAATTTATAGCTAATTACCTCAGTTTCCATAAAAACTTCAACATCCTCTCTGTTAGTGTTCTCTCCCTCCAGACATTCGTTGTGGGTGCAAGTGTACGAAAGGCCGTTTGCAGCACATTTGCAAGGGTTGCAGTCCACGTTGAACTCCGAATGAGGTTTGCATACCGAGCGCTTGTCTCGATGTCTGTATCGTGTAGACTGGAAAAAATTGTTACTTCGTCAATAAATTTTCGGTATTCGCTAAAACTGATGCAATATTTGAATTTACCACAGACATTTAAAAATATACCAAGGACAGAATTCAAGGAAAACTATTAATTTGTTTAGAAAAAAAGTTCATAGTTAGTGGCATAACCTATTTATTTTATTTTATTAAAAATAAAAAAAAGTACTTACCTTGATTCATAGTTAAAATTATTCACAACACATTTAGTTACTCACTGTGCAACCTCTCCCATAATGACGTGTGGTTTTGATTAAAATCTGTTTTAGTTCGCTCCGAAACCAGTGCGAAAATGGATAGTGCATAAACATAAGCTCGCTTCACACGGTGAACAGTAAATAGTTATAAAAGTAGTTTATTGCGCAATCTGCGTGACGGCCACGTTAATTTAAAAGTATTTAAACATGAGTTATATAGGTACTAATTAAATACTATAAGATTTAATTTTTTTTTTATATAATACTTACTGCTACAGAAATTTCACGTTTCTTTTTACCTGTAAGTAAAAAAATACTTTTTATTGCATAAGCCAAAGGTAACTTCAGGCATGTCCTAGGTGGGTTGCTCTCTGTTTTATTGTTATATACAGAGTGAATAACCAATCATCACCTCTTTTAAATAATATGGTATGTGTAATGCTTACTTTGCCAGTTAACGCAACCTCGTTTTGTGCAGGCTAACCTGCCATCATCAACGCAGAAGCATGTATTACATTCCTTCTTTATTGTCGTACCTGGCGTGCATTCTTGTTGGGGACCTAAAAAATAAAATCATAATCATGAAACATTTTAGTTATATTTCACTTACAATTCGTGCTTTGTCCAAATTTATCACCTTTTAAGTTACCACATTATGTTAATCAATTATTGATTTGTGCATCTCTTTTACAGACTAGAATTGTGTTTTTCAAATATGTTTGTCTAAGCACTTTGGATTCATTTTCAAAACGCTGATCAACTGCGATGCCAATGCCATGATGATGAAGAAAGTTACTGTTAAGTTACTGGCATTTATTGCGTGATTGATTAAATGTCTTATTTATTATAATATTTTAACAGTAGGGTACAATCAACTTACTTCTTTTTTCGACGTTGTGTGTGTATAGCGTGCACAGTCCCAGACCATTTTCTAAACATACGCAGGTATTTCCAGCCCTCCTGAACGTTGTGTTTGGCTTGCAGGGAGTTGGTTCAGCTGGAATCATAATATGTATGCATTTTATTTATTGTACCAGCCATTAAAATTTAAATCTTCACCCCGATATAATGATGATATATTTCAGTATTAATAATTAAATTACATACAAATTTCTACATGAATAAGCTTATGTATGTGTGTACTTTGACTTTTTGGAAAACCTACGTACCACGCTCTTCTGATAAACAGGAGTCCAGCTCTGTGCACTCCGCAAATCCGGACTCTGAGCAAAGACATCGATGGCAGTTGCTCTCCCACTCACTCCCAGGCAAGCACTGGGTTTCATCTGATGTCGGTGTATCTCTTTCGATAAGATTCTGAACTGGTGCTGAAATAAAAATAAAATTGCCATGGTTATTTACAGAAAATATACACGCTGTCGTATGCTTATAGTCGATCAAACAATTATTTAATGCGTTGGTATCTATTATGAACTCGATATAATGATAGACACTTTAGTGCACTAACCGTAGCTTAGAAATTCAATCAAAAAGTTTGACAGTAGGTAAGACTAGCGCCCACATCTTTTTTGGACATCAAGCTAATATTTCGCGCGAATGTGTAAAATTAATCTAATGTTACTGCATCGTCTGTCGTGGGCCTTTATTTTCACACACTTCCCAGAATATTTTGAAAACAGAACTTACGTACATATTTCTTTTTTTTCTAACGCGCACAATGAATCTTGACTGCCAGGATGACATTTCAGTGCTGAAAAGACAAAAAAGTTCGATTAACATTCACTTATAACAATAGAAATCTTTAAAGAATAAAAACTTCGAGCAACGCGGCAACCATGCACTGCTCTATAAATAAAATCATTTGCGAGTATCATCATCATCATTTAGTAGTACTTAGTTATAAACAGACCTAGACTGACAAATATAGGAAGAACGATTCTGAGCCCTTTCCATCCTTCCTTTTCCAAATTCAATTCACTTTTCAACACACTTTCTGAGATCGGAAAGTGTAAGTATTTTTTCTCTTCAATATCTGAGTTCAGAGCCGTTTTTATTCTAAGTTTTCACTAAGTTTGTGAATTCAAAAACTTATTTACTTTTACCTCCACGACGCTGAATTCATCATGCAACCTTTAATACTGGTTAAAAACTCAGCACCTTTTTACTTTTCTTTTAATTTGCTTAACACACGCCATTTTCTCTTTTGCGTTTAGTAATTTTCTCGCTGAGGTGGGATGAAAGTTACGTCTTGCACTCGAGTGCAAAGATTTTTCACCTGCGTGCTCTTTTGATTCCCTCGCTAATGCTCAGAATTCTAATTAAAAGCTATTTTGCACTCTTTATAACAAATAACAGAAGCTAGGCATTATGCTGAGTCAAGGCCCTTTTGCTGCTGTAGCACACAGAAACACGAAGCACTTCTCTAGTATCGATGTATCTTTTTTCTTTTAGTGTCTTTGTTTTTAACTAGTTTATGTGTGCTTATGCATATTTGTGCCGCTTGGTTTTGAAACTTTTGGTCCATGGGGTCCCAGTACCAAAAAAATTTTTAAGCAATTGCTTCCTCGGCTGGTCGACGCCACTGGTGACAAGAGGGCTGGCTCTTTTTTCGCACAGAGAATAGCTATTGCTGTTCAACGTGGGAATGCAGCGTTCTTGGCACCATGCCTCATGGACACCCACTTTTGTTATATTTTTAAGGTTTAGTTTTAATTAGTTTTAGTGTTTTTTGTTAATATTATGAATTTTTGTTTTGTTGTTATAAAATTAATAAATTTTATTTCTTTGTAGGAAATAAATAAATGTCTATGTACTCGAAGTATTCGTTTCAAATAATGATTTTAGATGATGTGATAATTCGGGCGACGCATGCTGCCCCGACTGTTCAGCTACTTGCCCTTTAGCCTTGGCAATTATTATTGCAGTTCTAATAATAGCGGGAAACAATTGCTCCATTATTGCAGAAGGTGATAGCTGATCAAATTGCTTTAGTAAATCAATTCAATTTCAAAAATCGTTTGTTTTTAACACAAGGATCAGTCTGAAACGTCTTAAAGACAGGTGAGTCTAGGTGCCAGTACCACGTGACCAGACTAGAGGAACAGGCTATTACGGGTTGGTTCCTATCGCTTTATGGTAGAGAAATCTTGAAGAGATTGCCTGAGAATCTGCAGGACACTGCACAACACACATTTATAGTATTGTATCACTGTGTTTTCAATACTTAGGTACCAACTTAAAGCGTGTGAATCGATCTCGAGTCTTATAGGTACCCTAGTTGCCTTATAAACAACAAAACAAAAAATAAATATACAACATAAAAAAAATATCTTGCAAACAAAATTGCAAGAACGTAGTTACCAGTAAATTATTCCCAAATCACATGTTATCCATTATCAGAATTCCTAGAACAGCACCAAACTTCCCCGTCCTTATCAGGATACAACTAAACAACAACAAAATAGAACAACAACGCTATCAATTTATCATTTCGTAGTAAGCAGTCCCTGACGGGCGACGGACGGGAGAAAACGTGGGCAAAAAAAGATAGATTATAGTCAGGAATAGCACATAGGCTTCTTTTTATTCCGGTAAAATGTATGGTTCCCGTAGGATGGATTTATTTTAATTTTTCATAGAGCCTTTTGCTCTATGAAAAATTATCGGCATGATTTTTTGCATGACAGGCTAATTTTTATCCCTAAAAAATAGCATACAGAAACCGTGTTTTTTTTGTTTTTTTTTTTGGCTACAAAGGATGAACATATCATAGACAGAGGAAAACTACGTGCTTTTTAATCGCGGGTAACACCGCGGGGCAAAGCTAATAAAAAAAAAGATCAAACCTTCAACGCTATGTATAAGGAATAAACAAACTTGACCTAAACGCTATAGTAACTAATATCACCAAAGTAGATGTTTTGATAGCCGGTCAGCTCAGGGTAATGCCCCCGGACTTGAACACTAACAGGTAGATCTTGTATCTGTACGGTACACTCGTGGACACGATAAATGATACACCATTCAAAAACTTTGTGAGGAGACCGGAATGTCGCAGAACAAAAAAGGTTCGAAACGTGTCAAGTGCACGCAAGGAACCTCTTTATGACGCATTAGAATACTTATCCTTTTACAACATTCACCTACTGGTTCGATTCGAAAAAACTAGTACCTAACAAGACGAATAAGAACTACTGATTAAAAACTTTTAGTGTGTTAAAATTATCCCAAAACCCACAAAAAATAAAATAACATGATTCTAGTTCGCCATTTTAAGTCCATTCGACTCTTTTATTACTCTCGGCACAACATTTTGTCTCCTTCCATTTTCCTCTGTCAGCCGTCATCTCCGTAGGCATCTATAAACTCACTTATTTTCCATGTCATCTTTCACACAGTTCATCCATCTTTTCTTTGGCGTCACCCACCTATACCTCCAAATTCATATCACTCTCCCGGTAACTTGATTTGAAAGTCAAGGGATAAATCTCTCATATGACTTACCTACTCGCATCCCGTTTTCTTTTAGGATTCAAATTCAATAACTTCTTTATTCAGTTGTATCACTAGGATCACGTCTTAAAGCTAGGTGAGTCTATTAGGTGCAAGTTCCACGCGACCAAACCAAGAAAAACAGACAACAAACTACGGCGTGGTTCCTCCTGCCATTTTCAAATGTTGTATCACATGATCATATCCTACAGCTAGGTGAGTCTAGGTGCCGCCATTCGCCAGTTCCACGCGACCAAGCCTTTAAGAACAGGGAACAAACTACGGCTTATTCTTTCTGTTCTTTCGTCTTCCGTTCTTTGATTCTGTTTTATTGGCCGGCAGTGTACGGACCTTTGAATGCAAAGTGCTAAACAAGTCTAGAATCAGGGCGATCTAACGGTACACAGGGAACTGGACGATATTCTCGTTTCTAAAAACCGGAATTTGAGAAAAATAACCACTTCTTTTCGAATAATCTTTGTCCTGACACATTTACCTACTTTATACAACGTATAGTTGTTTTTTTATACAGGAAAAAAAAAATCTATTGTAAATGATTTATATAGCGTCAGGGGCAACTTGTGATTACACAAGCCCTATTTGCGGGACGCTATAGTGCCTGGGACAGGATTTATACAACAAAGTAGACAAACAAGCATACGGCGCACCTTATGAGAAGTGGTTACCGTACCCTATGGCCGCCTGCAATGCGCCTCTGGTATCACAGGCTCCCATCAGTAACCGCACACCTAGAAGCGCGTTGCTGACCCTGTAAACTTTTAAAACACCCTTAGTATGACCTTTACTCAATGTTCCTCTCTTTCTGTGGTCTCATTTTCTTTATAAGTTGTGTTGTTTGAGCCTATAATAAAAAAGTTATCTATCTATCTATCTTTAGGTGGCGTATGATAAAATAGGTGTCATGACGTGATCATAGAAATTCAGATCACCATCCAGAGGCCCTTGGCGGTTGAATTTCTAGATTTTAAATTGGAATTTCTGTTGAAATTAAACTACTCGTAAATAATAACGGGTTCGATTGGTAAGCCTTGTAGCTTTATCATACCGATCAAAAGGATTATTATTTTGATTTTTTAACCGTCTTCCAATCAAAAAGGAGGAGGTTCTCAATTCGGTTGTATTTTTTTTTATTTTTTTTTTAATGTTTGTTACCGCATAACTTCGTCATTTGTGAGCCGATTTGAAAAATTATTTTTTTATCTGAAAGGATTTTTTTTATTTGGAAGGTTATTCTTACGTCCAGATTGTCCCAAACAAATTTGATTAAAATCGGTTTAGCCGTTTGACAATGAAGTCGGTTTCTCAAGTTTTTTAAACTTATAATTATTTTTAAAATTTTTCTACCTACAACATTCAAGGTACGAGTAATTTCCCTCTATGTGGCATATCCGTGGGACGCCCTGTTTATAGGGTTTTTTTTTATGTATCTAGCTGATGAAACAAGCATATGGCCCACCTGATGTTAGGTGGTAACCATGGCCTATACAAAGCAAGATCTTTCGATAATGAGTTCTCGGTTATTGCTGTTTGCTTAGCCGTGTCAAAGTCAATATGCATAGTTTTTGCTTTGTTTATCTAACTAAACTATGTCACAGAATACTAAAGTACAATGTCAAACTGGGCAATGCTAATGAGTACGTAATATTACGTAGAACTGATTGAAGATTCACTTAACTTTTAAGCCTTGCAAACATCTAAACCTTCTGCAATGGCGATCAGTGAAGCACACTTTTTTAATTTTTTAATTAATTAATTTTTATTTTTTTAGCCTACATCGTCCCACTGCTGGGCAAAGGCCTCCCCCAAAGACTTCCAGTTCCCTCTATTCTGAGCCTCCTCCCACCATTGCCTTGTGGAAGGCGTCCAGGTCGTCCCGCCAACGCTTTCTAGGCTGACCACGAGGCCGCCGTCCGTCCGGCACCCATGGGGTGATGATGGTCGCCCACCTATCAGGGGCCATCCGGTTGTTGGTCTGTTGGCTTGGTTGTTGTCCAAGCACACTAGAGTATATTATTTGAACGTTCATCTTTTCTATAGGTTAGAGGTTAGAGAAAGACCACGATTTTCTTCAAAACAAATTATGCCAAATTATATGTAAGAAACGGGTATTTATCGCGATTACCTTTATTACTTATTCCGTTTTTTTTTTTCAATATTACGCATAACGATCGCGTTCATTTAAAAAGTGCTAAATTATGCCAATTTTACCACTAAAAAGTGTTGAATTGAATTAAAGCTCGACCAACGTTTGTCGAGAAATTGTGTGTGTCTGCTCCGACGCACGACTGGAGTTTACTCCCTAAAGGCAAAGTAAGGGTACACACTACCCACGATCTAGCTGCACTGCTCACACCAAATTAGAAAGTTGCGCAAGTTAGGTTGCTCACCAAAAACGTAACGAGGTCATTCGTTCAGTAGATTTTACTCTCCACATTTTTCTCATACCGGGCGCCTTATATAAAAAAACCGATTCTTTAGGAGTAAACTCCAAAAAGAAAAACGTTACTACCGAGAAAAAAATTAGGTTTAATAAATCCTCCTGAACAAAAAGAAGTTCTAAGTGATAAGACAATATAAAACTGAGGTTCTCAAAGGCCTCGTGCTCAAAGCACTGTGACATCAGATCACTGATAAGCCTTGTGAATGAACGTGACCCCAACTGATAAGCCATGACGTGCTAGCCACATCGACGCCAACTGTACTAGGAAACGATAAGCTACAAAACATAGGTCTTATTATCCTTTCGCTACACTGGACGACATTCTGTTAGATTAGATCAGAAAATACTATCATTTTACTATTACCAATAGCCCGTACCAATAGCCGCACTTAGACAAAGACCTCCCCCAATTTTCACCAGTCACTCAAAAAATCAGAATATAATGTTAATTAGCATTTTTCTTCCAGTTAGTCATTGTGATGTGGACTGGGTGGTAGTGCTTTGAGACAAGAAAATAGAAAAACATTTACTTAAAACTATAAACCTATTTAATAGAATATGCTATCATACAGGCCTTGGCTTAGTTTAGGTACCGAGGTGGAGTTCTATAAAAATAAGATGGCATTAGTTACCTACCCTAATATTGAAATGTATCGAGGACGGGAGACGAGCCTGGTAACCCGATCTACAGGTTTCAATTTGAAACCTCTTTGGGTACCAGCTCTCGGTTTAGGCTAAGCTTTAAGATTTAATGTTCTAGACCTAATTTTAACCTTGTCCTTAGTCTAAGTTAGAGAAATAAATAAATAAATAAAAATAAATAAATACATAATATGTACATAATATGTATGCATATATTATGTACATATTATGTATTCTATTCAATAGGTTTATAGTTTTAAGTAAATGTTTTTTTCTTCTCTTAAATGAACTTTTGTTGTTTATGTTAGGTACTGTAGATATTATCTACAGTACCTACCTAACATCAACAAAAGTTCGTTCGTAAGCAAGAAAAAAAAGTTTGGAGTTAAATTGAAAACAAAAATATTGTTCATGGAATTGAGAACATTTAACAAATTTTTATTACAAAAAAGCTGCCAGCACTTTTAAAACCTCTGCCAATTCTGTTTAGTTTCTGTATCTACTTAAATCTATGGTTTAACTTGTTCAAGCTATGCATAAATTACTCGGCGCACGAAATGCGACAACAGGCATAGGTATTTTTTTCGCTTCGTAGCAGAACGCACCTACTGCTACTTATTGGGTTGTTTACTCCAAAATGACGCCGCACGAACAGCAACTACCTAATCCGTTTGGCGAGCCTTTCCAAAGGCAAGTTGGTCTAAGACAAGCTCTGTCTGGCTCTGGTTTTGAGTATGTATGAGTGCTCGCCAGTGTATGTGACGTTTCAACGTAGGATTTATTTAATCGACACTCACACAGACTCAAAACTAGAGCCAGAGACAGAGCTTGTGGTAGGCCTACTGGTTTGGCCTCAACTTTTCAAACACCTCAACATCACATCAACAGGTAAACCTAACTACCTACTGCAGTAAGGTAGGTATCGCAAACAGGTTTTGAAGGACATAATCAAGATAGCAAAGATGTTAGATGTAGGCAATTTTTTAGGGTTCCGTAGCCAAATGGCAAAAACGGAACCCTTATAGATTCGTCATGTCTGTCTGTCTGTCTGTCTGTCCGTCCGTATGTCACAGCCATTTTTATCCGAAACCGTAAGAGCTAGACTGATGAAACTTGGCGAGTAGATGTATTCTGTGAACCGCATTAAGATTTTTACACAAAAATAGAAAAAAATGTATAAATTTTGGGGGTCCCCCAT
Organism: Thera obeliscata; assembly: GCA_947578465.1. Lineage (NCBI taxonomy): Eukaryota > Metazoa > Arthropoda > Insecta > Lepidoptera > Geometridae > Thera > Thera obeliscata. The sequence goes on from OX387916.1 coordinate 17,250,090, forward strand.
GCTTGAAACTGAAACTCAAAATGTTTTTTTCATCAAACTCATACGTGTGGGGTATCTATGAATAGGTCTTCAAAAATGATATTGAGGTTTCTAATATCGTTTTATTCTAAACTTAATAGTTTGCGCGAGAGACACTTCCAAAGTGGAAAAAAGGTGGTCCCCCCCCCCTCTAACTTCTAAAATAAGAGAAAGATAAAACTAAAAAAAAATATATGTTGTACATTACTATGCAAACTTTCAACGATATTTGGTTTGAACGAGATCTAGTCAGTAGTTTTTTTTTTTATACGTCATAAATCGTAAACCACAATTTACCTTTCGACGAACTACAAAAACCTTTATATTATGTTACTTTATGCTACGGAACCCTTCATGGGCGAGTCCGACTCGCACTTGGCTGCTTTTTTAACAGTTTAATTTTTACTTGGCTCTGTTTTGTAAAATATCCTTCCGTTTGAGGTTTGAGGGCAGTGGATAAATATAAAATACAAGCGACCGCCCGCGGCTTTGCTCTCCCCGTTCCCTTTACGCCCGGTTCGCGTAGTTTTTTTGGGATAAAAAATATCTGATGTTCTTCTCCTGGCGTAAAGCAACCTCTCCAGCAGTTTTCAGCCAAATGTGTTCAGCCGTTCTTGAGTTATAATATAAACACGACTTTCTCTTATACATATTAAAAACAAATGCATCCCTCGGGAACCATAAATTTTACCGGGATAAAAAGTAGCATGTCTATAATCTATCTCTGTGCCCAATTTCATCCAAATCCGTTCAGTTGTTCCAGCGTTATTGAATAACAAACATCTATCCATCCATCATACTAGTACGGTAGTCCATATTAGTAGGATATATATAACCAATATCTTATGTTCGTGATTTAGTATTATTTTTCAGACTCCCTTCCTTTTCAAATTAGCGGGATTCTCTGATACATAATGTAGGTAAACATAACATAAGAACTAATTCCTGCGTAGCGTGAGGAAGAAAGTCCATCCGGGTATTAAAATAGGAATCAACACATTAAAGCACTTGTCAAAAAAACAAGGAAAATATGTTTCTCACAACATAATTGTGTCATTGTTCCGCTAATTACTAGTCCCCTTTGTCATCACGCACGGTCATGTCATCGTGTAGGTTAGCTAGTATTGAAATATTACAGATCTTCAACTAATTATTGTGAATTGCTTGCGGTTGTTCTGTTACTTCCGTGAAAATGATGTTCTGTGTAAATTATAAATAAAAGTGGTCTCAGTACAAGCCCTTGGGGGATACCTACTGGCTACTTGGCAGACATGACCAGCCCAATTCCACTTTGGGCTAGCCGCTTTCTGGGTGACGTCGGCAATTTGCGTTTTGGAGCGCAGTATGATGTTGTGTATTCGGTTCATGAGCTAATAGCTAGGTGTTACAGTAATATTACAAGTTTAAAAAATATAGGGCTTTGGTGCCTTGTTTAACCATACCTACCTAATGTTGCTTAGGTTTACTTCTTATTCCTGAATTAAAATTTAAGCCATCACCATCAGCCTGAAGAAGTCCAGTGCTGGACATAGGCCTCCCCTACACATTTCCAGGAAGAACGATTCTGAGCTCGTTTCATGCACTGACCGCGATCTTATATCGGCGGTCCATCTGGTGGGTGGGCGCCTGGGCGCCCTACGTTTCGTCTTCCGGTTCGTGGTCGCCATTCGAGAACCTTTATTCCACAATGGTTGTCGGTCCTTCGAGCTATATGACCTGCCCACTGCCAATACATCTTACTAATTCTAAGAAAATTTAAGTAATTAATATTAATTCCGTAGTGGCTATGAAAAGGCCTACAGCAATGCCAAGTATGTGGTCTCAAGTTCTAAGCTCAAGGATCAATCACCACAATTGGCCGCAATCGGGCATTCATTTGCGTTAACTGGCATTTAATAATAACCGGCGCCGGCGCCGAAACGCGTTTTTTGCTCACCAATTGGCAGACTTTGTACTTTAGGTTTTCTAAATTCATCAATTGCTAGACGCAAATTAGTTTTCAAGCGGTTCTGATTTGATGTCGCCGACCACGAGTGAACTTTGAACGGATCTTTATCATTCATTCGTTTCTGAGAATTTAAATTAAAACCCCAACATTTTTTAATTTTAAAATGGACTGCTGAAGTATCTTCAAATAAAGTAGGTATCCTCAGTTCTGGGTTCTTCTAAAACTTGACGCCGTTCTTGTCAATAGTGTAGCCGTGTCAAATGCCTATTTGTCAAAGGGCCCCGCAACAGTAGGTATTAGAAATAGTAATGGCCAGCAGGTTCAGAAATAGAAATATAAAAACATTTATAATAGTCACTGAATTGGTCTGCCGGCAGAAGATTTAGATATTTAAGATGATGAGGCTTGGAAAGCGGGTACATAAAAAATGAACTGAAAAATTTAGGATGGTCTTGCTTGCGAAACCCTTTGGAAACTTCAGTCCTTTTGAGAGAAATGAAGCTACTTATTGCAGTTCACTCCTAAGATGGGTTCAGTACCTACTAACGAGCCTTACTTATAAAGTATGCTAAGATAAGCATCTTGTGTGGGCATGTAGAGAGAATGGATGAAAGAAGATTAACAAAACCAGTCCATCAATCGAGTGTGAATGGGAATGTTGGAAAGGGAAAAACTGGGCGTACAAATCTGATCGAGAAGTCCAGGTCCAGAGTACCATAGACCGAGGATCATGTATGAAGAGTGTATGAGAGTGAATGAAGCGAAAGAGGTACGAGTATAATCAGGATTGTAGCAAGAAATCTGTGATCGATGCCTACCCCTATGGAAAAGATGCGTGGTTTTATGTATACATACATGCCTCGCATGTACCAATCAGGTTTATAGAGTGATGGGGAGTTGAACCGAACTAGACAGTGGCCAACATTCCCACGGTTCGCTCCAGACATGTCTGATTAAATTGTTGGGGTAAGCACTTTAATTAACGGTCTATTTATGGAACATGATCCTCTTGGAGTTGCTAAGGTCAAATTGCGACATTCATTTTAATAGAATACGTAGAAGAACAAAAACGAAACAGAATTAGATGATGATAACAGCGAAAGAAGAAAGAAGAACAAGGATAAGTTATATTTGGAAGAGTTAATAGGCAATACAACAGGTAGTACCATTATTATTATGGCTTCGATAAGCCATTGTCATTGTCTTGCTTACCGCAGTAAAAAATCTCAGTAGATAAATAAAATACTAGGTACCTACTATAATATCACAAATCCAAGTGACGACACAGAAGAAAAAATTGTGACGACTGATTGTTAAATCGTATTACGATACCTACCTAGGGTACCTAGGTACGCCTAGGTACTCGTAAAATAGTAGATTGTTATGTATTTCGCTAATAAGTTTTTATTGCAGGTTGATGAGACCATTGTGAATATTTTTTTTAATAGGGGAAGGAAGATAATAAAGATTTTAAAAGGTATAAGGTTTTTTCAGTGACCTGGCTGTTGCCGGGGTTTTTTAAGGCTCATTTTATAAAATAAAAAAGCGGCCAAGTGCGAGTTGCCAAGTTCCATAGCAACAAGTAACATAATATAAAAGTTCTTGTAGTTCATCGAAAGGTTAATTGTGGTTTACGATTTATGACGTATTAAAAAAAAAAGCAGCCAAGTGCGAGTCGGACTCGCCCATGAAGGGTTCCGTAGCATCAAGTAACATAATATAATATAAAGGTTCTTGTAGTTCGTCGAAAGGTAAATTGCGGTTTACGATTTATGACGTATAAAAAAAAACTACTGAATAAATCTCGTTCAAACCAAATATGGTTGGAAGTTTGCATAGTAATGTACAACATATATTTTTTTTAGGTTAATCATTCTCCTATTTTAGAAGTTAGAGGGGGGGGGACCAACTTTTTTCCACTTTGGAAGTGTCTCTCGCGCAAACTATTCAGTTTAGAAAAAAACTATATAAGAAACCTCAACATCATTTTTAAAGACCTATTCATAGATACCCCACACGTATGGGTTCGATGAAAAAAATTTTTTTGAGTTTCAGTTTCAAGTATGGGGACCCCCAAAATTTATAGTTTTTTTTCTATTTTTGTGTTAAAATCTTAATGCAGTTCACAAAATACATCTACTCGCCAAGTTTCATCAGTCTAGCTCTTACGGTTTCGGAGAAAAATGGCTGTGACATACGGACGGACAGACGGACAGACAGACAGACAGACAGACAGACATGACGAATCTGTAAGGGTTCCGTTTTTGCCATTTGGCTACGGAACCCTAAAAAACTACTTAGGTACTAGATCTCGTTCAAACCAAATTTCGGTGGAAGTTTGCATGTAGGTAGGTACATCAACATTTTTGAAAAGTTTTAGCATTCTCTTAGTTTAGAAGTTACATGGGGCACACATATTTTACCACTTTGGAAGTGTCTCTCGCGCAAACTATTCAGTTTAAAAGGACTTATCTTATAGTTTGAAGACCTATCTTGACGGACAGACAGACAGACAGACATGACGAATCTAATAAGGGTTCCGTTTTTGTCATTTGGCTACGGAACCCTAAAAATCGGTAAACTTTTCAAGGCTAAACACATCGAGAAATGTATAAAATTTTAAATTTGTACAGATTACTTATATGGAGTCGGCTTCATGCTTCTTTTTATTTATAACGAAATATACTTTTCATAAACTTACAACTTCGTGCCCTGTCATCACAGGCTGAAACATTGCACGGCATGGCACTTGCTGAAACATTTTTTGGCTTATGCTTGAACACTGAATCGCGTGCGAAGCCGGGGCAGATCCACTAGTTTAATTCATTAAACTTATTAAGGCATTTGCAGATATTCGTAGTAAGTAATACAACTAATTTTGATTTGCATTACACCGGTATAAAAGGTAATTGGAGCCTCATAACATAAATGAGGGTAGTTTTAAACTCACCTCCCGCGTCATAACATCTAGTCAGGTACAACAGAACACCGGCCACCGTCAACCACCGCATCTCATTCACTTTTCGTGCACAACACAGAAATAAGTCCCTTAAAGCGCCCGGTCAAGATGACCAACACCGGCCACGACCCACACTAGACTGAAACTCCTGCGCGTACAATCCTACTGATATACTCCCACGCAACTTTATTTTTCCCGCCAAACCGGCAATTTTTTCTCATTTCAACCAGTATTCCGACGCTATAGAGCTCACTTTGACCGTGCTATACTTTTTTAATGGCAGCAGTAACGTTGTGAAATGGCTATCAATAATTATGATTATTTTTAATAGTTCTAAATGCGGTAGTGAATTGGTCCGTTTGACCGGCAGGCGGGATACGTAGATGACCTCTCAACAAAATTATGCTCTCGATAATGTCAGTGTTTCGGGATTTTTATTAATTTGTTGATAAAAAATTGTATGATGCGTATTAAATTATAATCTCAAGATACCGACAGTATTTTTCCAACTGTCTTGCTGCCTTGTTTACGACAGTTTTTGGTACAAACTTTGCGTGGAATCTGGATAAATTTTGAATTCCGAACGAAACATCAGTTTTATATTTAGAACAGAATCTCGGGTTCCTAAGCTTCCTAACGAATTCCCTGATCGTTCGTTAGCATAGATATCACATTCACATGCCGCTCGAGCCTGCGTCAAAGGCTCCGACTTGGCTTTACGGCGCATTTTTACGACTAAAAATTCTTATTCCCTTTGGTTCGGTTAAATTTAGTATTCGCATTTTTCACATTTTTTATTTTTATTTTAACGACCCGCGTCTGTTGCTAACTCCGATTTTTTAATTTTTTTACGGCTTGCCTTTGATGCCGGCTCGCGAAGCCTACGTCAAATTTAAAAAAGTAATTTGCTAAAAAACAATCGCATTCCATGGAGTTTCGATTAGAACAAACAAGTTTTTATGGGAATATGTGATCATCTGCCAAAGACGACTAGTCAAAGTCTTATTAGGTATTGTTTTTCTAATGGAGGTAAGTTTATTTTTCCTCACGTAGTAGAAGACGAAGACGTAGTAGAAGACGTAAAAGACGGTGATGCCGCCTGTGGAAACGCTAGCGCTGACATCATTGCTATTGTATAAGTTCAAGTACGTAATAACTAATAAGTTAGTAGGTACCGTTTGTGTTGACAATTTAGCGATTAAAATTATAGCATAGGTAGGTACCTACCCACAGTCAAAGTTCAGAGGCATTTTCTATTGAACAGAGAAGTACCAGTTCTACCGTAGGAACCTAGCTTAGTCACATAGTCAATAGTGTATAGTGAACATGAAATAAATTATAGTTTAAAAAACTAAAAAAAAACGCTTTTATAACTAATTGAACTAAAAAGTTACAAATAAAACAGTAATAATCAATCGAAAAAATTATATTATTGTACAAAAAGCGTGGGGTGCTTTTTATAATAACTGACAGAGCGAGACAGACCGACAGACAGACATGACGAATCTATCAGGGTTCCGTTTTTGCCATTAGGCTACGGAACCCTAAAAAAGAATCGACTGTCGAACTGTCGTAATTGTCGTATAGTAGCCACGCTGGTCTACAACCTAGGTACCTACAATTTCCCTTCGAAATGTCGTTTTGTTTGATTATAAATTTCCAAAAACGTTTATTTATGAGAGTGACCTGAGGCCACAATTTGTTTTGGCGTGTAGGTAATTAGTCAGAGACGGAAATAAGAGATATGGGGCGCCGGAACTGCCGAGCGATATCCGTGGGAACGTCCTATTAAATATGAGCTATCTGAATTAGAACATGATGTAAAGGCATGATAACCACAAATCTAATAAACGCACAGAATACTGAATACCGTAGAAAGGCGATCATGCGCCGTTTGTATGGGAGCCGCGTGTCGCCAGTTTTACATTTCCACTATTTTATTGAAAATGTCACTAAATATGAGGATTCTAAGAAAAAGGAAGGAAGGAAGATGTTAAGAAAGTTCCATGTTTTATATTGTCGCTTAACTTCGGAGAGTAATTCTTGCGCTGCTGCAAGGCATTTTTCACTTTACGACTCCCGAAATAACTGTTGAATTTGTATGGAGAAAGGAGCATAATATTGCTCATGTATTTTGGCGACACTTTTCCGGCCACATGGCTGTTTTAGTGAAAAAACGGTTGGAGGCTGGAGGAGGCCAGAGTGGCTACCTACTTTCTGTCGATTCCTACACCAATCTCAGTGTTCATAGGTAGGTACCCCTCCCGGGATGTGCGTTTTACTGGCAACTAGTGAGCGCCCGCGGCTTCGCTCACTCCGTTCCCGTTAGGTACTTGTTCGGGAAAAAAGTACCTACCTATGTCCGTCTTCTGGTTTTAAGCTCCTCACCAATTTTCAGACAAATCTGTTCAGCCGTTCTCACGACTTTATGTTATAGTCTAGCAGCCGCCAGCGGCTTAGCTCGTCAACCTCACACTACCTTGCCTAGTGGTAAACACAGATGTTTGTCTGGGTGTTACCTATAGAATGCAGTAAGCTAAGCTCTATGAAGCGGTTATTCAAAAATTCATAGCAGAGAAGACTGATTCACTACAACTGATTGCATATTTCTAGGAAGCTTCGCTCATTAGAGCACAGAAAACATTGCGTAGGTTGTTAGCTACTGTATCTCTAACGCTTATCTATTCCTCGTAGGCTTTATATGAGACATACCTTTACTAGTCACTGTTTTGTTTCCATATTTAATACATCTAGCTAGACAATTACTCAAAACTTACACACAAACATATCATGCATCACTCAAACACACTTTTAAACTTAATTTAGGTTAGTTTTTGCGACTAAATATTTTTTTGTTTTAATAATGTTTACCTGCCTATAGATGCAATTCACGAAGACGCGCCCCTCGCGGGGTGCGGGTTGTTTGCTCCGAGCGGCAGTCGCGAACCGTAGTCTATATATTCATTGTAGTGTGCGTGTGCACTCATAGGTAATTAGTGTGTACCGATAAGCTTGCACACATATACTATAAACGGTTAGGAGGAATAGTGGGGCGCGCCTTCGTGGATTGCACTATCTATAGTCTCTTAGATAAATGGTTATGAAAGAGAGATTTTTGATTTTAAACACAATTTTATTGAATACTAGTGGCCGCTCGCGGCTTCGCTCGCCCCGTTCCCATTAGGTACTTTTTCGGGATAAAAAGTATTCTATGCCCGTCTTCTGGTTCTAAGCTACCTCCCCACTAATTTTCAGACAAAACGGTTCAGCCGTTCTTGAGTTATAGTGTAACTAACACGACTTTATTTTATATGTATAGATATGTAATAATTACAATTAAAATGAAACAACAATTAGAAAACTTAACCTTTTAATGCATAATCAAAATCACGTAGTTCATAAGGCCGATCAAAAGATTTAGACACATATTTTGAGCTCACTCTTGCTTCTTGTCTGGCGTGTCTGCAAAGCCCTCAGTACCCGTAGTCTGAGTTTTACTTGATCAGTTTGAGCAATTCGTTTCGCCTGTCTCTCTCTTTTGTATGGAAAATGGATGAGAAAGCAACTCGTTTCGATGGTTTCTACGTAACGTATTTTAGCAGTCTCATCTTTTCTCCATACAATAGAGAGAGAGAGAAATAGGCGAAACGAAAACAACATTTCGTAGACGAATTGTTGTAAATGAAGTGCGACTTGCCCTTCAGATCGCATTTCTGAATTTTCATTCTACGCAGAACAAGTGTAGGCACTGTCTCTATTAAAATAAAGAAAGACTCTATGAACTTAGCTTCTAATTACAGGCAGGGACAAAAATAAGTAAACGATAAACGATTGTAAAACTTAAAATTTATCTATCAAGGAATTTCGATCAGGAAGAAAGATTTCCCATAATACTATAAGAATAATTTATTGCAATTAAGGTACAGTGTCATTGGCCTATCGGGTGATTGTCCCTTTGTGAAAATGAGACGAGATATTCACGAAGCCTATGTCCAGCACTGGATATCTTCTGGATGATGATGATGAATTAAACACAAACATTCTTTAGTTTGAGCATGGACGAATAAACATAAATACACCACTATTTTGTAACTATGTACCAAAAAAATAGGGTAATGTAGTAGGGGTAGAACATTATGAATGTGCAATCAGAATTTTTAGTTTCGATAAAATGACAAAGTTATTAAATGTTAAAATTTTCAGAAATCCTGCATAAAATTATGGACACATTAGTTACGTAGTACTAGAGAGAAAAAAAATTACGCTGTTCGGTTCCGCTTGGTATTTAACGTTTATGAATGAAATGATTTTTGCTTGTTGAATCATTTCTAAATATTTGACAAAAAAATGTGGTTATCTAAAAATATTTTTTTATATCTCAATAAAAAATTTTTTTTCGTGGATGTGTTCAGTATCACCAGCCAATATCGGCTTTTTTTTTGGTAATTACAAAATAGTGGTGTATACAGGGTTATTCATTATTAGCTGCAAATACTCAGGAATTAGGTTCAACAAATAAAATAAAAAATATTTATGAAATGATTTTTTTTAAGTTTTGTTATGAAAATCCCGAGAAAATCGATAAAGGAATCATTGGCGCCTGACCTATTTTGACCTCTGATCCGCGCCCGCGCACCATGAGTGACACTCTGCGTTCAGTCACCGCCTGGGTGGGTCATCGTCCTGTTCTCCATGGCAATCATTATGCAATAGCCGTAAAGAAATTAATAAAAATAAATTTTTAACACAAAAACTTGAAAAAATTTTTGATCAAATTTAAAAAAAATAATTTCATAAATATTTTTTATTCTATTTGTTGAACCTAATTCCTGAGTATTTGCAGTTAATAATGAATAACCCTGTATTTATATATTTTGTCTATGGTTTGAGACTAGATGACACTGCGTGAAATATCCATATCATATATTTATATATTAAATGATTTTAATTATCTATTTTGCGGCGGTGATATTCATTATTTCTGACTTAAAAGACATGTATCATTAATTTTATTTTATTTGCAATTTTCTATAATTTTTATTCTGTTGGATGACAAGGATCACTTTGAAACGCCTTAAAGCTAGGTGAGTCTAGGTGCCAGATTTAGTTGCCTAGAAGAACAGGAAACAAACTAGGGCTTTGTTTCTACCGTTTTTTGTATGATCCTTGTACAACAAAGCTTTTACATATTCTTGCCCCTAACTGTATAATTTTATTTATTATTGCTCTACACTTGAGCAAGTTATAATCTATATAAATCTAAAATAATATTTTGATACGTTATAATAACAATACATTTTATCATTAAAATGTTATTGCATATATTAGTCATTACATAATTTGTCCGAGGAATCGGATTGTAGACCTATATTATCACACCCCGGACTCGACCAAATTACGGACACTCGACCTATACTCAAACAAAAGCCGCGTTAACTATACTGATACATTTCATTTCATTTTCATTTTTTATTCATAAACAATTATTAATTGTATTTGAAATAATTCTGAATATTTTATTTAATACCCTTGCATTAACAAATGTGGACTTGCATTAAACGAAAATTCATATTTGTGTGCGTAAGATATATTATTATTTGCAGTACATTTTCATGTTTTTCCCAATCACGCGGTGAGTAAAGGCACAGGCCCACCGCGGCATATGCTGTGCACGGGCACTGGGCGTTTTTTTGCTGCATTAATTTGTTTGACAACATGGGTCTACGTTTCCACTGCTGTACATGAATATGACCGACTGCCGCGGTGGGCCCGCGCCTTTATCTAATGCGGACTCTAGAAAGGATCAACAATCCAATTCCTTGATAATACAAAAAAAAGAAATATAGTGTAGCACTAAATAAGTTTTGGCCTTTCCAATTAAATATTTTTTTTTATAATTTGTGGTAGATACACCATTTTATGCAAGACTATGATCTAACTATATAACACTTTTAATACTAAGAATGCTGAAAAAAGGACACTTTCACGAATATAATATTAAGGCACTGACAACGGCCAAAAACAACACATTTTGATTCAAACAAATTTTTCGATTACACACAAAATTTATTATTATATTGTCTAAAATGACGTAATAACAAAAACTGTATTTTTGACATTAATGTGTTTCATATGTTGTCAGCGCCTTAATATAAATTTGGACATTGGTGTTATAAGATCTATTCAATATACTTTCTCATCTTGCAATGCAAATTATACTCTATCACAGGGTGTTAGAATTGTGTTTTCTGTGAAGGACAATAATGTACATACAAGCCTTTTTAGTAAGTGGTATCAAACGCTCTGGCGTCAAAGATAGATACAATACTGAGCTCTATTTTCAAAGTGACAATGGTTTATTTCCTGTGAACTAGAATCAAACTGACTGTAAATGGTAAGTTGACGTCTTTAACAGTAAGTTATTGGCATTAACTGTAAGTTGACGTCATTGGCTGTAAGTTGATGTCATTTTCAGTAAGTTGATGTCTTTGACAGTATATTGAAACGAGCTCTATTACAAGGTGAAAACGACGAGTTTTCTCTGCAATGCTACGGCTAGAGCTAACCACAGTAACATCGCACTAGCGTGTGCTGCCAGTAATTGGCTGTAAGTTGACGTCTTTAACAGTAAGTTGACGGCACTGCAAATAAGTTGACGTCTTTGACAGCATGTTACAACGAACTCTATTACAAGGTGATAAAGACGCGTTTTGTATGCAATGCGATGGCTACAGCCCGCCACAGTAACATCGCGCCAGCATGCGCGGCCAGTAGTTGCTGTGAGTTGACGTCATTGACCGTAAGTTGATGTCTTTGACAGTAAGTTGACGTGACGTCTTTGACAGTTAGTTGATGTCTTCGACAGTATGTTGAAATGAGCTCTATTACAAGGTGATAAAGACGCGTTTCCTATGCAATGCGACGGCTACAGCCAACCACAGTAACATTGCGCCAGCGTGCGCGGCCAGTAGTTGACTGTGAGTTGGCGCTATAATGGCCCAGTGTAGTGGGAAATGGCGTTTCAGCAACTCGCTTCCGACGTACAGGAATAGGGCGTTTTGACCTGAAACAAAGGTTTTACAGTTATGTACGATATTATGGTATGTTTTCGACCACAGAACAAAGTAGAACGGCCATGTGGCCGGAAAAGTACAAACTCTGCTTAGTTTGGGGCTAGATAGTGTTATGTGGATTGTCTATAATGCATATTATTATTATTTATTTATTATCATGCTGCATGCACCATAATATCGGAGGTCAAAACTCGCATTTTTTTTATATTATATTTAAATTGTAGTTTTTGATCTTACCAGCATAATACAAAGGTCGTCCACCCCACTTGTTCTTCAGATCCACAATGAAATACAAGACAGCTTGAGCGAAGAATGCAGTAGACGCGCAAACCAGGCAGTAAGAGACGGACCATAGGTTCTTGTTGATGGGTATCGGGCCACCGTTCTTCGAGAACAAGCAGAGGGCGCCGCCAGAGACGCCGAAGACAATAGACCAGAAGACCCAGCGCATGATGCGGGCTCTGGGGAAGAAATATTCAATTAGTTTTTTTTACACAACTCAAAGTCACTGGCACGCGAGGCTGAACATCTGTATGCTCAAGCTGATGGACACAGGGCAGTGCATCGTAGGGCACGTTCCTGACGTGCGTGACCTACGAGGCAATGCTTTGCTATAGGCGATGGTTACCACTTCACACCAGGTGGGTCATATGCTTCTTCCATCAGTTGTATAAAAAAAGGCAAAGTAACATCAAAAAAGTAAAATGCATTCAGTAGTATCCCAAGGATCACTGGATTACTCAAATTCAAATTCAAAATAGTCTTTATTCAGTTGAATTTCAAGAATCACTTTGAAACGTCTTAAAGCTAGGTAAGTCTACTACCTACGTCTTCACTGCTATTATTATTAATTTTGATTTGTAAAAAGCTCATTAAAAAAAAACGGTAGGAACCGAGCCGTAGTTTGTTGCCTGTTCTAGGCTTGGTCGCGTAGAACTGGCACTTAGACTCACCTAGCCTTAAGACGTTTCAAACTGATTCTTGCAATCCTACTGAATAAATACACTTTTGTTTTTGTATTTTTTTATTATTTTAAGACAAGAATAAATAATTATTATGTTATTTTTATGAAATAACGGGATATTTACCATGATTAAATTTTGTTGAGTTTACTTCCGATATTTCGGCACAGTTGCATGCACCATGATCACGGTTTAACAGTTCAGATCAGTTCATGGTAAATATCCCGTTGTTTCATAAAAAATCGGTTGTCTGTAAAGTCGGTTTACTGACGATAGTTGAACGTGATAACGTCATAAGAAAATACTCGCGGTCGCGGACTCGGACTCGGACTCGGACTCGAACTCGAACTCTCGGACCCGGACCCGGAACCCAACCGAACCCTTACCCTTACCCTTATTTACCCTTACCGTCATTTACCCTTACCCTCATTTACCCTTACCCTCATTTACCCTTACCCATTACCCGACCCGGGCTCGGGCTCAGGTAAATGGAACGACGAAACGACGTAACGACGCATGAGTCATGTTTTTTCGTGCGTGCAGCCGGCTCCATCGATTTATAAGACGTTATCACGTCAAAATAGTGTTAAAAACTATGATAGTTTCAAAAGATTACTATGTTATTCCTTACCTAGCGTGGTTATAAACGAGCATAATCCTAGATGCGTGTGCTCCGCTCTGTACTAAGAGGAGGCCGGATAGCGCGCCCAATAACCCCTCCGGATCGTGTCGCACTGTGGTGTGGTAGATATCCGAAAACGTGCCACGGGCGTAAATGTGCGATGAACCGAATATTAACCTAGAAATAAATAATATAAGTTGAAAAAACTTAAGAAACCGACTTCATCTAAATATATAACACTCTTACGTTACTGACTGACTGACAATCAACGCTCAGCCTAAACCGTAAGTCCTAGAAGCATGAAACTTGGAGGGTATGTTTCTTTTATAGCATAGGGGTGCACTAAGAAAGGAAATTGGAAACTTATTTCCCTAAGCGGAGAAAAATAGGAAAAACTTTTAAAAGAAAAATTAACGGGGCGTAACGGCAAAGGGACGAGAGAAGCCGCGGGCGTCCGCTAGTACATACATAAAATGACGCCTCATTCCCATGGGGGTAGGCAGAAAGCTCATTGCTCATCAAATCTCTAACTATTAACCAGATTTTAATGAAACTTCTATGGACCAATCTGAAAATATTTCTATTCAGATAAAAAAAACAAATCGGCTTATAAATGGCGAAATTATACTACAAAAAATATTTAAAAAAACTGCTGAACCGATTTTGATGAAATTTCAACAAGAAGTATAATTTTCCAAATAAAAAAAAACAAATCGGCTCATAAATTACGAAGATATACGATAACAAACATTATTGAAATCTGTTAAAAATTACAATTTCAGATTAAAATGCCCGTTTTCTGCAGAAGGGCAAGTCCCATTTCATTCACAACATTTCATCTACGAAATTTTGTTTTCGTTTGGCCTATTTGTCTCTCTCTACTGCATGGAGCAAAGATGAGACAGCAAGAATACGATACGTAGAAACGATCGAAACGAGTTGTTGTCTCATCAATTATCCATACAAAAGAGAGAGACACGTGCTCACACGAAAACAACATTTGGTAGACGAATTGTGGTAGCAAAACTTCGACTTCGGGTATAGACAGCTCAACTGTTTCTTGTGTATTTTGTAAATACTTGTTTAATTGTAAGTTTTTTGTGTAAATAAATATATAGTCAAACCTGGGTAAGTGAGAACTGGATAAGTGAGAAAATTCTATAAATGAGAGTAATAGCCAGGACCCGTCATTTTAAGCTTCTAAAACCTCTATTAGCGAGAAACAGAAACCTCAGTAAGAGAGAGTCGTTTTTCTCTCATGGACCTCCGTAAGTGAGACTGCTCTTATCTAAACCGCTCTTTGCGACAGTCGAGCTTTATTTATTTATATTATTTACGAGGAACTATAGCTACAATAAAAAATACAAACATACATAAAAGATACACACATACAGTAACAAATGACAAATTTAACATCTGCTATTTTATGACTCATTCTAAACTTTCGTGGAACTTCCTACCAGAGGCGGCTCGTGACAAAATTGTATGGGTGTTCACTTGATAGACGCTAATTGCAGTTCATTCAACAAATGATACCGAGATTGTGAATGTTTTTTCATCTTTATTGAAAGATGAGCTAGGTCTTCAACCCCCGTTTCGGTCCAAGCAGTCTCACCTCCGCCGGCCGTGCCCGCTTCAAACAAAAGACACGGAAAACAAAATAGTTTGTTACTCACATCACAACCACATAACCACGGTGTTTTCACATATTGTTCGGATTTAAACACACGCGTATAAGTTTTCGTTTTTGTCGTACATTTTTGCGTAAGGTTAAGTTCAGGCCGTGGCGGTCCCTTTGCCTTCAATTCAAGCCGAATTTGTAACGTTTTTTCACAGTTTTTAATGAACTCCACATTATAATTGTCCATTTTAACACTCACTAGTAATAACTGATAAGTATAGTCTATTGCAACACGTTTTAAGCGATTATTAGTTAAAAAAACTTCCGAATTACATTCGCGCGCACGCATCTAAGTTGACTAGTGTTTGTTTATATCAGAGTGGCAACGTCGCGCGCAATCGCTGTCGTGCCACGCGGGTCGTGCGGGCGGGCGCGCACGAGCGATAAAATAACCGGCAACGTCGCGTGAGCGGCGCTCCAAAGTTGGCTATTTTTTCATAGAAAATCTTTTGTTTCACGCGCAGGACTAAGGCGAAATTTCTCTTTCACTCCTGTTGGATTTCGTATTAGGCAATGTACTGAATCTTGTTTCATTGGAGCGCAATCGTGAGCGCTCCGCTTCGCGCGTTACCTATGACATGATGGTGTATGGGATGACGGGTATTTACAGTAGTTCTTTACGATAGGTTTTAATTATTAATATTATTAATGAAATTATGGAGTATAATTTTATTATAATTATTTATGGGAGGGAGTTCACTGCACCAGCGCTCCTTAGGGCGAGCCGCCTCTGCTTCCTACCATTATTTTTGCATTGTTTTCTCGTCAATATTGTACCTATTCTATTTCTATGCTACATTCGTACTTGCTGCATACCTCTCTAAGAGAGAGACGCTACCTATGTACCTGCATTAGCGAGAAACTCGGGTTAGTGAGAAACCTCTAAGCGAGAATGAGATTGTGCTCCCTTGAACTCTCGCTTATCCAGGTTTGACTGTAATTGTAGTTGTATGACTCACCTGTCAACATATCCCGCTATGCCACCGGTGCAGTTAGTCAAGTTCTTGCCGTACGCCGACAGATGGAGCCCGCCCGGGCCTGAGTACCCGCGGGGACACCCGGGCGCACTCACTAGTAGTGTTATACACACCTATAATCAAAAATCTATATATACAGGCTGTTACAAAACTACCCTGCTAACTAACTGCTGGAAGGGGAAGACCTAGGCGCATGTATCTCGATCAGATCGCAGATGTTTTAGAGAAAGGCCAGGTTAGGAGTACCCTAAACCGAAGAGTATGTATGAAGAATGTTATGAGAGTGAATGAAGCGAAAGAGGTGTATCAGGATCGTAGAAAGTGGAAATCTGTGATCTCTGCCTACCCCCATGGGAATCAGGCGTGATTTTATGTATGTACATATGTATGTTTGTCTGTATATATGTACAAAACTACCCGTAAAACTGAAAGGAGGTTAAATGGGGCCTTATAACTAAAATAGAAAAATTATTAAAGTAGACAATTATTAGGTAAAATAGGTACGTGAGCCTTTCTGTTAAATAATCTGGTTTCCTGATATGACAGCTTACTAGGGTTCACAAAATTTTTGGCTTTGATATTTTTAACGGAGTATTTTGTAACAACCTGTATAGAAGAAAGTCGTGTTAGTTACACTATTTATAGCTCAAGAACGGCTGAACCGATTTAGCTGAAAACTGGTGGGGAGATAGCTTAGAACCAGGAGACTGATATAGAATACTTTTACTCCCGAAAAAGTAACGGGAACGGGGCGAGGGACGCCACGGGTGTTCACATTACATTAGTGAGATTCTTCTCCTTCTTATCGTGTCACTAGTTCTTTCGAACCAGGCAGGGTGGTGAAAATATTTAAAGTGATTATTAGTGGGATAATTTATGTTATTGGTGGTATTACCTGAATCGCTACTAGCAGGAGCGTAGCCAGCCACTGTTGCCAACCAGCAGAGATATCACGGAAGAGGGAACGACCTGCAAATAATATAATTTACTTTCTAGATTTATGTTATTTTTCTAGTAAAAGTTAACGCCCGTAGCACACCTCCGCTGCGGAACCGTTAGAGCAGAGGTTCCCAACCTTCTTTTTATCATAGACCACTTTCAAAATTTAAATGGTTCCGGTGGACCCCCTACCCTAAATAAGAATTGATAGGTTAATTAATAACTAATTGATAGGCGAAGCCAACATTTTAGTTCTTCACTATCAAAACCAGATACATTTTCGTAGACCCCCGCTTAGGAATCGTAAACCCCCAATTTTTGGCACGCCATGGTAGACCGCCGTCGAGTCTCCCGTGGACTCCTGGGGGTCCACCTGGACCACGTTGGGAATCAATGCGTTAGAGCGACACCGCTAGATGAATTCCGCTCCGATCAAGTGTAGTTTGAGTAGGAATGGGCACCAGAACCTTGTGAACTTCACTGCTATTATTTTAGACTATTTTTGATTTGTAAAAGGATCATATAAAAAAACGGTAGGAACCGAGACGTAGTTTGTTGCCTGTTCTTCTACGCTTGGTCGCGTGGAACTGGCACCTAGACTCACCTAGCTTTAAGACGTTTCAAAGTGATTCTTGCATCGTACTGAATAAAAAATTTTTGAGTTTGAGTTTGAGTTTGTGCTTTGTCCATTTCTAAAAACACTGACTGGGTGTTATATCGTATTCTAAGTGTGTATTAAAAAAATATATATCAAGTATTTTATCAGCTATCTGGTTGCCATAGCACAAGCTCTGCTTAGTTTGGGGCTAGATAGTGTTGTGTGGATTGTCTATAATATTTATTCATAATGGCGGCCAAAGCGCGAAGGTTTGGCGTAGGAGCAGATCGACGAAACCGCGCGGAGAAAGAGATGGAATATAGTCAAATCTATGCGTTAAAACAGGCAGTTACGCTAGCGTTATAAATACGAAACCTCATATTTAGTGATATTTTAAAATAAACAGTGAAAATGTAAAACTGGTGACAGCGGTTCCCATACAAAAGGCCCATAATCGCCCTTCTACTCTTTTCTGAATTCTGCGGTTACTCATGACGTTAGTTCTTCTTATCGTGTGACTGGTTTTTTCAAACCAGTGCGGTGAAAGGATTATTTTATTATCACGTCGAGGAACAATGGAGTAATTTTTTTAATCATTCTGTGTACCTGGAGTGATGTCCTGGTTGGTCCTCATAAAAGCGCACTCGAGCGCGCCAACCACTAGATACATCAAGGCAAGACGTTGCAACACGCCCGGGAGTCGAACCGACACCCAAGTTGAGTTCACAGAGCCGAGGATAACGCCGATGAACGCCATTAAGAGAGCGCGCCGGGCAACCTGGAACCATTAACACATTCAATAAATAAATAAATATTGTAGACAATTGACACAACACTATCTAGCCCCAAACTAAACAGAGCTTATACTATGGGAACCAGATAGCTGATTATAATACTTATTTTTTCCCATATTGGTCCCATAGAAATTTCCGTTACGCCCCGTTTCCATAGATTTTCCGGGATAAAAAGTATCTAATGTCCGTCTCCTGGATTTAAGCTACCTCTCCACCAATTTTTAGCCAAATCTGGTCAGCCGTTCTTGAGTTATAATGTAAACACGACTATCTCTTATACATATGATTAAAAACAAATATATCCCACGGGAACCATACATTTTATCGGGATAAAAAGTAGCTGTGATTTTACAGACCGACCATAATCTATATCTGTGCCAAATTTCATCCAAATCCGTTCAGTCGTTCTTAGAGTTATTGAGTAACAAATATCCATCCATCCATCCATAAATACTTACAGACTTTCGCATTAATAATATTAGTTCTCTCTTCTCATCGTGTCACTGATTCTTTCGAACCAAGTGAGGTGAAAGGATTTTAAGTGCGGTTAAAGGATTATAATATTATTGTGAGTTGAGTTGTGAGTGTGAGGAGTTTTATTTACCGTCATCATTTTCTTGTCCTTGTCCCTTGTCCTTGTCGGCACAAAAGGTTTTCGTTCGCCACTCTCCTCTATTAACCGTCACTTCAGCAGTCACTCCTTTCTTACTTAGTCATCCTTCACACAATCCATCCATCTTTTCTTTGGCTTACCTCTACTTCTATAACCATATACATTCATATCTAGCACTCTTCTCGTTACATGACATTCTTCCGTTCGCATGAAATGCCCGTACCATGCTAACCTCCTCATCTTTTCAGTCACTGGCGCCACTTTGAAACTGCCCCTAATATAATTTTATTTATCGTACAGCGTTTTAATGAGCAATAGTCACCTGGTTGAAAGCAGTGACGCGCGGCATAGCGGTGCGAAGTCTGGCATTAAGAGAGAGCACCAGAGCGGCTCCCATGGCGAACGCAAACCAAGGGAACACCATGTCAGCCACTGTGATACCATTCCACACGCTGTGAGAGAAAATCTGGTAGCCACCGCCGCCCGCGTTCACGAATATCTACAAAATACAACACATAAGTAACACAGCCATCAATTGATGTTTTTAGGGTTCCGTAGCCAAATGGCAAAAACGGAACCCTTATAGATTCGTCATGTCTGTCTGTAATAATATTAATGCGGTTCACAGAATACATCTACTTAATCAGTAAGTATAGCTCTTATAGTTTCGGAAAAGTGCCTGTGACGGACGGACGGACGGACGGACGGACGGACGGAAGGACAGACAGACAGACAGACAGACATGACGAATCTATAAGGGTTCCGTTTTTGCCATTTGGCTACGGAACCCTAAATAGCAGAAGAAGATAGAAGAGTCTTACCATGAGAGCTATAGCGATTCCCCTAAAGATGTCGAGTGAGCGAAGGCGAGCTCTGGTGGGCGAGCGAGGCACGCTTGCCTCAGCTGTCAGGACGCGCGTCTCCGAACCTAGCTCGTTATCTTCTCTGTAACAGACAAATACATTGATTTACTAAAATACAAACATAAGAAACCCGGAGAATTATCGAGATATCGATAGAAAAATCGGCGGGATAGTGCGAGTGATTAAACCTTCACCGTTTTGAGAGTATGCCAGTAATCTCAAAACGGTGAAAGAAAACATCGTGAAGAACCGGCGCGGCGTGACGTAGAACCTATAAAAGTTCGAGCAACACGTGTCAATGGTCACGCAAAAAGGGCCCGCCAGCGGCCTACTTGCGGAAAAACCTGGCCGCACATCAAGTGCGGATGATAAATTTGCCGATTTGCGAGAGATTAAAACACCGATGGATTTTTCTCTTCAAAAATCTTTGAGTGCTATCACCACTTTTTATTGAGGAACAATTTATCCATCCATCCAAGCTTTCGTATTTATTATATTAGTGGGCGATTTGGACGCCTTCGAAAGGAAATGGTGGGAGGAGGCTCAGAACAGAGGGAACTGGAAGTCTTTGGGGAAGGCGTTTGCCCGGCAGTAAGACGATGTAGGCAAAAAAATGATTAGTGGGATAGTGGAATTCCTGTGACATAACTCACCTCGCAAAGTACCTAGCATACATCCTCCCCGCCACAAATCTCTTGCCGATTCCTTTGACGACGTACCACAGGGTGGCCATAGCTAGCAGTACGACCGCCGCCGTCAGAATCGGCAGCGAAGCGGCGTCGGGTTCCGCCGTCATCCGTGGTCGGCATTCTCCCTGGGTCGCGTTGATGGTGTACTGGCCGAATTCGCCAAATTGATACGTTCCTGAAAGAAAATGACGTCATAAGGCACTTTTTTCGCCGCTAACGATGAGCAAGAAGCGAGGACAGTACCCCTAGTCTGAGTTTTACTCGATCAGAAAGGCAAGTCCCACTTTAAATGAGTAAGATGAGACAACAAAAATACGTTACGTAGAAACGATCGAAACGAGTTGTTGTCTCATCAATTTCCATACAAAAGAGAGGCACGCGCTCACACGAAAACAGCAAAATTCCGACTTTGAACTTTGACTGAACGGGTACATTTGAACAATTCGTTTCGCCTCCGTGTCTCTTTGTACGGAGAAATGATGAGACAACAACTTGTTTCGATCATTTCTACGTAACGTATTTTTGTCATATATCTTTTCTCCACAAGAGAGACACGCAGGCGAAACCAATTGTTCAAACTGATCGAGAAAAACTTCGACTGCTGACTGGATCTTCAGATAAAGTTGAATACTTAAATAAAGTATAAATAATAAGAAGGTGAGCTGGTTTAAAAAATATTTGTACCTAAAATGCTCATCAACTTTTTATAGTGTCTGTACTTGTATTCACGAAACTAGGTATAGTATAGTAGCAGGCAACAAATACTGCACATCGGCTAATTTCCGCTTCATATAGCGTAGTGTGCGTCAGAAAGAGATAGCGCTCTACGAACTCAGAAAAGCCGATGTGCAATATTGATTGCTTACAACCGTACTAGGTATACTAAACATACTATGAACATACTCAACTAAAACATTTACCATTTCACTTCCCATAGCCACAAATAATTATTGTGACTAATGTAGGTATGTACTCATGGAGCTAGCTACTACATACGAAGCATACTGTACTTGTATCGAATACTTTGCATTTCGAAGCCATAAAACGGCAAAGTTGACTACATATTAACCAACAGAACTGGTTTAACAACTTAAAATTCAATAACTCTAGGGTTAGTTTATACGAATTCGGTAAGAAATGAGTTTTAGTATTGACTGGCCACAGCTACATTGGATAATAGCTTGGCCTTCTGCACTTTATGTTCGATTCCCACATTTCTTAATAATAATAATGGAGCGCATTATGATTGGACTAAAGTTAACTGAACGCATTCACAACACAATGCCATGCTCCAAGACTAAAATCGCTGACGTAGCGTAGGCTAAAAACCCCAAAGGCTGAAGTGGGAATGGGCGCCGGCCGGCCAGGTTTGCCGCATGCCTGACGCACTGTGGGCCAAAATTTGCCACATTGTGGATACCTGACACAGCGAGGTGTCTTCACGGTAAACCACGCAGGCGATGGAGGGACGAGCTGGTCGCCTTTGAGAGGGACTGGCGACTGGTGACACAAGATCGTGGAGAGTGGCGGGATTAGGGGGAGGCCTTTGCCCAACAACGGGATGATTCGGACCCGCGGTTACGTAATTGCACCATTAATGGTCCAGACATAACTGATTAGTTATGTTTGCACCATATCGTAATCTTCTTACTATTTAAAAACTAGCAGTTGGTGCCCGAGCTTTGCTCGGTATTTTTTTTTTGGTAAACTGTTGTTGTGAATTATATTTAAATACGAATTACTTACATACTGATAAAATATTAATATTTTTCGATCTTACCGACATAATAATAAACTCCACTATTCGTCAATAGATGGCGTTCTCTGTCCCACTAACTCATGACTTAATCAACAGATGGCGCTAGGAGTTATGATTTTATGATAAAGTTGATTATTTACTTTGCGATTAAGGGGACATTTTCTAAAATTGAATCCTAGCTAGATCGTTTTATCGTCCCCGAAAACCCCTGTATACTTAATTTCATGAAAATCGTTGGTTCAGTTTCCGAGATCCTAAATATATATATATATATATATACAGGGTGGCCCAAAAGTCGTGGATCAAACGCAACTAGGGGTCAGATGGGGTCATCAGCGACAAAAAGTTGTTCTACGGGTGATCCTTAAGGTCAACCCCTGCAGAGTTATAATTTATTTTGTGTTTTATGAGAAATATGACTTTTTTTAACTAATTCTTATTAAAATTCGAAAAATCTACATCCTGTATTTTTTTTATTATTTTCACTAGATTGGTATTGATGAGCCTTTGCGTTAGACATGCTATTTATGGTTGTTTATTGGGTGTGTTGAAGATAATATTAAGTTTTACGATTTGCTTTTTTCTCAAATCATAACTTTTCATTTACTTCGGACCCCACTGTGAAAAAAAAATACTCTACTGAAAAGTGACCCTGTATTACAAGTTTTGGCGCATTTAATAGGGATTCTGAAAAGGTATTACACATGGCAATGCGTGGCTTTGATATCTTTCAAGGACGATTTTTCGTAGCAAGGCCAAAGTTAACCCAACCATAAAACGCGGTTAGGCTTATTTAGAAATAAACTGGAACTCCATCCACCATCTAGACTGATGCTCCATCTTAGGCTGCATCTTCACTTTCTATCAGGTGTGATGGCAGCCAAATGTTTGCCAAATGTTTTGCCAAATGCTCACTACGCTCGAGCAGTTAGAGATCATTTGAACGAGCGCTTCCCCAACCGGTGGATTGGTCGAGGCGGACATATTGCATGGCCACCCCGATGGCCCGATTTAATTTTTTTTCTATGGGGCTATTTTAAAGAAATCGTTTACCAAGGAGAGAACAATAGCGAACAAGAACTACGACAAAAGCTCGAACTTGCTAGGGTACAAGTTACTAACAACAGAGGTGCATTCCGTAGGTTACGTAGGAGTTTTAATAGACGTTGCACATTATGTATTATGGTCAGAGGCAGGAATTTTGAGCATTTATTGTAAAATGTTTTGCTTAATAAAACAATTAATTCACAATAGTTGTTTTGTTTTTTTGTCCTAGAAAAATATTAGAAGCCACTCATGGCCATGTGTAATACCTTTTCAGAATCCCTATTAAATGCGCCAAAACTTGTAATACAGGGTCACTTTTCGGTAGAGTATTTTTTTTTCACAGCGGGGTCCGAAGTAAATAAAAAGTTATGATTTGAGAAAAAAGAAAATCGTAAAACTTAATATTATCTTCAACACACCCAATAAACAACCATAAATAGCATGTCTAACGCAAGGACTCATCAGTACTAATCTGGTGAAAATAATAAAAAAAATACAGGATGAGGATTTTTTCGAATTTTAATAAGAATTAGTTAAAAAAAGGCAATTTTATCATAAAACACAAAATAAATTATAACTCTGCAGTGGTTGACCTTAAAGACCACCCGTAGAACAACTTTTTGCCGCTGATGACCCCATCTAACCCCTAGTTGCGTTTGATCCACGACTTTTGGGCCACCCTGTATACATACAAGATTTTCTCGTTTAAAGGTATAAGATAAGTCGGGTTTTACTTCCTGACGCTATAACTCCAGAACGCACAAACCGATTTCCACGGTTTTGCATTCGTTGGAAAGGTCTCGGGCTCCGTGAGGTTTATAGCAAAAATTCAGGACAAACCAACATTTTAAGTAGATGGCGCCGGTGCGTGATACATTGTTTGACAGCTAAAACGAAGCCATCTGGTGGCGAAACGGAGTTCGCCGGGTTTGCTAGTCGTAACTAAAAATAATGGTATTATTACGTAGGTATAACATACTTTAGTATTTGAGGTACCTACTTACCTAATGTATTTACAATTATGAGTAACAAGTTATCTGGTGCCCATAGTAACACATTGTTTTTTGGGGCTAGGTAGTTAATTAATCCACATTTATTATTTAACTTCAGTATTTTCCTCAATACAAAAACATACAGCGGATGTTATAAATAAAGGAATAATCTAGATAAACACGTGGAGTTTAGTGCAATGCAAACTGGTGCACTCTGTTTTTAAATTCGCTAAGTATTTACTCATTGCTTTAAAGACTAAGATCCGAGGAGCACTGGTGGTCTAGTGGTAGCGGCGCCCCGCCTTCCTTTCCTTCCTACCAGTGAGTTTTCTGTCGAATAATTTATGTGCACTATGCCAGTACTCTCAAACGGTGAAGGAAAACATCGTGAGGAAACCGAGCGACGTGATGTAGAACCTAAAAAAGTTCGAGCAACACGTGTCAAGGGTCACGCAAAAAGGGCACGCCAGCGGCCTATTTGCGGCAAAACCAGCCCGCACATCAAGTGCGGATGATAAAATTTACTACACAACGACCTTCACCAAGCTTTTTAATGGATGAAAAGTATTTTATAATCTCAATTAAATATATCAATAAATTATTGCATGTGGGTTGTCTAAATAAATAGAATATAATTTCTTAATAAACAACGGGATCCTGTACTAGTACTAAGTACTAGGCAGTACTAGTGTAACGAGTCGTTTTCGCCGTTACAGGTGCTGATAAATTTTGTTCAAGAAATTAATAATATTTCGTTTGTTTACGTTTCGTAAAGTAGGACTCAATGCCTTTATTCTTCTTCTTTGGAATATTAGCTTCGTGTCTGTCATAATACAGTAATGACAGTGACAGCTGACACTACAAGGAAGCAGCGCTGTTCAGTTGACAGATTCGAAAGCGATTTTTTTAGCTTGGTGTAAATCAAGAAGCAGGCTTTGCTTTCTCTCCGCCCGGTCTGACGAACAACAATGTCGGATCGTAATTTTTATTTTAAAAATTATTAATCTGTAAAAATCAGGTTGATTTTAATAGATATTGTTATCATGTTTTGTGAAACAATACTGGAATTAGTTTTCTGGATTTTTATCCGTTAATTTGGTTCTTTCGGTGAGTTTTGAGTTTTGGAATCTCGTGGTATTTTTACCTCGAATGTTAGCTTAATGGAAGTCTTTAATTGTTTTAGATTTTCAACACGATCTTCATCGTTTCTTCATCATGCCGCCCTGGTTCATAAAGGGACATTTATAAGAAAAAATAGCGGTATGTATTTTGACAAATTCCTTAACAAAGGCACACGTTCGTTTCTTATTTGGATAAATTGGTAATTATTCTTTGTTCTCTTTGTTCTAGCTCTTCGGCGCTATTTTTTAAAAAACTATTTTTTAAAAAACTATTTTTTAAAACTATTTTTCTAGTTTTCAAATTTATCCTTGGAACATAAATTTATAGAAATGACCACGCGTTGGAGCTGAGTCATATTAGTCCCCTTTTTACATTCATTCACCCTTCATTTTGACCCCTTGCTGAACACTACGGAGGAGCCAAGCTGGTTCGCAACCGGAGTCCCCTACCGGACCACTCACCTCGGCCTCCATGGTTTTACTATAGGGACGATTCGTATTAGGCTTATGGGTTTGTAAAGCTCAAACCAACAGGTATTTCAAACAATTCTTTATTTTTAATTTAAACATTCATTCGATGCAGTAACAACAGCGTACAACTTTTAGGCTAAATAGTAAACTCTAAATAAAATAACTATAATTAAGAAGTAACCTTTGGATATAAACTTAAATTTACAACTATCAAGATTCCACGGACATAACAAAAAGTTTTGAATAAACCCCATCTTTCCCAAATTTTACAGTGTTCTATTTTATCCCCCTTTCCTTAGATTAAAGGTCTAGTGACGCGTCTGACTCTCTCTCTATCCAGGTAAATTTATTTTTCTATTAGCAGTAGGCTATCTGGCGCCCGAATATTTTTGTTCTTTGTATTTCTTTAGTGATAGCCCTACATTTGATTATTTTATTACAAATCGGCTCCCACATCGGAGACCTATTACATTCTTTCATTATTACATCACAATTGTCGCACAGCGAACAGGGACTTGAAGTGGTTTCTTGAGGTTTTACTGTCTGTTACTGCATCTTACTTTTTTGTAAACTTTGTTACAACATTTACAGTTTTTTGGTGAATTTGTAAAAACCAATTTTTGATATATTTGGTAATATTTCTTTAGAAACTTTTTAGTGCAATTATTATTATAATTTGATAACTTTGTTTATACATTTGTGCCTTTTTTGCGCAATGTTATTTCTCTAACAGAACTACTATAACTCAGGTTATTTATCCGTTTATGTGTACTTTTCTACAGTGAACTTTATGAATTTGTTATACATTACCCGCTTGATGTTAATGATTTAGACAAAGCTGTCTAAATATTCTTGTATCACCATACAAAAATAAGGATAATTGTTTACGGATGTTTTAAGTGAACCTTTATTGTATTCTTAAGGTATCTTTAGGAAGTGTTCCTTTACATTTCTATAAGTTAATATTAGTTATAACTTTATTGTGAGTGGTTATTGCATCTTTTGAATAATTTGACTTTGAACAACTTAACTTAAATAATTTAAAACTTAAATAACAAATAAACTTTTACACTTTAAATATTTAAAAAATTTTTGACTTAACTTTTACATTGAAATATTCTACAACATTTTGATTTTGGAGTTTTTGTCTGTGAGTTATCATGGATAAAGCGGTTCAGTTTCCATCTACTTCTGTGGATAGTCACACTACATTGGGTTCGATAGTTAATAAGCCCGCACCGATTTCTGTGGAGCTTCCATTGAACATGGAGAGTGTAGGAATGACAGGGTTCCCGGATCCTTTCTTGAATACTGATTTGCCTGCTCATAGTTCTTCTACTGCTGGTCAAAACTTACCATCTTTTAATGCGATGAATGATTTTGTTCGAAAAAATTTGCCTGCTTCAAGTAATAAGTTGCCCGACTTGAAGAGAAGCCGGATTATTTTTGAAGGGAAAACTTGTGTTCGTGAGTTTATTACCCAGGTTGAGGAATACTTTTTGTACAAAAACTTCGATGAGTCTTTGTTGGTTGGTTCATTTTCGGATTTACTTTCTGGTTCTGCCGCCAAGTGGTTCCGTACCATTCGATTTAATATAGCTTCTTGGTCTGAGCTTAAGGTTGCGTTGCTCAAGCGTTTTGATAAGCTTGAATTCGATTACTTTCTGGAGTATGAACTTCGTACTCGAAAACAAAAACTTAGTGAGTCGCTTCCGGACTTCATTACTGAACTTATGGATATGGCTAGTCGTCTTGCTACCCCTATTTCGGAGTCTGTGGTCATTACCATTGCTAAGCACAACATGCTGTCGATCTATACACCTTATGTGGTAGGTAGACATATTTCTTCATTAGATTGTTTTATGAATTTAGGAAAAGAATTAGAGATTTTTGTTAATAGGAAGTCTATTAAGGAACAGTTTAAGCCTTTCAAGGTGGAGAAGATTCAGTCTAGTGCTGTTAAAACTGAAAACCCCCTTTGCTTGAAGTGTCAGTCTCCTGGACATACCTACAAAGATTGTACCACCATTCCTGGTATGGTTTGTTTTAAATGCAAAAAATTGGGTGTTATCACAAAGTTTTGCGATGTGTGCAATTCGGAAAAGAAAAACTCTTCGGAGTCAAAAAACTAATTAGGCATCATCGAGTACCAGTTTCTGAGCAAACTTCGGCTGACTCGATGAAGAAAATTGTTAGTCACAGTCTTAAACCGGATGATACCATTATTAAAAAAGAATTTTCTGATTGGTTAAAATATTTAAAAACTTTTTTTGGCGTTTATAAGGCTTCACCTGTACTTTTTGTTAAGAATAACGATTCAAGACCTTTTTTACAATTTTCTATTGGTAATCAAAAATTTTCAGGATTATTAGATAGTGGTGCTAATACTTGCGTTCTTGGTGCGAATGCTCACAAGCGATTTTTGGAATTGGGTTATGAGATGGAACATATACCTCAGTCTGTTCACGATTCTGCTTATACTGCGGACGGATCTGCTCAGAGAGTTATAGGTGCTATTAATCTTCCAGTTACTTGCGATAATGTTACAAAAATTGTTAAATTCATGGTTATACCTTTATTCGATTATGAGTTTATTTTAGGATTTGACTTTTGGATAAAATTTGACCTTGCTAAAGATTTATGGAAAAATATAGTTTTTGTTGATGATTATAATAAAATTCAAACTTGTTCAGTTACTTCAGCTGTTGAATTAGCTCCTTCTGAGAAACAACAACTTGATAAAACAATTTCACTTTTTGAAGATATTTCATATGAAAAGAAAGGTTTAGGTCTTACTCACCTGATCCAACATAAAATTAATGTTACTGGAGAACCGTTTAAACAAAGATATTGGCCGTTAAGTCCTGCTAAACAAAAGGAACTTTTTGATGAAGTGGAAGTTTTACTTAAGGAAAATATTATTCAACCTTCTAAATCTCCTTGGAGTTCACCTGTTTTGGCTGTTGAGAAGAAAGATGGTAGTACACGATTATGTTTAGATTCACGTCGTTTAAATTCAATTACGATTAGAGATTCTTATCCTCTTCCGTATCCTTCTAAGATACTGGATAGTTTGCGAGGAGCTCGGTTCATTACAACTATTGATCTTTCTAAAGCTTTTCTTCAGATAGCGCTGGAAGAATCCTCGCGTGAAAAGTGTGCCTTCGTAGTGCCCGGAAAAGGATTATTTGAATTTGTTAGGATGCCTTACGGATTAACTAACGCCCCCGCTGAATTACAGAGGCTAGTGGATAAATTATTTGGATTTGAATTTGAAAATGTATTGTTTTGTTACTTAGATGACTTAATTTTGGTTACTGATAACTTCAAAGATCACATAGAATATTTAAATAAAATTTATAAAACTCTTAAAGATGCTGGTTTAACAGTTAATTTAAAGAAATGTGCCTTCTGCAAAGAAAAACTTCGTTATCTTGGTTATATTGTTGATAGTAAAGGTTTACATACCGATCCTTCTAAATTAGATACCATTGAGAATTTTCCTCGCCCTGAAACTGTTAAAGAACTTAGAAGTTTTCTTGGTTTATGTTCATATTATCGTAGATTCATTGATAGATTTGCTGATATTGCTTCTCCTCTTACTAAATTGACGGCTGGTAGCAAGAATTCTAAAAGATCTCTTATTTGGAATGATGAAGCGGAAATTGCTTTTCTTAGATTAAAACATGTTTTAGTTACCTCACCCGTTTTACAATGCCCTAATTTTGAAAAACCATTCTTTTTACATTGCGACGCTAGTTCTGTTGGAATTGGTAGTGTTTTGAGTCAGGAAGACGCGGATGGTAATCAACATCCGATTGCATTTTATTCCCGTTCATTGAACAAATGCGAACGTAATTACAGTACCACGGAACGTGAATTGTTAGCGATTTTAGATTCAATAGAACATTTTAGACCTTACGTTGAAGGAATGGAATTTACAGTAATTACTGATCATGCTAGTTTACAATGGTTATTAAAATTGAATAATCCAAGTGGACGTTTAGCACGTTGGGCTGCTAGAATTTCTCAATTTACATTTAATGTTGTTCATAAAAAAGGTTCCTTACATTTAGTTCCTGATGCATTGTCAAGAATTGAAGTCACATCATTATTAATTGCCCCCATTCAAATCGTTTCCCCCGATGAAGATATTGAAGATTCTTGGTATAAAAAAGTGTTCATTAATTGTCAAAAATTTCCTACTAGATATAAAAATTTTAGAGTCGAAAGTAATGTTTTGTATAAGTTTTGTAAAAGTAAATTTAATCCCAATAGTCGTTTGAATTGGAAAATAGTTATTCCTAAGGAAAATATAATTGATACTATTAGATCCAATCATGATGATATTAATTCAGGTCATCTTGGAATTCATAAAACTTTAAAGAAATTAAAACAACACTATTTTTGGAATGGAATGTTTAATGATATTCAAGGTTATATTAGATCTTGCGATATTTGTAAAGCGTATAAGCATAGTACGTCCCCCCCTTTTGGTATTATGGTTAATCCTAAAAAAGTAGATCATCCCATGGTCATGCTTTCTGCAGACATAATAGGAATTTTGCCTAAAAGTTATTCTGGTCATAAGTATATACTTTCAGTAGTTGATGTTTTCACTAAATTTTGCTGGATTTTTCCTTTGGTTAAAGCTACGACCTTATCAATTTGTAGATTATTTGAAAAAGAAATATTTCTTAAATTTGGCTGTCCTAAAATTTTAGTTTGTGATAATGGAACTCAATTTACTTCTAAATATTTTGTAGAATTTATGAAAAGTTACAATATTGTTAAAATCTTTTATAATACATTGTATACCCCTCAGAATAATCCTGTGGAACGGTATAATAAAACGGTAGAAACTTGTATCTCATGTTTTGTTAGAGATGATCAACGCACTTGGTCAAAATTTTTACCTCATGTTCAATTAGCTTTGAATAACAGTGTTAGTCTTGCCACTGATTTTACACCTAATTTTCTCATGTTTGGAAGAGAACTCATTTTTGATGCCTCTTTACACCGTTTTAGTAATTCTTTAGAAAATTTGTCACAAGTTGAGATGGGAGAAAGGAATTCTTTTGCTTATTCTCTTAAATCACTTGGTGATGTTTATGTTAAAGTTCAAGCTCATTTATTAAAAGCTTATAAGCGTAATGCGCGTTATTATAATATAGGGAGGAAAGCCATTTCTTTTGCTGTTGGTGATATTGTTTGGAGAAGGAGTTTTGTTCAATCTAGTGCCCCGGCATATTTTTCGGCTAAGTTTGCACCTAAGTTTGTTAAATGTGAAATTATTGATAAAGTTTCTGATAACGTCTATATTTTGAAAGATTTAAGTAAAAATACTTCCGGTCGTTACCATGTTAAAGATATTATAAAATACTAATTTTTGGATTTACACTTTAAACTTGAGTTTGATAACGTTAGGAGTTAGGCCTCTGTATGAGAAGAATGAGAATTGATGTATGAAAGGTTAGTGTGATTATGGCCTTGTATGATGATGTAGTGTATGGTTAACTTCGACAACATTAAATTTTGAGATTTTAAAGTTCTAAATTAAAGCTTAGGTAATTTTGTTTCACCACATTCATTTTTCCAACATCAAAAGATCTTATGTACATTTGTAAATTTGTTTAGAGGATATTTTGTCCTTGAATTTGTTTTGTTTTGTGTTGTTTATACAACTTAGTTATATTTGTTTGCTTAGAACGTTTCGTGTTGTTCTCACAACCTAAATGTTTATGTTTTTTGGGTATTTTTGTGTTGTTCATAGTTTAGTTTCCCGGATTTGACAACAATTGGTACCACCCTGATTTGACATTCACGTATTGGGATTTTTTCTGCCATTTGGTGCGGACCCCTAAAGTGATAATTTGATTTGTTAGATAGTCCTCGGATCTTCCTCCGGTTCTATAGTTTCGTTTGTTTAGATAGTTCTTGGACCTTCATCCAGTTCTATAATTTGATTTGTATTATTGTGCCTGGTAAGTTGGTGGAGATATGCCAATCACAATATGCAAATATTTTGTTTCCTTAGTTCTCGGATTTTCCTCCGGTTCTATGTTTTTTTGTTCTGTTGTGCCTGGTAAGTTGGTGGAGTTATGCCAATCACAATAGACAAATTTTACACGTTTTTGGTAGGATGTCTGTGTTCGGAAATTTTGGTAGGGTTACGCCGATCACAGTACATTTCTCATTTTTTCCACACACTTTTGGTGTTGTGATTTTTGAACTTGCACAGCCTTTGCTGTGAGGGTTTCCTCGTTTTTAGCGAGTGGAGAAGTTAGGAATTTATGAGTCGGTGACGAAGGAGTCCAACCGCACTTTATAAAGGAGTTTCGGAATTTAAGAGTCGGCGACGAAGGTGTCCAACCGCACTTTAAAGTAGATTATAGAGTTAATAGTTATAGTATTGTTTTAAGAAAATCTATCATTTTCTTTTGTTCTTTTGCTTTGTTGTTTGAATGATTCCTAGAGTCTTAAGATTCTAGTCGGATTTCTACAGCAAAAAGCCTAAGATCGTTTTCTTGGTTTGTTCTATTTTGTATTATTAGCATATTTTTGGTAGAGTCTTTAGCATATTTTTGGTAGAGTCTTTAGAATATTTTTGGTAGAGTCTTTAGAATATTTTTGGTAGAGTCTTTAGAATATTTTTGGTAGAGTCTTTAGAATATTTTTGGTAGAGTCTTTAGAATATTTTTGGTAGAGTCTTTAGAATATTTTTGGTAGAGTTTCAATTAAATTAAATTTAAATTTTTTGAACGTTTTGGATTTGTTTTGATGCTTTTCTTATGTTTTGGCATAAAAGAAAGTAGTCTTTCTTTTATTTTTTTGGGATAGTATGTAATGTAACGAGTCGTTTTCGCCGTTACAGGTGCTGATAAATTTTGTTCAAGAAATTAATAATATTTCGTTTGTTTACGTTTCGTAAAGTAGGACTCAATGCCTTTATTCTTCTTCTTTGGAATATTAGCTTCGTGTCTGTCATAATACAGTAATGACAGTGACAGCTGACACTACAAGGAAGCAGCGCTGTTCAGTTGACAGATTCGAAAGCGATTTTTTTAGCTTGGTGTAAATCAAGAAGCAGGCTTTGCTTTCTCTCCGCCCGGTCTGACGAACAACAATGTCGGATCGTAATTTTTATTTTAAAAATTATTAATCTGTAAAAATCAGGTTGATTTTAATAGATATTGTTATCATGTTTTGTGAAACAATACTGGAATTAGTTTTCTGGATTTTTATCCGTTAATTTGGTTCTTTCGGTGAGTTTTGAGTTTTGGAATCTCGTGGTATTTTTACCTCGAATGTTAGCTTAATGGAAGTCTTTAATTGTTTTAGATTTTCAACACGATCTTCATCGTTTCTTCATCATGCCGCCCTGGTTCATAAAGGGACATTTATAAGAAAAAATAGCGGTATGTATTTTGACAAATTCCTTAACAAAGGCACACGTTCGTTTCTTATTTGGATAAATTGGTAATTATTCTTTGTTCTCTTTGTTCTAGCTCTTCGGCGCTATTTTTTAAAAAACTATTTTTTAAAAAACTATTTTTTAAAACTATTTTTCTAGTTTTCAAATTTATCCTTGGAACATAAATTTATAGAAATGACCACGCGTTGGAGCTGAGTCATATTAGTCCCCTTTTTACATTCATTCACCCTTCATTTTGACCCCTTGCTGAACACTACGGAGGAGCCAAGCTGGTTCGCAACCGGAGTCCCCTACCGGACCACTCACCTCGGCCTCCATGGTTTTACTATAGGGACGATTCGTATTAGGCTTATGGGTTTGTAAAGCTCAAACCAACAGGTATTTCAAACAATTCTTTATTTTTAATTTAAACATTCATTCGATGCAGTAACAACAGCGTACAACTTTTAGGCTAAATAGTAAACTCTAAATAAAATAACTATAATTAAGAAGTAACCTTTGGATATAAACTTAAATTTACAACTATCAAGATTCCACGGACATAACAAAAAGTTTTGAATAAACCCCATCTTTCCCAAATTTTACAGTGTTCTATTTTATCCCCCTTTCCTTAGATTAAAGGTCTAGTGACGCGTCTGACTCTCTCTCTATCCAGGTAAATTTATTTTTCTATTAGCAGTAGGCTATCTGGCGCCCGAATATTTTTGTTCTTTGTATTTCTTTAGTGATAGCCCTACATTTGATTATTTTATTACAAATCGGCTCCCACATCGGAGACCTATTACATTCTTTCATTATTACATCACACTAGGTAGGTACCTTTTTTGAATATTTTTATCATCATGGTACAAACCTAGAAGATAGCATTATTGCTATTTCAATAATACCCTAATTAAAAAACAAGATAGCAAAGCGTATGTCAGTGTATGAAACCTATCTGCTGTGAGTCATAGTCACATGCTGTATGAACTTAGATAATAAGGTTAGTATGCGTTATTGGATTAACAAGCTTCCTAGAGAAATGCCCTTGATTTATTTATGTTATTTCTCAACTACACACCTTGTACACAGTAAGTAAACAGGCCTTTGCATCTATTGTAGATTTATATAGCGTCAAGGGCTGTTTTACTCATGCCCATACTTGCAGGACACTATAGTGCATGGTACAGGATTTTAGAAGGAATAGGTATGCCAAGGACCTATACCATCCTGACAGCTAAGTCGGACAATCCACAGGAAAGGCATGGTCAATATGTGCAGAGCAGACATATTATTATATATTGTATTCTTAGTTTGTATATTAAGAAAAAGTATCATATCAGTTATCTGGTACCCATAATACAAACTTTGCTTAATGTTGGGCTAGGTAGTGTTTCTATCATAAGTGTAGACATTTTAAAAATGATGTTTTGCTAAATAGACATTCTGCTATACAGACCATTTGATAGTTGGTTGTTTTGCTACATAGACATTTTGCTAATTAGATTTACTGCTCATTACACCTTTTGCTCTGTTGGACATTTAGCTACTTAGACCTTCTGAGCTGAGGAGGCTGTGGCTGTTGTTACCAGAATGGGATTAAATTCATTCATTCTAATCAATGAGAATTTGTTGTCATGAGAGTGCATTGATTGCCAACAAAGCCTGAATCAAATCAAATTTAAATTTAGCTTGCAGCATAAAACGAGTTGTTTGCATCCAAATCAACCACATCTATATTAGTTTTATAATAGGCTAGTATAATAGTGATCTCGTCCAGATTTTGATGTAATTCTTTAGAAGGTGTAAGCGTGGAGGCTGTTTTCTTTCTGTTATGATCAAACAAAGGATACAAAATCTGAGTTCGGGTAAACAATACGTCATGCATCGTGAACTTACCATTGCAAATAACAGCTTGTCCGGTCTCATCATGCACCGCATAGTGCACAGGACTTAGAGTATTCAGTACATAGGCATCAGTACCCTGTTTCTTCCTCGTTTCCTGCAAAATGCAGCCTTCGCACTCATCGTACTGACTCCAAAAACTTATTTTACCATCGGCAATAATTTGTAAACAAGCTTGGTCGTAGTGCAACGTAGTTCCGTTACAATCACGAATAAATGAGCCCACGTTCTGGAAGTAGCTGGTAGACATTTTCTTTGCACAATTTCTACATCAGTTTCGTAATTTTTATTTTCCGCAATAATAAAAACAGTGGATTCAGTGGAAGGAAACTGCACAAAAACGTAAAAAGCGTCAAAAAGTGAATCATCAGCTGAATGAATGAGTTGGTTGTTTTCAATTGTGTTTTCAATCAATCAAATGACATGTTATTTTTTCGCCACATGTTCATTCTATACCACAGACAACTTAACCTCAGAGCAGCAAACACGCTTTTGCTTACGAACATAAATATCCGTAGTCATAGACGAAGAACGGCCATTATAGTAATCTTGTCTGAAGTTGAATACTAGCGTCATCTACCGGTGAGTAGCAAAAGACCTACAACTCCAACAAAGAAGCTGGAAAGCGCGGGAGCTCCTTCACTATGGATGGTATGGTAAGTACCTACTGAGGACTGAGGAAGCCTACTCCATCATCACGTTTAGGGGGCATGAGCATTGTGGTAGTACGTTTCTGAACATCCTTTAGGCTTCAGTAAAGTGGTTCTATTTGGTAGCTGCCGTAGTTGGCTATATCCTATGCGATCCAGTGCAGAAAATAATAAAAATATTACTAAAACTCGAGCCGTTTACCCGCTGATCATCCAGCGAGCTATTTGTTTCTTCCATGACTTTTTGTCATCAAAATATTTTTTGGAATTTGATAATAATTAAATTTTTCACCTTTTCATCACGATTCAAATCACTATGCGTAATGTTATAACATCGATGATTAATAAAAACAAAAAGATATTATTCCTTCGAGCCGGATTTGAACCAGCGACCTATGGATCACAATGAATTCCTCTACAGTCCACCGCTCTACCAACTGAGCTATCGAAGGTATGGAACTCCGCGCGAATTAACATCTTACTTCGTTTCCAGTGCCATGAGAGAAAGGCGCACGAATGTTGTAATATTTACATAGCCACAGATAAGAGAATACATACTATAGAACACATGTAGGGAATATAATTACTTAAGTAATATAACATACCTGCATTATTGTTTTACGTCATTATTGGAATAAACTAGCATAGAAACGATACCCACCTTCTTCAATGAGCCTCACCCACACTTCTTTATTCATCTCTTTTTTTTTCAGTTTCTGCGTATAAATCCTTAAAAAAATCTGTTTATAGATTAAACATGGCTATTTCCATCTCTTACCAGTGAGTAATGACAAAAAGTGACAGGGCTAACTTTAGGCAATGTTTAAATTAAAATAATGTTTATAAGTATAGCAGTTAGTCCTAAAAGAGACGAGATATAAACAAAACAATATGGCCTTATAAAAATAATTATTGTTTTATTAGCTCCTTTTATCACCATTTTTGTTAAAATAAAGAATAATATTTAAAAAAAAAACAAAAAGTTAATCAAATAATCACCATAAAAATATAAAATGGCGATAGCTTATAAATAGTTTGGCATATAACCCTTTAAAATAAATATAATGCGCTTAGGCTGAAGCAATAGTGGACAGACAAAGCTATAACGCGTAGAACTAGTATAGAATATAGGTTAAAGTAATCCTAGTGATGTTTCAAATTTGGAATAACAACTATTATGTTTGGGATACACGAGGCTAGTTTTTCAAGCCAGGATAGCATAGTGATAGTAAGCTGGCAAGCTAGCAATTCTAGCTTCGTTTAAACATAAACGCTATATGAAAAATGAAGCTAGTTCTGTTTATGCAAAGCTGGAACTGCTATCCTAGCTTGAAAAACTATCCTCGCGTATCCCGGGCATTACTCGTCATAGCATGTTGTTTTTTAAGTACTTATATATTTACAAATAAAAACGTATTATATTAGTTCTTATCGTACAAGCTCTGCACAGTTCAAGCCTAAATAGTGTTTTGGTTTGTCCACAATATTTATTTATGCCTTTTCACGATCAAAGTGCCTTATACTTGACTTGTCCATTTCTCCTTTAACTTAGCAATATAAAATGGAATGTATTTTATGTGGTAGCAAATAAATACAACAATGCTTTGACGAATTGTATGATTTCTGAGCCGCCTAGCTTGGACTCGCCGTACACGCGATCAACAAACGTTATGGGCACTTCTCCAATGCTGTAGTCTAGTTGTCTGGCTCTGTAACGAAAATAATTAAATATTAGACCCCTGATTCATAATGCCTGAAGGCCTGCGCACATCTAGGCGATAGCGATGGCGATCAAACACAAAAATCAAAATGAAAAGTGTATTTATTCAGTAGAATTGCAAGGATCACTTTGAAACGTCTTAAAGCTAGGTGAGTCTAGGTGCCAGTTCCACGCGACCAAGCCTAGAGGAACAGGCAACAGCAACTATGGCTTGGTTCCTACTGTTTTTTTAATATGATCCTTTTACAAATCAAAAATTGTGACCATTTGTTGCTGTAGCCAAAAAAGAAGTGAAGTGTCAGAGAGAAAATCTGTAGTGACTTGAATGTAGTCAAGCCCATAGAATTAGAGGATGGGGACTCACCTAATTATCATCTCCATTTGGAAAACATAGCCTTTCGAGACACAGCTGTCAATCAACTTTTGTAGAATATCCTTCTTGTACAATCTGAACAAAAAAAGGAATATTATAAAAATCTATGCTGCCAGTATTAAAATTCTAAAATATTATTTCATGCGAGAATGGGGGATTACCAAAAGAGCACTGTTGGTATAGTGGTAGCAGCCCCGCCCTCAGATCCTAACGTCGTGGGTTCAAATCTAGTCGTGCACCAATAAGTTTTTCTGTCCGAAAATGTATGTGCACTATGCCAGTACTCTTAAACGGTGAAGGAAAACATCGTGAGGAAATCGGCATGTCGTAGAACCTAATACACAGAATGTCAGTTACCTAAATGAACCAGTGAGGTCTGACGCCCCTGGCCGTAGTAACATCTGAGTCACAAAGTTAGCTCCTCGGGATATCAGCTTGCGCTTGAAGTCCCATCCGTGGACTCCACCCTCTCCTTGATACCTGGTGCCGGATACAATATCATAGTCGTGCTTGCGTTGCAGCTCGATGAATTGTGGGATGAATTTAGGCTGGAAACATAAAATTTTCGAGTAATCACTAAATGATACATTTATGTATAGGTACATATTATTATATCTACTAATTTTTATGGTTCCTATCAAACAAGCTCTGCTTAGCTTTGGGGTAGATAGTGTTGTGTGGATTGTCCACAATATCAAGAACTACTATTACTACTAACCTGTAGTATCCCACTGTTGGGCAAAGGCCTCCCCCCATTTTCACCAGTCAATACATCTTCTGCTTTATGTAAATAATAAAGTTTATTTACTTTTCTCTCACATAGTATGTACAGTAAACTATAGCAAACAAATACAGGTACAGTAGGATATAATTTTCACCCTCAAGACTCCCAATAACTACAATAGTGTCACGATGATGTCTTTAAACATGAAAAAGGTACATAACATAATAATTTATTTGCGCTTGTCGACAAGTCGGGCCCATGTATACTTCACTTTTTTTTAAAGAAATACTGTTGGAGTAAAAATGCTGAACTGGTTTTGTTGTTATCAATTGTGTATTGAGAACCTCAAGAGGTGGTCCAGTCCAGTCAGTTTGTGCTCATGTAATTAACTCATATTTACAAGGAAGTGACTATTTGTACGGGTGCTGGATGAATAAACTATATTTATTCGTACATTTATTCAATTTTATAATGAGTATATTCATACGTATATTATTCAAACTCGGGGCACCCCGACTTAAGTCACAAAAGTAACAGTAGGTTGTTAGGTTTTTTTTTTTATACCTACTTAATTTCAAGAATGGTCATGTCAGTGCAGAGAGGACCCCTCCCCCGTCCCTCTTCCTCCCTAACAATACTAAAGCCAACCCAAATTTTAACTTTACAACGCCTTTTAAGCGACTGTAATGTGTTTTAATAATCCAGATTCAAACTCGGGGCACTCCGACTTAAGTCACAAAAGTAACAGTAGGTTGTTAGGTTTTTTTTTTATACCTACTTAATTTCAAGAATGGTGCCCCCCCCTCTCCCCCCGCAGTACCCGTATTAATAATTATAAACTGTTAGTACGGTAACCGTATTAATAATTATAAATTGTTCGTACAGTACCTGTATTAATAGACTCAGTCTATTTACAATTGAGCACTCAGTCAAAAGTGGGACCTACATAACGTACCTAAGAAATTCGCAATATAATTAGAGCAACTTACATGATGGCTCAAATCAGCATCCATGATAATAATAAAGTTCCCTGTAGCATGTTTCATGCCGTGTATGTACGCAGTGCCAAGTCCAAGCTTCTTCTCACGCGGCCGAAGTACAATCTTGCTCGAGCCATAGATCTTTTGGAGCTTTTTAGCCACATCCAGGGTTCCGTCCGGGCTTCCATCGTCTATCACAATGACTTCGTAGTCGTAATTGCTACCGGTCAAACAGAAATGAATAAATTGTATCAAAACAAAAAAGAGAGACGTCTCAAAAAAATGTGTTTAATGATATTGGGACTTACAACTTATCCAAGTAATTGACAATAAGCCATATTATGATCGGAAGATTCTCTTTTTCATTGTATGTGGGCAGTAATATTGAGTATTTATCACTTTTTATTATTTCTGAATCTCCCGTGGACATCGCCATGATCACAAGTTTGACTTTGACAACTAAAAGCCAGTGTTGCCAACGACGCCGGGACTGATATCGCCATTTTTCACAGCTCAGGTAGCCTAATGTAGCCCAATTTAGGATTCTTTCGCCTAAAAAGGAGCCGAAATATAAAATAAAATAAATTTGTAGTTTAAATTGAACTTTAACTTTATTTATACTACCTACTAACCTTTAAAAAGATTCTGGTTCGTCTGCCAGCAACGATAAAGCACCGTTTTTAGCAGCGTGTTTTCTATGAATGATACAGCATTTTTATCATTCATAGAAAACATCCAGAACACCCGGAACAAATATCTGTAAATCGTACAAACATTTGTCCCAAGGCGAGAATCGAACCCGCAACCTCTGCCTTTGCCCACCGCGCCACCAAGGTCTTCACAGACAGTTCCTAGAGATCCTTTAATGTCATAGAAGTGCTGCTTAAGACAGAAGGACAAGGCCCTTCATCGCGATAATGCTTCACATATTTTCCGTGCTTTCCCATGTTTTTATCACGGAAATAATATTTTACACGGACACGGACACAGTTTGTACACGGACAGGATAAGTTCCAAAGCGAACAAAACTAAAGACAGACAAAACATTTTCCTGAACTACGTAGTTAGCATAATCTAAATAATTGCGGTAGTCACTAACAGCAATAAAAGTACATTTCACTTTATTGCCTCCTAAATTTGGTTTCATAATTGCTAGGACAAATTCTGGGTATTCCCCGCCCCGTAACTAAACAACCAACCATACAAGAATGACTGTAGGGTGACTATGATTTTTATTAAAAGCTATTCATTTGCGATTCGGATAATCTAAATGGCTTGTCCCTGAAGTAGCCTAA
Organism: Thera obeliscata; assembly: GCA_947578465.1. Lineage (NCBI taxonomy): Eukaryota > Metazoa > Arthropoda > Insecta > Lepidoptera > Geometridae > Thera > Thera obeliscata. The sequence goes on from OX387916.1 coordinate 17,291,277, forward strand.
CAGGCGACCAGTCGCCTTTATGATTTGTTCGTCGCCGATTTTAGTCCTGAGTAGCCTAAATGGCGATAAATCGCCTACGTTGACCACACTGCTAAAAGCTTAAAATTATCTATTGACATTTTTTTATTTTTTTTCCTTTTCGCAACTCTATTGACATTCATCAGCTGAATGAACAAAGAAAAAAAAAAAAAAACTGAATGAACAAAGATCTCCGAGCTTCCAACGCGATTACTCTTCTCACTCAACAATCGACTAAAAGCTAGTAGCTTTTAGTCGATTGTTGAGACGTAGTAGTTACTTGTACCGTACACGTACGCACTTAGTTTTTTTTTTATTGGTTCGGTTTCGTTTCTTTCTACGCAGAGATAAATATTTACCAATTAATAAAATAGTTTTTCCCTGGGTTATCATCAGTGAACTTCAGTGAACGAAGCGTAGATTAGCTCACTGTACAGCCAGTGTTGTCATTGTCAATCATGCATAACTGTCAGTGTCAGCAGTTACGCTACGCATGCATGTCGGATTGTCGGCGCCATGGATTTACTATCACTAGTCGGCGCACTCTGTGGTCGGCGCAGCGCAGCGCAATCCGCAATTCCGTCCGCATCCACCAGCAGCCAGCTGAGCTGACGGCTGTCGAGCTTTGCGGGGCTTGTTCAGAAAAGAAAATATTATCTCTAGCTACACTACAGCAACAAATGCCAAACTATGGCCATAATTATTCTACAATTCTAGAAGTGCTTGTCCCTAAATTTATATCCTTATGTTATGGGTTTCTCACCAAGAAAAGTAAGCAAAATCCGCAACCGTGGGAGAACGCAGAAGTGAAAGTTTCCGTCCTTGCATTAAAATTTTTATCATTGAAAATGGGGAAAACAAGTAAAGTCGTGGTCTGCGGGATGAAAGAGGTGGGAAAGACCGCTGTTTTGGAACAGTTGATATACGGCACAGTCAATCTGAAGTCGGATTTTTATCCAACGATTGAAGATATCTACGTCGCTAATATCGAAACGGATAGAGGGTCCAAAGAGAAGGTCTGCTTTTACGACACAGCCGGCCTGGAGCCCCCGCTTACAGGCGAGTTAAAAGGTCTAAGATGTTTCATTATTTTTAGCTTTTGGTGAATCCCACGCAGGCTTTTGCAGCACTCTTGAGGTATCTTATTCCGCTTTATCTTTTGTAAATAAACATTCTTACGATGTAACTAGATGTGTGAATAATATTGGAAAAGTCTCATGTAGGGTTGTATGTAAATCATCATTAGCTTGAAGAAGTCCACTGCTAGACAGGCATCCACTAGATAAATTGACTGGCATTTATCAGTTTACTATCATCATCATCATTTCATACTGTTTGCACCCCCTACCTCCTGCACTACCTATACTCATGGATATCCTCCTCACCTTTATAACACCCCTCTCTCTGGTCTCTGCAAGTCTCATTCAATGATTCCCAGCACATGTAACCATTTTGTTTTGACTGGTAGTTATAGCTCTGCCTCCTGCTCAGTAGGCCATGGGTTCGATTCCCACCGAGAATGAATATTTGTGTGATGAACACAGTCAAGAACAAGTCTAATTTATCTCTTAAGTCTCTCTTATTTTTTATTTGATTATATTTTTAAGTTAAGGAACTAAGGAATTAAGTTAAGTTAAGTTTTTAATTTAAGGAACCAGATGGCTGATATAGTTATACATATATACAGTTTTTTTTTGTAAATACATACTTAGAATAAAATATAACACCCAGACAGAGAACTTATGTTTGTCCAGTGTGTCTTTGAGCAGTTTTTGTTATGTTTGATTTTGAAAGAGTATCACCAATATAAACTGCTATGTTATAGGTAGCGGCACATAACTTTAGCGCTGACCGTTATTGCGCAGAAGTCAAAAATAAGGTACCTACCTGAGGGGGGCTAGCGGAATGAAGGGCGGGCGTGCGTAGCGCTGATTGGCTCTTCAGTCGCACTCCTCTCTCTGAACCATTAGGACACTCAGCACACATCCACACATCCAGTGTGCGCGACATGCGCACTACGACACATGCGCAGCTATCCCCTCCGCGTATCGCTCAGCGCTAAAGTTATGTGCCGCTAGTTATACTATAAATGATCCACTCAAACAGGTCCTCCTCAATCTCCGACGATGCAGCTGACAGCCAATCAAGTCCTTCAACGCCACTACCTTAGCTTCGCTGAAGGTTATGTCATGATGTACGACACTACGCGACCAGAATCATTGGATGTGCTCATGTATTTGAAGAAGGATATTGACAGAAATAAGGATAAGAAAGAGGTACCTACCTTACCATACTAGTTTTACAAGTTTTTTTGTTATTAAACTAGTTGATGGAACAAGTACTTGACTCCACTTTAATGGTACGAACTGCCAAGGAGTGGAACTCTCTTCCGCTGTCAGTATTTCCAGAACGTTACAACTTAGGAACTTTTAAGACAAGAGTGAACAGGTGGATTATGGCTAAGCATGCTCCATCTTAGGCTGCATCCTAACTTTCCATCAGGTGTGATGGCAGCCAAATGCTTAGCTATCTTAAAAAAAAAAAAACATATGGCACATCTGATGTTAAGTAACCACCATCGCTTATAACAAAGAATTGCCTCGTAGGTCGCACACGTCAGGAACGTGCGTGAAAGGAAGGAAGTAAGAAAACGAAGAGAGTAAGGACGATAGCCAGTGCTTACAAGTGTCACTACCTAACACAGACCCCGGTTTCAGGTGGTAATGCTGGTCCTAGGCAACCGAACAGGCCCTGATGACATCAACTGCCTTGAAAACACCTGCTCAAAAGCTGCAAACTGGTGCGCGCGGGAAAAGATCCGCCATTTTGAAGTGTCAGCCATGGACCGCGCATCACTGTATGAACCTTTCATATTTCTAACCACTCGGTTAAACCCTGTACAGAATAAGACTGCCTTCCCCCAGCTAAGTACGCTTAGTAAGTTGACTCAGAAGACTAATAGGGGGGAGGCTATGTAACGGTATCTTTTGAATCTATGCCCATTTTGTTACCAGCCGTGATTATCTTTTAGAGAATGGTGACAGTTTCTAGTTCTATTGAACAATGGAGCTTCTTATTTATTATTTTGTAACCAGAAGGGAAAGTCCCACTTCATTTACCACATTTCGTCTACGAAATGAGGTTTTCGGTTCGCCTATTTGTCTCTCTCTATTGTATGGAAAAAAGATGAAACAGCCAAAATACGTGACGTAGTTAGAGTTGTTGTCTCATCAATTTTCCATACAAAAGAGAGACACGTGCTCACACGAAAACAACATTTGGTAGACGAAATGTGGTAGCAAAACTCCGACTTCGGGTACAGGATCGTACAAAAGAACGGTAGTATCGAAGCTGTTACTTTATTGCTTGTTGTTGGTAAATAGGTTAATGTATTTACTAACATTATAAATGTTAAATTCACTCTATCTCACTCTGCCTGACGCGCTTTCATGCCAAAACTACTGAACAGATTTAAATGAAATTTGGTACACAGATAATCTAGAACCTGAGAAACGACATGAGCTACTTTTTAATGCGAGAAAAGGGTTGTAAGGGGTAGAAAAGGGAAATGAAAAGTTGCATGGAAGTATAGTATTTTTTAGAGCTAGAAGCTTGAAACGTGCGGTGTAGGCGGAGAAATATGCCTAAGTGTGCTTGCCCGAACAGCAGACACGCGAGAGCAGACTACTGTGCCACACGCATGCGAAAGTCTTATTTGTAAAATAATTAGCCTCTAAATAATTAAAAATGCTACCCAAAGACACTATTCCACGCGGACGAACAGCTAGTCTTTAAATAAACGAAAGTCGTGTTAGTTTTATATAACTCAAGAATGGCTGAACCGATTTGGCTGAAAACTGGTGGGGAGGTAGCTCAGAACAGGGAGAAGGACAGGATACTTTTTATCCCGAAAAAGTATCGGGAACGGGGCGTGCGAAGTCGCGAGTGGCCGCTAGTTATTTGATAAAAGTGAGTTAGATTTTGGTGTTTACCTATAAAAATGTAGACTTAATTAATAGAAATTGTCACCATTCTATCTAAAACGGAGCAAACTTTAGTGAACTGCTAAAAAAATGTGCCTTATATTTTTTTATTAAGACATTATTTTCCTTCTAATACCTATATAATGTACTTGCTGTACTGTTTCTTATGTATTTTGTAAATGTTTCTTTGTGCAATCAATTAAAAAATAATGTAATCTACAGACATTCTTTTAACAGGAGACTGGCAGTTCACTAATTGAGAATCTTATTCAATTATTGGTATTGTGTGCGATCATCTCATATAAATAACGCAAGATTTTTACAGTTTTTATGACAAAAGTATCATTAATTTATACAAATTTATTTTACATTCAGTATTTATACAAAGCTAATGATACATTGTTTTTTGAATACAGTTTATGTAGTGCTTATACGAAATTCAAATATTTTTTTAGAATTTTAGTGATAAAATGAATTTAGATTGCTTAGAATTTTAGTATGAATTGTATCTTATGTACTTAGAGCTTGTACCTTGTAAATTGGTAATCTCATTAGTTTTATTTAAATAACAGTAGTAATTGTCTAAATTTTTAGTTAAGTTTGTATTATTTTTTAGAATTTTAAAGCCGCGTTTCCATGCTTGCCAAAGCTCGGCAAGCATCCACAAGCACAAACGTGTAAAGAGGGCGTTTGCCTAGGCTTGCGTGAGCTTGTGGACGCTTGTATCCGATCCAGTCTAGTGTCGGTTTTTGGACACAGATCATAGGGCGCTTGCGATGCGTTCACACGTTGACGCGCGTTTAGTAGCCGCTGTGATTTCTGATACCATTATGTTCGGTTCTGTGTCCACCATGCTTGGATTTACTACGTGTGTAGCACACTGACGCATTCAGTTTCAGTTTATTATTTCAATAACAATTTTACAATCGTGTCTGAAAAACTTATAAATAACAGTAGCACTAAATACATATTAATAATCCAAACACAGTTAATACAAAAAAATCAATAATCAAATTAAATAGTAGACATGTCAAAATTAAAATTAAGCAATAAATTACGAGTCAATAAATAATTAAAACTAATCAACTTTTATGTCAGTATTACACATAAAGTATTCACGAGTGTGTAAACGACTTCCAAATGCCAAGCGAGATTTGTGGATGCTCGGGGCTTGTGGATGCTTGCCGAACCTTGGCAAGCATGGAAACGCGGCTTAAAATTGTTATGTCTGAATTAGAATTTAATATTTTATCGATTCGGTCGCTTCAATCATTCAAATCATGCATCGTATGACTTGTGGGGCATAGATTTGATGATGAAATCTAAATTAGAGTAGTTATGAACTAAGAACTTGACTTTTTTATTAGTGGGTAACCCGGTTATGAATTAAGAAAAATCCCTACGTAGCTGGTGTCGTAACCCGGTAACGTACAAGCACTAAAGGTAGTTTTTAGGTTATGCGAATTTAGTATAGAGGCTTATTTTAAAAGCACTTAGTAGGCAATGTGTAGTCTCAAGATGAATCTGTAAAAGGGTTATGTATGACCAAAAGGGTCGCGGGAGTGACCTAACAAATTATATCAGTCAGTTGTACCAAAACACAAAAAAAACAATACCTAAAGCAAAATAATTACAACAAAAAATTTATAAATAATGGAACCTATTATAAAATGTATAAATATTTACCTATAATATTTTCTTCTATAATAATAAGTAATCAATATTTTTTGAATGCTGTTTAGGCTATATCTCAACCACCCCAGTAAACATCAATATTTTCTTTACGAATTAAGTAAGCTCAAGAAAAATTTATAAAACTTATGATTATTTATATTTTTTAGATTAAGAGCGGGTCGTGTGAAAATTTGAGATTTAAAAAAATAAATTCATAACTAAATAACTAAGTGACATTTTAAACATGACATTCATATTCATATTCATATTCATATTCATTTATTCATTGTTTCATTCTATTTAACGCTGACATACATTAGCGTTAAATAGAATGTCATGTTAAATAGTATATTTTTTTAACACACTTAAATTCGAATTAATCTCAAATGTATAGTCTACAATTAGTCCTTTTGCGATTTTTAAAATGTCACTTAGTTATTTAGTTATGATTTTTTTTTTTAAATCACAAATTTTCGCACGACCCGCTCTTAAAGAAACGTGCTTAGCTTTAAAAAGCTGTAGAAATGGCGTTTGTGCAAAATAATTTTACTCTATCTGTCTATGAAATGGCGTTTTGTTTCATTCATATTTAGTATTATACATGTTTTACTTTAAGGCATAGCTCGAATACTTACTACATAGCTTAAGTAATGTTGCTTATAGTCTAAGATCCCTAGAAGAAGGACCTTCACCGAGCTGGTTATTTAATGAAACGTATTTTATATATAATTAAACATGCCAATAAATATATTCTATATGGGTTGCCTATCAAATTTCAGTCCAGGATAATTATGATTAATTAATAATTAAAAAAATAAAAAAAAAAACTTTCCACTGGTTTGTTTATTAAACAAATTCTATACCAATCGAAAGTATAGACCCTAGTATTTTTATTCAATAAACATACCGGTGCAAAATGCTAGTATCGATTTTCCTGTTTATACCTGGCTACCCGAGAGTTGTGACCGGAAAAAAATAGGCAACCTAACGTTTGCATATTCTATGGGGTCTATACTTTCGATTGGTACAGAATTTGTCTAATAAACAAACCGGTGGAAAGTTAAAAAAACTTTTTTTTTTTTAATTATTAATTAATCATATCCTGGACTGAAATTTGATAGGCAACCCATATAGAATATATTTATTGGCATGTTTAATTAAATATAAAATACGTTTCATTAAATAACCAGCTCGGTGAAGGTCCTTCTTCTAGGGATCCTATACTATTAGTGTTTACCTAGTTCACGGAAACATTTTAATAAAAAAAAATGACAATCCACACCACATAACCTAGCCCCAAATTAAGCAGAGCTTTACTATGGGAACCATTAAATTATTGGAACCATTTAATTATTATTGTATAGCGTTAGTAGAATAGAATTTTAATTTTATTAGGTACGTATTTAATATAATTTTATGTTGTTTCTAACTTAAATGACATGAACCCAAAATTTGCATCCCAGCTATGGGGAATGAGTGACACTTATTTATTATTTTTAAGATCTTTCATGTATACACTTCATTGAGGCAAATAAATGATTATGATTATGATTACCAGATAGCTGATATAATACTTTTTTTTTTGTATATGCATAAATAGAATACAATACAGGGTTATTCATTATTAGCTGCAAATACTCAGGAATTAGGTTCAACAAATAAAATAAAAAATATTTATGAAATGATTTATTTAAGTTTTGTTATGAAAATCCCGAGAAAATCGATAAAGGAATCATTGGCGCCTGACCTATTTTGACCTTTGATCCGCGCCCGCGCGCCGTGAGTGACACTCTGCGTTCAGTCACCGCCTGGGTGGGTCATTGTCCTGTTCTCCATGGCAATCATTATGCAATAGCCGTAAAGAAATTAATAAAAATAAAATTTTGATACAAAAACTTGAATTTTTTTTTTATCAAATTTAAAAAAAATAATTTCAAAAATATTTTTTATTCTATTTGTTGAACCTAATTCCTGAGTATTTGCAGCTAATAATGAATAACCCTGTATAACACCAAGACAGAGAACAAACATGTATGTTAAATCTACACAAATATTTGTTCTCGGTGGGGATCGAACCCACGACCTACGGCGCAGAAGGCAGAGCTACTACCAGCTGAGCTGAGAGTGATGTAACGTAGTTATTAGGTTCATTACAAGTATTTTTTATTTGCTCATTATTATTAGTTGTGCTGTACTTAGAAGATTTTTTGATTGATAAAAAGCTTTAAAAAATATTGTTAATTGCTTAAATTATGTATAAAATCATGATCTTCAGAAACCTCTTTAGATTATAAGTAGTAAGTTTGATTCAATAAATAACCTAAAACACTTACAAAACATGTTTTATTTACCAATGGTCGTTACTCCCAAGTGTTTCATTATTCTCATAATCGTTATCAGTCTGAAAAGGTCCACTGCTAGACATAGGCATCCCCTATACATCTAAAATTCAGTCCTAGGCACTATAGTCTGCCTAAAGTGACAAAGTGCCTAAAGACCAAGAAGAGGCAACGGGAGATGGACGAAAGCGGCTACAGAATGGTTGCCAAGGGATTCTCAAAGACCTAGAGGCTGACCCCCCGCCCGTTGGTCGAACGACATTGTTGCGAGTGCTGTCAATGAGTGGATGAGACTCGAGGGACCGGAAAAAGTGGCGCAACAGAGGAATCTTATACTCAGCAGTGCGCAAACAGCCTGAGGTTACTAGTATAGTATTATCTTATCTGTGCCGGCTGAGGTGATGAGGCACTATAGCGTCCCGTAAGTGGGGGCATGAGTAAACACCAGCTGCCCCTGACGCGTTTTAAATCATTTATAGAAACAAAGGCCTGTTTTATACTTTCCCGGGAAGAATGATAGCCGCTTTCTGATAATTTGAAAAAAAACGGTTGTCTGTAAAGTCGGTTTACTGACGATAGTACCCAGTAATGCCCAAATTATATAAATTTTCAAATTTTCTATGTTTTATCATTGAATATTGTAGAAAAAGATGTTATTATGAACATAGTTGTTTTTTTATTTTTTTCAGCGTCGTAATTCAGGAAAAAATAGAGAAAACAAATGTGTCTTTATGGACACGCTAAGCGTTTTCAATAGCAAAAGTCACTAACTTTGTCCACACTAACTTTGTCCTGTAGTGAGTAAGATTAGCTAAATAAATAAACACGAAAATTATAATATGTGTAGGTATTTATTATTTTTGATTATACACGGCGAAACACGGTATACATAGGCCAACATCGCACTTCGTACATTGGGTTTTACAGAAGAATTCTTGGATTTGCAATATGGTTCGACGCAGTCTCGTGCGCCGAGGTGCGCGGTAGCACAGGAGCATTTTCTGTGTGCGTTGCCGTGCGGGTGCGGGCTGGTGCGTGATATCACGCACCGTAGGAAGGCGGCATAACGGAGAACAATTTCTCTTCGAAATTCCAGCTGTATCAGAAGTTCACCATCCCCATCTCCATCTTCAAAAAGGATATCAAGAACTTCATTTAGAGTACTTTGGCCCCGAAAAAGATCGAAATCAAAGAGTATTGAAATAAAACAATAGTTTTAGTAATGCTATGGGTAGAGCTTAGCGTGTCCATATGGATGCGGTATATTTAGAGTAAAAAATAACATGCTATATCCAATCGAAGCAATGTATTGCTACTTTCCAAGCATGGCTAAGTTATATCTTAGTAGAATAGAACAAAAACAACACGAATATTATCAATAATTTCAAAATTATGTGACTTACTCTAGCCTGGGATCCATTTTCTCACTTATTTAGATTATGGCGGCAAACGAATGAAAATATCTTCGAAACAACGCTATATTCCGACAGCGACATTGACGTAAACTAAAGCTTGGACATTTGACCATACATTATAGATAGTGCAATTCACGAAGACGCGCCCCTCGCGGGGTGCGGGGAGTTTGCTCCGATCGGCAATCGCGAACCGTAGCACAGATTAATAAAGTTACTACGTAACAGATAAATCACTCCAAGGAAAAATGACAATACCTACTGCTATAATAACCTACTCCCTCTAGTAGCTAGACGTTGCAAGCCAAAATGAACCAAAGCTTACGAACATAAAGTTGACTTTGCTCTGTAGGTGCGCGCCGCCACGTGCTCAGCGTAGATTGTCAGGGCTGCCTCTTTCGATATACAGGGTTATTCATAATTAGCTGCAAATACTCAGGAATTAGGTTCAACAAATAAAATAAAAAATATTTATGAAATGATTTTTTTTAAGTTTTGTTATGAAAATCCCGAGAAAATCGACAAAGAATATCCTTTGGAATCATTGGCGCCTGACCTATTTTGACCTTTGATCCGCGCCCGCGCGCCGTGAGCGACACTCTGCGTTCAGTCACCGCCTGGGTGGGTCATCGTCCTGTTCTCCATGGCAATCATTATGCAATAGCCGTAAAAAAAAAAATAAAAAAAAAAAATTGATACAAAAACTTAAATCAAAATTAAAAAAAAATAATTACATACATATTTTTTATTTTATTTGTTGAACCCAATTCCTGAGTATTTGCAGCTAATTATGAATAACCCTGTATATGTCAGTAGGTATTTGCAGTAAACTTTATAATAGAAAGAAAAAGAATTTATTCTGTTTTAACATGTTTTATTTTTTAATTATCAAGAAATTATACATAACTTACAAATGTTTTATTTTGATGTAATTTTTAATAAATTTTTTGCCTTGGCGAAATTCTCGGTTATTAAACTTAATTGTGGAAAATATTCTGAATCGTATAAATAATTTAAGTAGGTATTCTAGTAAATGTTAAATTAGTAAGTAACAAAACAAACAACGAACGTCGGGCTACAAGTCCGGTAACACAAAATATTTCCACGCGTACGAACGCTCCGCGCGGCTGTCGGCAACCCACTGAGAAATAGGCAGTCGACTGCCCGGGCGGCCGGTAGGTACTTATCGCGCGCAAGTACATGGAGTGAAAGAGGCCTGACCGTAGTCTATTCATTGTAGTGTGCGTGTGCACTCATAGGTAATTAGTGTGTACCGATAACACTCAAACATTGACGGAAGCTTGCACACATATACTATAAACGGTTAGGAGGAATTGTGGGGCGCGCCTTCGTGGATTGCACTATAGATAGTAGTAATTGGATGACTTCGTAATATCAGGTGTCGCCGTAATTAGCATTTGAATTTACCCAAATTTGTGTGGCCATATCACAGAGCACCAAACACGCTTTTGCTTACGCAAAATAGAGGGAGCATGATGACTTATTACTAAGAGAACCAGTGTCGCCAAACTCATACACGTAAAAACAAACACACATGGAAATAAAAGTTATGATTGGTCGAAAAAAACGTTAAAAAGGACCTAAAACCAAAAAAATAATTTAATTGATAATAAACCTTAAAGCTATCGTGACATGGTTCTAAACTTAATAAAATAAACAGTGCTAAAATGAAATTCTACTTACCAACAGATGGCAGCTTTCATTCAGTATTTTTTTCTTTTAGTCTCTATTTAATTGTAATAAGATTGATAATACAATGGCTGTTACTTGATTGACAACAAAACAAAGCTACTTGACGCTAGATGGCGTTATAGAAAACAATTCTGTTAGTCTTTATCCACAAGGTATAAGATTCATAATACAATGGCTATTACTTGACATAGCCACTCACTTAGTGATGTGCCAATGCGGATGCAAGACGAATGTATCGACATCGATGATTACCTACCTACTTCTTCTTCTTATCGTGTCACTGATTCTTTCGAACCAAGTGTGGTGAAAGGATTTTAAGTGCGCCTCGAAGAGGCTTCGTGCACTTGACACATATTTTCGAACTTTTTAGGTTCTACGATATGCCGGTTTCCTCACGATGTTTTCCTTCACCGTTTGAGAGCACTGGCATAGTGTACATAAATTTTTGGGCAGAAAAACTCATCGGTACACGACTGGATTCGAACCCACGACCTTAGGATCGGAAGGTGGGGCCGCTACCACTAGGCCACCAGCGCTCTACTCACCAGCGCTCCTACCTACTGATGTGTAACGATCGGTAGCGCGTCAGGTTATATTTGTGGTGGTCGAAATAAAAAGCTTTTCTTATCTTTCTTTCTTTATTTACACAATCAAAGGTTTAAAATTATATTTAAATTATATTTTATTAATGATAGTTGGAGGGCTGGACATAGGCTAAATTTATTCCAAAAAATGAACCAAAAAATGAATGTTAACCGTGGTATAAAAAGTAGTAGGTAGTCTACGCGGGCGAAGCCGTGGGCATCCACTAGTTTAGATACGTTTCACTATATTTCAATTTTACATAATCTTTAACGTCATTAATATAACAAACACCATAATAACCAGAAAACACAAAATTTTTAGAGTTGGTATGGCAGTGGCAACAATATATTTATATCCACTTTTTTTGTCATAAAATCTTCGTCCCTAAAGTGCTCTGAGCAAATGGTGCTTGATTTTGAAGGAAACCAATTTTGTTTTCCGGTTGCATTTATCCATTGATTTTTTATATCTGGTGCCTTGGGAAAACTGAAACCAGAAGATATTATGTAATTTCTTCAAAATATTTCTGTAATCTATCTATCTGACTATCTGGGCAGGCACCATAGGCATTGAATAAGAATAAAGAAGTAGAATTATAAATACATTCAGAATGAAATCACCACTATAGCATAAAAAAAATCAATGCCATACAGTAACTACATATTTACATAACCAATAAAGTATTCGATAACACGTTCATCAGTTTATTGGGGTACAGCTCTAATTGAGTAGCGAAGATGAGATTTTTAGAAACGCGACCTTAACAGATATCGTTCACAGTCTATTTTTGCTTGACGGTTTTTCATGTTAAAAAACCAAGCAAAACCGCTATAAAATAATAAAATATTGCTTACCGGTGATACGATATGCCCCCATTAGTTAAATTTTTGGTTCGGCTATCGTTTTTGCACTCCAAAACCGCACAATACGGCATTTTTTTATTTTTTTGTATTTTTCTTAGTTACGTTTCTTCTGACAGACTTCAAACACGACTAAACAAAGGAGGGCTTGAAGTCGTGGTACTGCGCGTATTTGAAGCGTGAGAAGGTCGTCTACATACTAGTTCCATTACTTCTTTATTTCGTGGGCCATATAGCCACTATAGGCATTACTGGGTTACGTGACAACGTCATACAGCTGTCCACGCGGACGCATCGCTCACTCAAGTACCTAGGGGGCCAATTCTAGACTTTTAGAGATTAACGCTCGAAATAGAGATTTGAAATGTCGCGAAAGCAGTGTCATATCACCAAATTTGTCGAAGATAATATCGAACCGCGCTAAAATGCGTATTCTAGCCACCGTTAGACTTTTACGTTAGACTTTTACTATAGAGATGTCAGAAAGAAGGTTCATTCTTAGAACTTCCACAGACTATCCCGTTGTTGTTCATGTTTATCTACGTTCCGTTTCTATCGATAGAATAGTTCGATAGCACTAACTTTATTATTGTCTTCAAATAAACATATTTCCTATTAAACGGCGTTTATAATGCGTTCTTGTTGTTGTTTATAATAGATTCATTTTCATTAGATAGTAATCAATGGACTTTTCGCACAAAATGTTAGTTACAATAATTAATTCCGGAAACACACGGAACGTTAAAACTGTAAACTTTGTTGTTTGTAATCTATGGTCAGTTGTCTATGAAGTGTTGTAGATGTGTCATTGTCAGGATCATTATTATGATATGTTATTGTCAGGATCATTATACTCAAGAGAAGGACTCCGATGACTTGAATGTTTAATTCAAAGGTTAACAACTAGATGGCCATTCCATGCAAAAATAATATTTCTCTCGAAGCTTGAACCCTGGATACAAGTATAGACGTTGACTGTCTGATTGACTGCTCTTCTAACTGCGCCATTGAATAATTACTAAGTACGAGCTACATTCAATCACTCCTCACTTATTGTAGGTTTATGAGAAAGCATTATTCGCGTTCTCGCTCCCAACTTGTATACCCTACAAACAAGTAAACATCATTGACTTTTTATCAAAAAGTAAGACTAGGTGGTATGGTCTTGGTACTATGCGTGTGAACTTAGCAGATCATTGTCCAGCAGATCAAAAAAAAAAGTGAGTTCTATTCGCATGCAGCATAGTTCTACAGTTCCTGATACTTTTCAGGAATAGTTCTGGCCTGAAAACCTGAAAAAAACCAATTGAAAAAATGCTCTGCCAACTTCCCGTAGCAGATCATTTTTCACCAATAAAATAAAAAAAAATATTTTCATGTGCCTAAAGCTCTGCTCTACAGTTCCTGATACTTTTCAGAAATAGTTCTGGCCTGAAAACCTGAAAAAAGTGATTTGAACAAAAAATATTAATATTTTTTTTATGGTTTTAAACAGTTTGCAAGAGCTAGAACTCTTTCGTCTCTCATAGATCCATACTAGAGCTACTACCTAGGACTTGAATCAAGTCTGGAACTCACGCAAAAAAACCAGCAGAGCAGGGTTGAAAGTTTAAAATATTTTTTTATAGTGTTAAGGGGTTCGTAAAAACTAGCACTCTCGCGTTTATCATAGGTCCTTATAAGACCTATTACCTACAAATTGAATCAAGTCTAGAACTCACGCAAAAAAACCAGCAGAGCAGGGTTGAAAATTTAAAATATTTTTTTTATAGTGTTAAGGGGTTCGTAAAAACTAGCACTCTCGCGTTTATCATAGGTTCTTATAAGACCTATTACCTACAAATTGAATCAAGTCTGGAACTCACGCAAAAAAACCAGCAGAGCAGGGTTGAAAGTTTAAAATATTTTTTTTATAGTGTTAAGGGGTTTGTAGAAAAAAGCACTCTCGCGTTTATCATAGGTACTTATAAGCCCTATAACCTACAAATTGAATCAAGTCTGGAACTCACGCAAAACGTTCAGCAGAGCAGGGTTGAAAGTTTAAAATATTTTTTTTATAGTGTTAAGGGGTTCGTAAAAACTAGCGCTCTCGCGTTTATCATAGGTCCTTATAAGCCCTATAACCTACAAATTGAATCACGTCTGGAACTCACGCAAAACGTTCAGCAGAGCAGGGTTGAAAGTTTAAAATATTTTTTTTATAGTGTTAAGGGGTTCGTAGAAACTAGCACTCTCGCGTTTATCATAGGTCCTTAAAAGCCCTATAACCCACAAATTGAATCAAATCTGGAACTCACGCAAAACGACCAGCAGAGTAGGGTTGAAAGTTTAAAATATTTTTTTTATAGTGTTAAGGGGTTCGTAGAAACTAGCACTCTCGCGTTTATCATAGGTCCTTAAAAGCCCTATAACTTACAAATTGAAACACGTCTGGAACTCACGCAAAACGTTCAGCAGAGCAGGGTTGAAAGTTTAAAATATTTTTTTTATATTGTTAAGGGGTTCGTAGACACTAGCACTCTCGAGTTTAACATAGGTCTTTATAAGCCCTATAACCTACAAATTGAATTAAGTCTGGAACTCACGCAAAAAAACCAGCAGAGCAGGGTTGAAAGTTTAAAATATTTTTTTTATAGTGTTAAGGGGTTCGTAGAAACTAGCACTCTCGCGTTTATCATAGGTCCTTATAAGCCCTATAACCTACAAATTGAATCACGTCTGGAACTCACGCAAAACGTTCAGCAGAGCAGGCTTGAAAAATTAAAATATTTTTTTTATATTGTTAAGGGGTTCGTAGAAACTAGCACTCTCAAGTTTATCATAGGTCCTTATAAGCCCTATAACTTACAAATTGAATTACGTCTGGAACTCACGCAAACCGTTCAGCAGAGCAGGGTTGAAAGTTAAAAATATTTTTTTGTAGTGTTAAGGGGTTCGTATAAACTAGCACTCTCGCGTTTATCATAGGTCCTTATAAGCCCTATAACCTACAAATTGAATCACGTCTGGAACTCACGCAAAACGTTCAGCAGAGCAGGGTTGAAAGTTTAAAATATTTTTTTTATATTGTTAAGGGGTTCGTAGAAACTTGTACTCTCGCGTTTGTCATAGGTCCTTATAAGCCCTATAACTTACAAATTGAATTACGTCTGGAACTCACGCAAACCGTTCAGCAGAGCAGGGTTGAAAGTTTAAAATATTTTTTTTATAGTGTTAAGGGGTTCGTAAAAACTAGCACTCTCGCGTTTATCATAGGTCCTTATAAGCCCTATAACCTACAAATTGAATCACGTCTGGAACTCACGCAAAACGTTCAGCAGAGCAGGGTTGAAAGTTTAAAATAATGTTTTTTTATTGTTAAGGGGTTCGTAGAAACTAGCACTCTCGCGTTTATCATAGGTCCTTATAAGCCCTATAACTTACAAATTGAATTTCGTCTGGAACTCACGCAAACCGTTCAGCAGAGCAGGGTTGAAAGTTTAAAATATTTTTTTTATAGTGTTAAGGGGTTCGTAAAAACTAGCACTCTCGCGTTTATCATAGGTCCTTATAAGCCCTATAACCTACAAATTGAATCACGTCTGGAACTCACGCAAAACGTTCAGCAGAGCAGGGTTGAAAGTTTAAAATATTTTTTTTATAGTGTTAAGGGGTTTGTAGAAACTAGCACTCTCGCGTTTATCATAGGTCCTTATAAGCCCTATAACCTACAAATTGATTCACGTCTGGAACTCACGCAAAACGTTCAGCAGAGCAGGGTTGAAAAATTAAAATATTTTTACAAGGGCTTATAAGGACCTATGATAAACGTGAGAGTGCTAGTTTCTACGAACCCCTTAACACTATAAAAAAAATATTTTAAACTTTCAACCCTGCTCTGCTGGTTTTTTTGCGTGAGTTTCAGACTTAATTCAATTTGTAGGTTATAGGGCTTATAAGGACCTATGATAAACTCGAGAGTGCTAGTTTCTACGAACCCCTTAACACTATAAAAAAAATATTTTAAACTTTCAACCCTGCTCTGCTGAACGTTTTGCGTGAGTTCCAGACGTAATTCAATTTGTAAGTTATAGGGCTTATAAGGACCTATGATAAACGCGAGAGTGCTAGTTTCTACGAATCCCTTAACACTATAAAAAAAATATTTTAATTTTTCAACCCTGCTCTGCTGAAAGTTTTGCGTGAGTTCCAGACGTGATTCAATTTGTAGGTTATAGGGCTTATAAGGACCTATGATAAACGCGAGAGTGCTAGCTTCTACGAACCCCTTAACACTATAAAAAAAATATTTTAAACTTTCAACCCTGCTCTGCTGAACGTTTTGCGTGAGTTCCAGACTTGATTCAAAAAAAAAGGTAATAGGTCTTATAAGGACCTATGATAAACGCGAGAGTGCTAGTTTTTACGAACCCCTAAACAATATAAAAAAAATATTTTAAACTTTCAACCCTGCTCTGCTGGTTTTTTTGCGCGAGTTCCAGACTTAATTCAATTTGTAGGTTATAGGGCTTATAAGGACCTATGATAAACGCGAGAGTGCTAGTTTTTACGAACCCCTTAACACTATAAAAAAAATATTTTAAACTTTCAACCCTGCTCTGCTGAACGTTTTGCGTGAGTTCCAGAAGTGATTCAATTTGTAGGTTATAGGGCTTATAAGGACCTATGATAAACGCGAGAGTGCTAGTTTTTACGAACCCCTTAACACTATAAAAAAAATATTTTAAACTTTCAACCCTGCTCTGCTGAACGTTTTGCGTGAGTTCCAGACTTGATTCAAAAATGAGGTAATAGGTCTTATAAGGACCTATGATAAACGCGAGAGTGCTAGTTTCTACGAACCCCTTAACACTATAAAAAAAATATTTAAAACTTTCAACCCTGCTCTGCTGAACGTTTTGCGTGAGTTCCAGACTTGATTCAAAAATTAGGTAATAGGTCTTATAAGGACCTATGATAAACGCGAGAGTGCTAGTTTTTACGAACCCCTTAACACTATAAAAAAAATATTTTAAACTTTCAACCCTGCTCTGCTGGTTTTTTTGCTTGAGTTCCAGACTTAATTCAATTTGTTAGTTATAGGGCTTATAAGGACCTATGATAAACGCGAGAGTGCTAGTTTTTACGAACCCCTTAACACTATAAAAAAAATATTTTAAACTTTCAACCCTGCTCTGCTGAACGTTTTGCGTGAGTTCCAGAAGTGATTCAATTTGTAGGTTATAGGGCTTATAAGGACCTATGATAAACGCGAGAGTGCTAGTTTTTACGAACCCCTTAACACTATAAAAAAAATATTTTAATTTTTCAACCCTGCTCTGCTGAAAGTTTTGCGTGAGTTCCAGACGTGATTCAATTTGTAGGTTATAGGGCTTATAAGGACCTATGATAAACGCGAGAGTGCTAGTTTCTACGAACCCCTTAACACTATAAAAAAAATATTTTAAACTTTCAACCCTGCTCTGCTGAACGTTTTGCGTGAGTTCCAGACGTGATTCAATTTGTAGGTTATAGGGCTTATAAGGACCTATGATAAACGCGAGAGTGCTAGTTTCTACAAACCCCTTAACACTATAAAAAAAATATTTTAAACTTTCAACCCTGCTCTGCTGGTTTTTTTGCTTGAGTTCCAGACTTAATTCAATTTGTTAGTTATAGGGCTTATAAGGACCTATGATAAACGCGAGAGTTCTAGTTTTTACGAACCCCTTAACACTATAAAAAAAATATTTTAAACTTTCAACCCTGCTCTGCTGAACGTTTTGCGTGAGTTCCAGAAGTGATTCAATTTGTAGGTTATAGGGCTTATAAGGACCTATGATAAACGCGAGAGTGCTAGTTTTTACGAACCCCTTAACACTATAAAAAAAATATTTTAAACTTTCAACCCTGCTCTGCTGAACGTTTTGCGTGAGTTCCAGACTTGATTCAAAAATTAGGTAATAGGTCTTATAAGGACCTATGATAAACGCGAGAGTGCTAGTTTCTACGAACCCCTTAACACTATAAAAAAAATATTTAAAACTTTCAACCCTGCTCTGCTGAACGTGTTGCGTGAGTTCCAGACTTGATTCAAAAATTAGGTAAATGGTCTTATAAGGACCTATGATAAACGCGAGAGTGCTAGTTTTTACGAACCCCTTAACACTATAAAAAAAATATTTTAAACTTTCAACCCTGCTCTGCTGGTTTTTTTGCGTGAGTTCCAGATTTGATTCAATTTGTAGGTTATAGGGCTTATAAGGACCTATGATAAACGCGAGAGTGCTAGTTTTTACGAACCCCTTAACACTATAAAAAAAAATATTTTCAACTTTCAACCCTGCTCTGCTGGTTTTTTTGCGTGAGTTCCAGACTTGATTCAAATATTAGGTTATAGGTCTTATAAGGACCTATCATAAACGCGAGACTGCTAGTTTTTACGAACCCCTTAACACTATAAAAAAAATATTTTAAACTTTCAACCCTGCTCTGCTGGTTTTTTTGCGTGAGTTCCAGACTTGATTCAATTTGTAGGTTATAGGGCTTATAAGGACCTATGATAAACGCGAGAGTGCTATTTTCTACGAACCCCTTAACACTATAAAAAAAATATTTTAAACTTTCAACCCTGCTCTGCTGGTCGTTTTGCGTGAGTTCCAGATTTGATTCAATTTGTGGGTTATAGGGCTTTTAAGGACCTATGATAAACGCGAGAGTGCTTGTTTTTACGAACCCCTTAACACTATAAAAAAAAATATTTTAAACTTTCAACCCTGCTCTGCTGAACGTTTTGCGTGAGTTCCAGACTTGATTCAATTTGTGGGTTATAGGGCTTATAAGGACCTATGATAAACGCGAGAGTGCTAGTTTTTACGAATCCCTTAACACTATAAAAAAAATATTTTAATTTTTCAACCCTGCTCTCCTGAAAGTTTTGCGTGAGTTCCAGACGTGATTCAATTTGTAGGTTATAGGGCTTATAAGGACCTATGATAAACGCGAGAGTGCTAGCTTCTACGAACCCCTTAACACTATAAAAAAAATATTTTAAACTTTCAACCCTGCTCTGCTGAACGTTTTGCGTGAGTTCCAGACTTGATTCAAAAATAAGGTAATAGGTCTTATAAGGACCTATGACAAACTTGAGAGTGCTAGTTTCTACGAACCCCTTAACAATATAAAAAAAATATTTTAAACTTTCAACCCTGCTCTGCTGAACGTTTTGCGTGAGTTCCAGACGTGATTCAATTTGTAGGTTATAGGGCTTATAAGGACCTATGATAAACGCGAGAGTGCTAGTTTTTACGAACCCCTTAACACTATAAAAAAAATATTTTAAACTTTCAACCCTGCTCTGCTGAACGTTTTGCGTGAGTTCCAGAAGTGATTCAATTTGTAGGTTATAGGGCTTATAAGGACCTATGATAAAAACGAGAGTGCTAGTTTTTACGAACCCCTTAACACTATAAAAAAAATATTTTAAACTTTCAACCCTGCTCTGCTGAACGTTTTGCGTGAGTTCCAGACTTGATTCAATTTGTGGGTTATAGGGCTTATAAGGACCTATGATAAACGCGAGAGTGCTAGTTTTTACGAATCCCTTAACACTATAAAAAAAATATTTTAATTTTTCAACCCTGCTCTGCTGAAAGTTTTGCGTGAGTTCCAGACGTGATTCAATTTGTAGGTTATAGGGCTTATAAGGACCTATGATAAACGCGAGAGTGCTAGCTTCTACGAACCCCTTAACACTATAAAAAAAATATTTTAAACTTTCAACCCTGCTCTGCTGGTTTTTTTGCGTGAGTTCCAGACTTGATTCAAATATTAGGTTATAGGTCTTATAAGGACCTATCATAAACGCGAGAGTGCTAGTTTTTACGAACCCCTTAACACTATAAAAAAAATATTTTAAACTTTCAACCCTGCTCTGCTGGTTTTTTTGCGTGAGTTCCAGACTTAATTTAATTTGTAGGTTATAGGGCTTATAAGGACCTATGATAAACTCGAGAGTGCTAGTTTCTACGAACCCCTTAACACTATAAAAAAAATATTTTAAACTTTCAACCCTGCTCTGCTGAACGTTTTGCGTGAGTTCCAGACGTAATTCAATTTGTAAGTTATAGGGCTTTTAAGGACCTATGATAAACGCGAGAGTGCTAGTTTCTACGAATCCCTTAACACTATAAAAAAAATATTTTAAACTTTCAACCCTGCTCTGCTGAAAGTTTTGCGTGAGTTCCAGACGTGATTCAATTTGTAGGTTATAGGGCTTATAAGGACCTATGATTAACGCGAGAGTGCTAGCTTCTACGAACCCCTTAACACTATAAAAAAAATATTTTAAACTTTCAACCCTGCTCTGCTGGTTTTTTTGCGTGAGTTCCAGACTTGATTCAAATATTAGGTTATAGGTCTTATGAGGACCTATCATAAACGCGAGAGTGCTAGTTTTTACGAACCCCTTAACACTATAAAAAAAATATTTTAAACTTTCAACCCTGCTCTGCTGGTTTTTTTGCGTGAGTTCCAGACTTAATTTAATTTGTAGGTTATAGGGCTTATAAGGACCTATGATAAACTCGAGAGTGCTAGTTTCTACGAACCCCTTAACACTATAAAAAAAATATTTTAAACTTTCAACCCTGCTCTGCTGAACGTTTTGCTTGAGTTCCAGACGTAATTCAATTTGTAAGTTATAGGGCTTATAAGGACCTATGATAAACGCGAGAGTGCTAGTTTCTACGAATCCCTTAACACTATAAAAAAAATATTTTAAACTTTCAACCCTGCTCTGCTGAAAGTTTTGCGTGAGTTCCAGACGTGATTCAATTTGTAGGTTATAGGGCTTATAAGGACCTATGATTAACGCGAGAGTGCTAGTTTCTACGAACCCCTTAACACTATAAAAAAAATATTTTAAACTTTCAACCCTGCTCTGCTGAACGTTTTGCGTGAGTTCCAGACTTGATTCAAATATTAGGTTATAGGTCTTATAAGGACCTATGATAAACGCGAGAGTGCTAGTTTTTACGAACCCCTTAACACTATAAAAAAAATATTTTAAACTTTCAACCCTGCTCTGCTGGTTTTTTTGCGTGAGTTCCAGACTTAATTCAATTTGTAGGTTATAGGGCTTATAAAGACCTATGTTAAACTCGAGAGTGCTAGTGTCTACGAACCCCTTAACAATATAAAAAAAATATTTTAAACTTTCAACCCTGCTCTGCTGAACGTTTTGCGTGAGTTCCAGACTTGATTCAATTTGTAGGTTATAGGGCTTATAAGGACCTATTATAAACGCGAGAGTGCTAGTTTCTACGAACCCCTTAACACTATAAAAAAAATGAATTTAAACTTTCAACCCTGCTCTGCTGGTTTTTTTGCGTGAGTTCCAGACTTTATTCAATTTGTAGGTTATAGGGCTTACCTATAACCTACAAATTGAATACCTATACCTATGATAAACGCGAGAGTGCTAGTTTTTACGAACCCCTTAACACTATAAAAAAAATATTTTTAACTTTCAACCCTGCTCTGCTGAACGGTTTGCGTGAGTTCCAGACGTAATTCAATTTGTAAGTTATAGGGCTTATAAGGACCTATGATAAACTTGAGAGTGCTAGTTTCTACGAACCCCTTAACAATATAAAAAAAATATTTTAAACTTTCAACCCTGCTCTGCTGAACGTTTTGCGTGAGTTCCAGACGTGATTCAATTTGTAGGTTATAGGGCTTATAAGGACCTATGATAAACGCGAGAGTGCTAGTTTCTACGAACCCCTTAACACTATAAAAAAAATATTTTAAACTTTCAACCCTGCTCTGCTGGTTTTTTTGCGTGAGTTCCAGACTTGATTCAATTTGTAGGTTATAGGGCTTATAAGGATTTATGATAAACGCGAGAGTGCTAGTTTGTACGAACCCCTTAACACTATAAAAAAAAATTTTTAAACTTTCAACCCTGCTCTGCTGAACGTTTTGCGTGAGTTTCAGACGTAATTCAATTTGTTAGTTATAGGGCTTATAAGGACCTATGATAAACGCGAGAGTGCTAGTTTCTACGAACCCCTTAACAATATAAAAAAAATATTTTAAACTTTCAACCCTGCTCTGCTGAACGTTTTGCGTGAGTTCCAGACGTGTTTCAATTTGTAAGTTATAGGGCTTTTAAGGACCTATGATAAACGCGAGAGTGCTAGTTTCTACGAACCCCTTTACACTATAAAAAAAATATTTTAAACTTTCAACCCTGCTCTGCTGGTCGTTTTGCGTGAGTTCCAGATTTGATTCAATTTGTGGGTTATAGGGCTTTTAAGGACCTATGATAAACGCGAGAGTGCTAGTTTCTACGAACCCCTTAACACTATAAAAAAAATATTTTTAACTTTCAACCCTGCTCTGCTGAACGTTTTGCGTGAGTTCCAGACTTAATTCAATTTGTAGGTTATAGGGCTTATTAGGATCTATGATAAACGCGAGAGTGCTAGTTTTTACGAACCCCTTAACACTATAAAAAAAATATTTTTAACTTTCAACCCTGCTCTGCTGAACGTTTTGCGTGAGTTCCAGACTTAATTCAATTTGTAGGTTATAGGGCTTATTAGGATTTATGATAAACGCGAGAGTGCTAGTTTGTACGAACCCCTTAACACTATAAAAAAAATTTTTTAAACTTTCAACCCTGCTCTGCTGAACGTTTTGCGTGAGTTTCAGACGTAATTCAATTTGTTAGTTATAGGGCTTATAAGGACCTATGATAAACGCGAGAGTGCTAGTTTCTACGAACCCCTTAACAATATAAAAAAAATATTTTAAACTTTCAACCCTGCTCTGCTGAACGGTTTGCGTGAGTTCCAGACGAAATTCAATTTGTAAGTTATAGGGCTTATAAGGACCTATGACAAACGCGAGAGTGCTAGTTTCTACGAACCCCTTAACAATATAAAAAAAATATTTTAAACTTTCAACCCTGCTCTGCTGGTCGTTTTGCGTGAGTTCCAGATTTGATTCAATTTGTGGGTTATAGGGCTTTTAAGGACCTATGATAAACGCGAGAGTGCTAGTTTCTACGAACCCCTTAACACTATAAAAAAAATATTTTTAACTTTCAACCCTGCTCTGCTGAACGTTTTGCGTGAGTTCCAGACTTAATTCAATTTGTAGGTTATAGGGCTTATTAGGATCTATGATAAACGCGAGAGTGCTAGTTTTTACGAACCCCTTAACACTATAAAAAAAATATTTTAAACTTTCAACCCTGCTCTGCTGAACGTTTTGCGTGAGTTCCAGACTTGATTCAATTTGTAGGTTATAGGGCTTATAAGGACCTATGATAAACGCGAGAGTGCTATTTTCTACGAACCCCTTAACACTATAAAAAAAATATTTTAAACTTTCAACCCTGCTCTGCTGGTCGTTTTGCGTGAGTTCCAGATTTGATTCAATTTGTGGGTTATAGGGCTTATATGGACCTATGATAAACGCGAGAGTGCTAGTTTTTACAAACCCCTTAACACTATAAAAAAAATATTTTAAACTTTCAACCCTGCTCTGCTGAACGGTTTGCGTGAGTTCCAGACGTAATTCAATTTGTAGGTTATAGGGCTTATAAGGACCTATGATAAACGCGAGAGTGCTAGTTTCTACGAACCCCTTAACACTATAAAAAAAATATTTTAAACTTTCAACCCTGCTCTGCTGAACGTTTTGCGTGAGTTCCAGACGTGATTCAATTTGTAGGTTATAGGGCTTATAAGGACCTATGATAAACGCGAGAGTGCTAGTTTTTACGAACCCCTTAACACTATAAAAAAAATATTTTAAACTTTCAACCCTGCTCTGCTGAACGTTTTGCGTGAGTTCCAGACTTGATTCAATTAGTTGGTTATAGGGCTTATAAGGAACTATGATAAACGCGAGAGTGCTTTTTTCTACAAACCCCTTAACACTATAAAAAAAATATTTTAAACTTTCAACCCTGCTCTGCTGGTTTTTTTGCGTGAGTTCCAGACTTGATTCAATTTGTAGGTAATAGGTCTTATAACGACCTATGATAAACGCGAGAGTGCTAGTTTTTACGAACCCCTTAACACTATAAAAAAAATATTTTAAATTTTCAACCCTGCTCTGCTGGTTTTTTTGCGTGAGTTCTAGACTTGATTCAATTTGTAGGTAATAGGTCTTATAAGGACCTATGATAAACGCGAGAGTGCTAGTTTTTACGAACCCCTTAACACTATAAAAAAAATATTTTAAACTTTCAACCCTGCTCTGCTGGTTTTTTTGCGTGAGTTCCAGACTTGATTCAAGTCCTAGGTAGTAGCTCTAGTATGGATCTATGAGAGACGAAAGAGTTCTAGCTCTTGCAAACTGTTTAAAACCATAAAAAAAATATTAATATTTTTTGTTCAAATCACTTTTTTCAGGTTTTCAGGCCAGAACTATTTCTGAAAAGTATCAGGAACTGTAGAGCAGAGCTTTAGGCACATGAAAATATTTTTTTTTATTTTATTGGTGAAAAATGATCTGCTACGGGAAGTTGGCAGAGCATTTTTTCAATTGGTTTTTTTCAGGTTTTCAGGCCAGAACTATTCCTGAAAAGTATCAGGAACTGTAGAACTATGCTGCATGCGAATAGAACTCACTTTTTTTTTTGATCTGCTGGACAATGATCTGCTAAGTTCACACGCATCTTGGTACTCTAGTCTGCTCCAAGGACCGAAAGAAAAAAAAAGCCCAAAGTCACGCAAAGTATATTAGAGATGTCAATGTCGATTAGTACTCACCACTCGACACATATCTAACGGTCTTCGCTCGATAAATGTCTATAGTGATATTGCTGGAATACGATATCTATTGAAAATGTCATGTCTATTTAAATTTGACAGTTCTTGTGATATATATCTACCGTGACAAAAAAGTCACTGGTCTAGAATTGCCCCCTAGGAGAGAGACAGATTATGTCGAACGCTGCCGAACGCGGAGGCCGTGCGTGCCTCTTTGTCGCTCGTTCCGCGCTCTCGCTTGCACTTCAAGCCCTAAATGGAACGCCTCAGAGCGAGGTAACGCCGCATGAGTCATGTTTTTTCGTGCGTGCAGCCGGCTCCATCGAATTATAAGACGTTGTCACGTCAAAAAAGTCAATAGAGATGAAGGGAGAAGAGGCGTTAGAATTGTCAACGTTCCCAAGCTAACCAATGCTTTAGAGCCACTCAGTCAACGCCGAGGCATTGGTTCCCTCTGCGTGTTTTACCGCCTCTACAATGGAGAATGCTCTGTACCCGAAGTCGGACTTTTACTACCACATTTCGTCTACTAAATATTGTTTTCGTGTGAGCACGTGTCTCTCTTGTATGGAAAATTGATAAGACAACAACTCGTTTCCATCGTTTCTACGTAACTTATTTTTGCTGTCTCATCTTTTCTCCATACAATAGAGAAAGACAAATAGAAGTGTGACTTGCCCTTCTGATGAGCTATTTGACATCATCCCCGCGTCGACCTTCTACCATCGCTCTTCTCGACATAGAGACCGTGCTCATCTACACATTTTGGATCCATGGGTTTCTTACAGCTCGCTTCTCGAGATCGTATCTTCCTCATACCCATACATAGTGAAATGGTTCCCACCCAGAACCAACCAACCATTTAACGTACCTACGGGGGGAAACAAGAGGTTTTCCCCCTTAAGTACAACATGCATTAGTTTAAAAAAAAACGTTATTAAACTCCAAGGTAGGCAACACAACGACAGCACCTTTGTCAGACGACGGTGATCGCTTACCTTCAGGTGGGCCGTAAGCTCGTTTGTCTATCTTTTACATCAAAAGGAACGTCTACTTTAAAATAAAACAATGTTCACTTGATAGCAATGTTTATTCGCATCAAAATTACAATAGACTTAACGTAATATCAATGTCTTTTCTACGTTCTATCAGGATGAAATCCTTCTAACTACTAATAAACTAAGGCGCTCATACGAGCTTAATCTAAGCTAAGAGTGTGATTGAAAACATAATTTTTGTTCAAATAGGGTTAACTATCAAGGCTTTTTTTTTATTCAGATTCCCGTGTTTTTTGATAGAAACAACTGAATGAATATTGTATTTAAGACTTTTCAAAGAGATCCTTGTGTTTTTATTGAATTCACAAAATTTACATTTAAAAAAAGTTTCGAGCCTACACTCATAAATTTGATTGTTTGTGGAACTGCGGGAACACGTAGGTAACATTAAAATTATCTTTTTAAAAATACTAACTTAGGTATGCATAGTGATGGGTTTTTCGTAAAAAGAAAACTGGATTCATGGTGTACTACATTACGTTTTAGTTAGAATTTTGACTGTTTTCATTTTTCTTAAATATTTAAGTGAAAACTAATGATAAATTAGTAATTGACTTACACTTAATTAAGCAATGCAAACACTTTTCATGCAGTCATAATAATCACGCAAATAATACTTAAAAATAACTAGAAAATTAAAAATATTTTCAATTCATATTTTTATTCCTTCAAACAAAGCATAAAAATAGGTAAGAAAGTAATTAAGTTTATTAAGCAGCCGAAA
The DNA here is from genome assembly GCA_947578465.1 of Thera obeliscata. Classification (NCBI taxonomy): domain Eukaryota; kingdom Metazoa; phylum Arthropoda; class Insecta; order Lepidoptera; family Geometridae; genus Thera; species Thera obeliscata. Next base: position 17,318,413 of record OX387916.1, read on the forward strand.
CTGTGATGTCAAACATCGCAAAATAATAATAACTTTTTTTTAAATATCACTAAATCGTATCGAAACATTTCATTCCTAAAAGCTTCATTTTCGATAGCCATAGCTTTCTTTCAGAAAGTAACTTTTGTCTACTTTAACTACAGCACATTTTTTGTAAATTTGGTTGTTTTCACTTCACGACGTCGATAGGGCAGACTACATTATCTAGAATAAGTAGAAGATGCTAGGTTCGTGAAATATTAGTACTAAAACAGATCTAAGTTCCTACGCTCATGCCTTTTTCCCCTTTTTTATTTGATGGAAATGATTACTATTTAGCTAATTAAAGAGCCATAAAGGCAAACTTAAGCAATAATTAAAACTAAGTCGAGCTGAGCTACAATTAAAACCAATTGGTGAATTTTTAGCCTAAGGTCAAGTCTGGCAACATTTTAGCAAGACCCAACCTTTAGTTACCAAGACTAAACTTTAGCAAAGCTTTGTCTAATGTCCAGTCTGCCCGCGACCGTGCGTTCTACGCGCGTTATTAATATTATTCTTAAATAATGACTAGCATGCCGGCAATTAATTTAGAACTATTTCGAGTAATTTTAATTTGGTTTATATAAAATAAAATACTTATAGGACGAACTTCAGACCTCCATGATACTGTTATAGTTTCGCATAAACATAATTTACACTAAATCCTTTGATTAACTTTCATTTGGCATTATGCTTATACATAAAATCTATGAATAAACCATCTTAAAACTATTTAAGAACTTTGACTTAAACAAGAAGTTGCATCGTTTCGTCTGCTACCTAGAATTTTAAAGTGCTAATACCTACAGTTCGGCAGCCGTAACTTGGCGGGTCTGAAGTGAGCTGTTTGATCGTAAATGGCCAATGACTGACTGATGGAAGATTGGCCAAACGGCTAGCTTCAGACCCGCCAAGTTACGCTGGCCGAACTGTACTAGACCGAGTGACGTTTGTTTTTGAGCTAAGCACTTGTGGCTATCTTCAGTTCACTACTGTCAGACTGCCACAGATAAAAAAATTGCTGTTTTTTTTCTCAACTCGATCTTGTTCATTCTGTGACGAGATCATCAACGATTCTAGTTACTAACATGCACTTAATATTTGGTTAATTTTATAGTTCACACAGATTTCCAAGCTCCTACACTCTCAGTTTAATTAACCATCTACAGTTCATAAGATTTTCGGTGAATATTTCGCTGTTTAGGATCTACCTAAAGTTTTGCTGCCTGCAGCACTCAATTTCTTAACTGAGCTAATTCTCTTCAATTCTCAACTTTCTCACTATCAAAATTGAGCTTAATCTGTGTGCCGGAATAATCAACAGCTCTATAAAAATCGTCAACAACTTACATCTAAATTAGTTATAGTAGCTGGATATTGTCTTTTCATAATAGATTAGTGGTTTTTCTGTCTAAAATAATGATTTCGTAAAATTTCTATCAATGTATTCTCATTTCTACTCAATTTTTATGTTACCTACCGGCGTGATACTAATATGTTTAATGTGTTTCATTTTTTTGGTATTTCAAGTTGCCTGAAATTAATTTTCATATACCTAGACACGTAATTGCTGTACCTACTGAATTTTTTTAGGCAATAGATGAACTATCACCAATCAGTAAAACCTTAGCATAATCACGATTCAACATTCTTCGTGCCGGAATGTTTTCTTAAATAACGGTCAATCAATGACGTCCATTTTGAAATGTTGCTTGTAGCCAATGGGCTTCATAGCAAGCCGGCGGGCGGCGGAGGTAGCGTTTGCGCGTTTTGTATTTAGAATTTCCTCATCACTACTGCTCGAGTCTTCGAAGTGAGCGGACGTGCGCACTTCTCCCTCGGAATCTGATGACTGTAAAGATAAATAACAATGTTTAAAACCATATTGGGCTTAGTTATGTAGGTATGCTAGAAAACAGATAAGGATTATAAAACAGATGTGCACAAATGTATACAATCACTGTAAAATAATATATTACGTTAGTATTAAAATGAAATACATTAAAAAAAACAGATTAAGGTTTAAAGAAAACAGAAATAAGGCACAAAATAATTAAAACCAACCGAAAATTACACAAAATGAGTGAATAAGAACCAAAAGAATCAAAAGACCATGCACCAAGAAACAACGAAGCTGAAATAAAACGTTTAAAGCATAAAATGGAAAAGAAGAAAATCTAAGATGGCCTAAGCGAAGCATTGACAGAATTTATTTTGTTACTATTGAAATCTTGGTACTTCTATTCGAAGTTTAGAAAGGCTGCTGTAAAAAAACTGTAAGTATTCCAAGATTACAAAACAACAGTTCAATTTATATGTATTTTTTTAAGCCAGCCTGTCACACGTATTAGGTCACTTTGGATTTTGGGTATCGGCAACATGAATGAAATAAAATCACTGTTTTAAATTGTCGAATGATTTGTTGAAAAATCAATAACTTTGTACCTAAGAATGGAAATGAAGAAAGAACGGCGATTTGTGATAAACATTGCCATGCTTCGCTTACGCTAAGTGATAGAGAACAAGACAAACATTTATTTGTTGGATCTGCGTGTGATGCTGGTGGAGAGACGCTTGCTGGGCCGCTCCTCGCTGCTGTCCACTCCCTAGAGGCATTTGATTCAACGTATTTACACAACATCTATCTATTTACAATTATAGGTACCTATAAGTATCGAAGCAACTAATGTAGGTATTTATAAACATTAACCTCTTGTAACGAATTTGTGACTGAACTATATCCTTAATAATTTTGAAACTACATTAATAAACTGTATAGAAATAAAATATGTACTCGATTTAGGAATTAATTTATTTTAAAATATTTTTGAGGTATTTCAAATATCTTTGAAAAACAAAAATCAAAATAAGAAAAGTAACCAGTTTTTCTGTAAAAGTCTCATCCACACTAGTAAATCAGTTGCATATCAAAATAAAGTTAAAGCAAATATGCTACATTTTGATTGTTTTAAATTGCTAGGTATAGAACAGGCATATGGCTAACCTGATGTTAAATGGTACCATCGCCAATAAAAAAACATTGCCTAACATTGATCACGCACAGGAACGTGCCCTACGATGAACTACCCGCGTTCATCAACTTGTGGCATCCAAATGTTATGGTTTATGGTTTAAGATTATTTATTTCCCATAAAATTTTACAAATCACTTACTGAGAAACCTATTTACTAATACTACACAAGTATTTATAAATTTATAAATGCAGTGAGCTTATGTATTACAGGCATATTAAATTAAATTAAATGTTCAGCCTCACGTGCCAGTAATTTCACCGGCACCCACACCCTTCAGTAATGCTGCTTCACGGCAGAAATAGGCATGGTGGTAGTACGCACCCGGACAATCCCTTCACAAAGAGCTCTAAGGCCGTTCGCACATGGAGCTACTCAAAAAGAACTAGTCACAAACTTAAATTACTAACGAGTTGCCTGAGCGTCACAGCCCATACATGTTCTATGGAGGTTCGCACACGACGCGACTAGTTACTAACTGGTCAGTAACGCGTTAGCAACCGATCACGCGCGACGCGTCGTACCGGTCTCCACGCTGCTGGTTTCCCGAGTTTCTTTGGTTTTTGTTATAAAAATGAACGAGCAAACATTAAATAGCTATCTTTGGACATTCTATAGAATCCCAAAAAAAAAATATCTGTTTCACGCAGCTCTCGTGCTGCAACTGATAATCTGCAGTTAACATTATTTCGAATATACAGATGAACCCAAAACCTGCGAATATTCCTTCGACGTCTTTTATAATAATACACTTCTGGACACATCTATTGGCCCACCTTAGAGTTTAGGTTTCGATGGCCCCTACCGAAATATGATTGCTAGATTGAACAAAAACTGTTGATGCAGTTTTAAACCTGATACATTTTACCATCTTTTTCGATCGTATTGTTTTAAATTTGAATTCAGAATACCATACGACATGGAGCTATGCCTAACAAGTCGGATATGCGCCTTGTTAAAGGCAATTAATTTTTGAATAAAAAACATGTTTTATCAAATAAAGGTTTAATTTAATAACGCGTGTTGCCTCCATGGGCATCTACTACAGCCCTCATACGATTAGGCATAGAGTTTATCACCGCTCTATGAAATTTTGAGGGATCATCTCCCATTCCTCTTCTATGGCAGTTTTCAACTCCTGCAGCGTCTGAGCAACTGGCTGACGAGCCCTAACACGTCTTTTTAGCTCGTCCCACATGTGCTCAATGGGGTTCATGTCTGGGCTTCTGGCTGGCCAGTCCATAACTGTGATGTTCACATCCCGAAGATATTCCCTGACGATGCCGGCCGCATGGGCTCTTGCATTATCATGCATAAAAAGGAAATTTGGGCCCACATAGTCCGTATGGTGGTCCTTATGGTATCACGTGAGGTTCTAAGCACTCACGAATGTACCTTTCAGCATTTAATGTTGGCAGCCGTGGTCCTGTAACAACCTCAAGTTGAGTTTTGCCGCTCGCGGATATACCGCCCCAGACAGTCCATGAGCCACCGCCATAAGCAACCCTCTCTTCAAAGCAGCATTGTGCGAAACGCTCTCCCTTATGTCGGTAGACCTTCTTCCTTCCATCATTGCCATGTAACACAATTTTAGAGTCATCAGAAAAGAGTAAACGGCTCCAATCTTGCTGTGTCCAATTTAAATGACTGCGTGCGAAATGAAGGCGCGCTGTTCGGTGGGCTCGCGTTAGTTTGGGCCCATTAGCTGGCTTGTGTGGTACCATATCGCGTTCTTTTAACCTTCTCCAAACAGTTCGAGCGCTCACAGATACTCCGTGGATGTCGCGAAGCTGGTTTTGTATCTCAATGGAGGTAAGGTGACGATTTCTCAAGCTGGTCGTCACGATGAATCGATCCTGCCTTTCAGTTGTGTGTGACCCGAGATCGTGGCCTTCCTTGGCGACGAACAAAGCCGCCAGTCTCTAGGTACCTCCGATAAACATTTCGGACCGCAGATCGACTTAAATTAAGTTGAGCACTCACGTTTCTTTGGCTGTGTCATGCCTGAATAAGTGCCACAGCTTGGGCGGCGACTTCAGGTGAAGTATCCATAGATTATTGATAGAACCTCACCTTAATGTTAAGAATAAGTAATGTTTGTTGCAAAACCAAAGATATCAATCACTTTTTCAAGAATTAAATCCAAGTAAACCAATAAAACCAAGTTTTCTTAGTATTCGATTGTTTGATATCAACAAACAGGCTCCAAATTGTCTTTTGTTTCTTTAAATTCTGTGTTCGAAATTTAAAAAAAGACTATTGAATGAAATTGTGAATGTGCCAGGTTAAAAACTGCATAAAAACTTTTGGCTCGACCTAATATTAGTTATTTGTTATACAAGAGTGCAATAGTACATTGTTACCTGAGTGTTGAAAGTCACGTTTTTTGAGTCCCGAGACGGGTTTGGCGCCAGAGCGTTAGCGAGGGCGCCAATGGAGCTTGCGGGACTCAAAAGACTTTCACCCGAGGTGAACACTGTGCTTTTCATTACGAATACAAGGAAAGTAAAAATAAAAACATGAAAGAAAAATTAGTGAAAATGAAGATTGAATTGCCGCCTTCCCGGTTTTTTTTTTCTTTTTCTCTGGCGGGCCTTCGGCTTCGGTTCGCCAGCATTATTCAGCCATTATTTTCATTTTCATAATTTAAATCTATGTTATTTTAAATAAATAGTTGAAGCTATACACTAATCAAGTAATTTAGAAGATATATTATTTATTTAATACTATCTTTATGTTATTTAAATTTAAATATTACATTGCGCTTTAATTAAACTTTTTAAACTTCTTACCGTTGTAATGGGTTTCCAACCTACTTGCTGAATAAAAAGTTGGAATTTGGTTGAACAACCTTCTTGCAGTTAGAAAGACTTTAGAAAGTTGGAACATGGTTGAATAAAATAGAACTTGTTTTTTTTTATAATTTGACAGCTGTCAGTAGAAAGCGATTCTCCCTAGGGCTGAAAGTTTTACTTTCAATTAGGCCCCTCAGGCAACTTCATACCTACTTTCAGAGTATGAGTAATGAAAAGCTGCTTTTTAACCGCGTGCTCAATTTTGATGACTGAGCAAGCGCAGGATTCTAATATTTAACCACGAGCGTAGCGAGTGGTTTAAATGTTAGAATCCTAAGCGTTGGCGATGGAATCAAAAGAGCACAAGGTGAAAAATCTTTGCACTCGAGTGCAACACGTAACTTTTCATCCCACCTCAGCGAGGAAATGACCAAATGCAAAAAAGAACATGGTGCGACTAAAACACACCAAGAAGGTTCCGAGTATGAGTTTTTAACAAATTTGAAAAGGTTGCATGATAAATTCGGCACCATGCAGGTAGAAGTAAATAGATTAAATGATGTTTTGAATTCACAAATACACCAAGAAGGTTACGAGTGCGAGTTTTCAACAAATTAAAAAAGGTTGTATGATAAATTCAGCACCATGGAGGTAGAAGTAAATAGGTTGTGTATTCACAAACTTAGTGAACACGATATTCTATATTCAAATTTACTTTATCCTCTAGCGGATAAAAACGGCTTTTCCAGTCAGATATTGAACAGCAAAAACACACTTTCCGAGCTGGTGGGATGAAAAAAATTTTAGCTAGGACCAAACGAAACTGAAAATACAAGGTGGGCCAATAGATGTGTCCAGAAGTGTAGTATAATACAATATCGTCGCCGTCCTCGCTCGATCCAGTTGACATGTTTACCACTTGTTAACCGTGTGCTTTTGTAAACAGAAATAACAGAAGTGACTGAAACCTTACAACTTGAGTAGCGTCGATACAATTTGTAACTGGTTTGTAATCGTAATTACTGATTAGTTCAGCCATTTTTGAGTAGCTCCATGTGCGAAGGGCCTAAGTGTTGCTACTTGCTTTGACAGTATCCATCGTATTTTCATTTGTTTGTTTTGTATTTAACTTTGTTATTATATTTTTTTGTGTATTTTCTTTAGATAGGTATTTATTACCTTAGCTATTTATTACCTAGCAGTAATTATTTTGCTTTTTCTATTTGTATATTTTACGCGTGCTGTAGTGTCCTGTAATTAGAGAGACGCAACGCACTGACATTTAAGATTGTTTATTTATGTGTGTTTTCTCTAAATAATTCACGAAGAGGTTCCCACCCTTTTCTTTCTCATAGACCTCTTTCAAAATGTTGCTAGTTACGGTGGACCCCCTGCCCTGGAGCTATATTTTGAATATATTCCCAGTCGACAAAAAATATGGATATTAGAACAAACTATGGACATTTACCTACGTGGACTTTGGACAATTAACAGTTTTCAAAAAATGTTTTTACTAGTAACCGTCGCTAAGCTTTTTAAAATATTATCTGCCTATACATAGTATACATTGATAGGTGAAGCAAGCCAGACAAATTTTCGTTGCCAAAAAAATGGGGGTTCACAATCCGTAAGGGGGTCGCTTACGGATTGTGAACCCCCATTTTTTTGTCACTCCATTGTAGACCCCCGTCGAGTCTACCGTGGACTCCTAGGGGTCCACCTGGACCACGTTGGAAATCAATGCCCTAAATAAATAAAATAAACATAGTGTGAATGCGACTTCAGAAGAACAAGACAACATCGATAAGTCGATAGCCTTACATCGAAGTCACCGATAGTGAACCTAGTGGCGGCCGCCTCAGCTGCCAGCTGGGCGGGCGGCACTGACTCCGGAGACACCACCTGCGGGTTAGTGGGTTATGTGGACTTAGATATTATATTAGCCATTCAAATGAGTATTAGATAAGTGTTATGTATGGATGTGGATGGTGGTTAGGTTAGACTTAAGAAAAGTATACAGGCATTAAAATGAGTATTAGATGAGTGTTGTGTATGAATGTGGATGGTGGAAGAGGTAGACCAAAGAAAAGATGGATGGACTGTGTCAAAGATGACATGAGCAAGAAAGGAGAGAGAGAGATGACGAATGATAGAGGTGAGTGGAAGAAGAAAACATCCTCAACCCCAGTCAGTGTATGATAATATCAGAGTTTGTAAGTAGAACCATAGTGACAGAAAGACAGAGGAGAGTAGGTTAGGTAATCAGGGGAAGTTTGAAAGTGGTGAAAGAAAGATTAAGGAGTGGTGGAGAAAGAAAGAGAGAGAGAGCGACTAGCGAGGAGAGGTCATGAGGACGGAAAGTCATGCAAACAGGAGAGATGATTTGGTATAGGCCAAAGAATAGATGCATGATGTCATGGAGAAGAAAGGAGATGACGGCTGGTATGTAAATGGATAAAAAGGAAAACATGTTGTGCCAGCTCACATAAAATGGGTTAAGGGCAGGAAAATGACAACGACACTACTTAAAATAAAAATACACATAATTATAGGTTAAATATGCTTTTACAATAGAGTTATATCGACTATAACAAAGCATTGCCTCTTAGGTCACGCACATCAGGAACATTCACGCCCTACGTCCATCAACTTGAGGCATACAGATGTTCAGCCTCACGTGCCAGTAATTTCACCGGCACCAACACCCTTCAAACCGAAACAAAAGCTGCTTCACGGCAGAAATAGGCATGGTGGTAGTACTTCCCCGGAGACCCCGGACTAGCTCTACTGTACCCGAAGTCGAAGTTTTGCTATCACATTTCGCCTACCAAATGTTGTTTTCGTGTGAACACGTGTCTCTTTGTATAGAAAATTGATGAGACAAGAACTCGTTTTGATTGTTTCTATATCGTATTTTTGCTGTTTCATCTTTTCTCCACACAATAGAGAGAGACAAATATGCGGAACGAAAACAACATTTCGCAGACGAAATGTGGTAAATAAAGTGGGCCTTGGCTTTCTGTCTTTCTAGGTCTTTCTAGGTCACTCGGACTTGTGTGAGTGAGACCAAAACTGATCGTGGCGACATTTGGTTTTGCGTTGGCTCACACGAAAACAACAATATGGTAGACGAAATGTCGTTGCAAAACTCCGACTTGGGGTACTGGTCTTAAAATTATTAAAAAAATGTACAGCTTGATTTTCAAACTACTTACATCCTGGTCGCTCATCATTTCCTTAGTAGACACAGTGGTCTCGATTCTCCTGATCGATCCCTGATGGATGTCCACGTCGAAGGCCAGGCATTGGAAGCGACGGAGTAGAAGCACCACTGGGATGGGTAGCACGCCGGCTAGTATCATGCCTACGGCGATGCCGAGGACCCAGGATGGGTATGGGGTCTTTACCACTCTTCCCTGCAAACAATAAGTAGGTGTTATAGGTAAGTACACAATCAGAACACACAAAATTTCTGCAAATAGGTTTTTGCGCGAAAAGGTTATGCTATCACTTTTAAGGGATGGTCCTATAATAATGTCCAAAACACCAATGTCACAATCACTAGCTCTTTAGTTTTGGCGCTCGGGACTCAAAAAACGTGACTTTCAACACTCAGGTAACAATGTACTATTTCATCTGTCTCCCACGAAGATTCTAAAATTGAATTTTGTTATCATTATTTAGATGTAACTTTAACTTCTAAGCATTTTGTAACTTTAAAACCTAACAGGTATTGCCTTTTGTGGAGGAGGGCGTTGATATTCGCGAAACAGTTTTTAACTCTTGCTGCGTTCTTAAATTTTATTTAGTTATTTGATTTGAAGGATATATTATAGGGTGACAGGTGGGAATACTCCCCCTACGGCACATGGGATGCCATATCTCTATAGCATCCCATGAGCCGTAGGTTAGGGGGTCAGATGTCATTAATCCCCCATAGCCTTACCTCGTTAGCATCCCATGAGCCGTAGGTTAGGGGTCAGATGTCATTAATCCCCCATAGCCTTACCTCGTTAGCATCCCATGTGCCGTAGTTTAGGGGTCAGATGTCATTAATCCCCCATAGCCTTACCTCGTTAGCATCCCATGAGCCGTAGGTTAGGGGTCAGATGTCATAATTCCCCCTTAGCCTTACCTCGTTAGCATCCCATGCGCCGTAGGTTGGGGGTTAGATGTCATTAATCCCCCATAGCCTTACCTCGTTAGCATCCCATGCGCCGTATGTCGGGGGGTTGATCATCATGAAGATGACAGAGGAGATAAGGATGCAAGACACGATGAAGGGTCCCACGTAGCGCCACGTGACCTGCCAGTAGATACCCGGCCGGTAGCCCGTCATCTCGTAGATGTCGTTAGTGAACCTGCCGAGTTAGCTCATTCATTCAAGCAGTCTTAGATAAATAGATAGAAAATTCTGTATTGTAGGTCATCATCATCATTTCAGCCCGGTATCACAACCCACTGCTGGGTATAGACCTCTTTCATATTTTGCCAGCCTCCCCTGTCCTGAGCGTCTCTTGGCCAGGTGTTTCCTGCGACCTTTACGATGTTGTATTGTAGGTACACCTTACAAACTAACAAAAATTTAAATGAATTAGATTCTAAAGTGGGTGATCCATTGGCGAGCTAAAACCGCTGGGACGCCACTAGACTGCGAGCTAAAGGTGTAAACCGCCAATGGAGCACCTACAAAACCGCGGTTTTGTAGGTGCTCCACTGACGGATCTCCTCAAGCATAGATTTTTTGACAGTTCTCTATTGAAAAATGTCAAAAACCTATGCTTGAGGCTCGAATCAGACTCAAGCACTGTTTCTGAATACGGGGCTCAATAGTTCGGGCCACACATATGGCGTTGGGAGCGGACACGGACGAACGAAATGTATAGAAAAAAAGTGAAATTTAGTATATCCATGTTTGGTTGATTTGCTTTATTTCCATGCATTATTTTCGCGCCTAAGGAAGTTAATATAAAAAATATAAACGGCCTTAGGACTTTGATGTACTGCAGGGCTACCACGAGCTCCATATGGTTATGGCTATGGCTGTCAAATTGTGTATAGATAGGCTGACCCACACATTCATACAAGGATGACGAATGGCAGTCATCTAACCAACAACAATAAGTTCCAGCTCCACACAGTCTACCAAAATGTTGATGGTTTCAAAACCAAAGTTGTATATTTTAACCAAAATTTAATATTACTACATGTGGATATTGTAGTTTTCAGTAGGGTAAATTATGAAGGTACCAACCTGACATGTACCAGACTGTCTTGTAGTGTTTATTTATATTAAGTAATAGTATGTCTTGTAATGTGTATATGATAAGCAAGTAATAGTATTATTGTTAGTCTAGCAGAGTGAAATATTGTTTTTTTTTAATTTGTGATAGTGTTATCGTTTTGGCTAGCTGTTAAGATAACATCTATAGTAAGTAAATAAATAAATAAAATATAATAAATAAATAAATGGGTCATTTTCTTCTTGGGTTTCAATGTGTTGACACTGTTGACACAATTTTGACAGCCATAGCCATAACCATATGGAGCTCGTGGTAGCCCTGCTGGAGATACTCTTTCATGGCCTTCAGGGTACCTCTCCCGTCAAAATATCGTCATTTTGTAAGTAATTGGTGTTCTATGACCAACGCCGCAGTCAGAAAAGTGACTTCTAAAATAAATTTTACTACAATTTCTTCAATAACATTATCTACGTCGAATCGAATTTACAGTCTTATAACAGTAGGCCTACCATGAGCTCTGTCTCTGGTTCTAGTTTTGAGTCTGTGTGAGTGCTCGCTCACCAGTGCATTTACACTGTGTGTGTGACGTTTTGACGTAGGATTTATTTAGTCAACACTCACACAGACTCAAAACCAGAGACAGAGCCAGTCAGAGCTCATGGTAGGCCTGCAGGTTCATAAATGTTATTGGCAGACAAAACAATCTACCCTCTTTCGCACTGTTTTTGTTTCAACAGTGAACAATCTGCTTCAATGTACCCACCTCTCGTGTCCGTAGATGTATATAACGGAGACCATCTCCAGAAGCGCCACCACCACCAGGCCGATGGTTCCAGCGAAGGAGTCGAACATCTTCAGCCAATACTCTCCCGCGCCCGTCGTGAAGATCAGACCCACGAAGAAGCAGAACGTGCACACTATACCTGCAGATATTCATAGTCAGATGCTGAAAAACCTACTAGCGGCCTGCCTGTCTCGGCTTCGCACGGGAGGTTTCTTAATTCGACCGTATATAAACTACTCTTTGTTTAAATAATCCATTCCTTGTGTTGAGTTATCCTGCCTACTATTAATTAAGTCGACTGATTTTAGGTCCTGTTTTTCTGCAACACAGTGTAAAATAGCGCAAGAAACAGTGGTAGTAGGTACTGTCATGTAATATTGTTTGAAATAAAGATTTTGTATTTGTATATGCTTTTTTTATGTTTGATCGCGGATAACTTCGTCGCTTATGAACCGATTTTGATGATTCTTTTTTTGTTGAAAAGATATTTCAAAGGTAGTCGCATGATAAGGAAATCAGGGTTTGATAATGGCAGACCAGAGAAATCGAGAGGAACTTCCGAAAATCGTAGGGGCGACTAGTGCGGTTGTAAGTTCTTCAATAAGTACAAGTACCTATATCAAAATCAGTTCAGCGGTTTGGCCATGAAGTCGGTTTCTCAAGTTTTTTAAACTTCACTTGTTAAACACATAAATATACTCGTTACTCAGGGTGAATGTAGCTTTCCAATGGTGAAAGAATTTTTGAAATCGGCACAGTAGTTTTTGAGTTTATTCATTACAAACATGACCACAAAAATACTAATCTTTCCTCTTTATAATACAACGTGTATCAAAATATGTGTACTATCCCGAAGGGGGGTGAATTTCCAACCCCCGGGGAACAACTTTTGTTCAACGACTTTTCGAACTTCGATTGGTATCTCTGAAAAAAACTGCAACGAAGTTTCAACATGAACAGCTGACTTCATACAAAGTGACAACCCTAAACTCAGCTACAGAGGTAGTAGGTAGTAGTAGTAGACCTACAGAGGTAGTAGGTCAAGGGGTCAAGGGGTTACAAGGATAGGGTTGTCAATTTATTTAGGCATTATGAAATTAAATATTTTTGTATGGGAAACTGAAAATAGGAATTTTTAATTTTCTCCCCCCCACAACTGATCACCATTGTGGTCTGAAACCCCCCACCTTCGCATAGTACACATATTTAGATACACCTTGTATAAGTATAGATTTATACTTATTTATATATTTTTTTTCATCCATTCTTGCATGTTGTGTGTTAGGAAGCAAATAAATAAAGTGTATATGAAACCAACCAGTCAGAACAGGCTTGCTGACGCGCTTGAAGATATCAATATCGAAGATGGTGCACAGCATTCCTTCCATAATCCCGATCTGACTGCCGAGTCCAAGAGACAGCAGCATCAGGAAGAATATGATGGACCAGAACGGCGCGGGCGTCAGTTTGAGGATAGCCTGCGTGAACACTATGAACGCCAGCCCTGTGCCTTCTGCAGCCTGGAATAGAATAAATAAATATTGAGGACAATCCACACAACACTATCTAGCCCCAAATTAAGCAGAGCTTGTACTATCCCGTAGTACAAGCTCTGCTTAATTTGGGCTCAATTCTAGACCAGTATTTTTGTCACGGTAGATATATATCACAAGAATAAGAAGGGGCCTAATTCTCGGGCCGATCTCAATCATTTTGCAATTTTATTGCTTCTTTTCGAATAGAGAATGGATGATTTCCTCAAGTAATTTATCGACGACCTCATCGTAGAAGCCTCGACAGCTACGATATACGGAAAACGTAGAGAAAAAGTGCGATAAAGTCGAAAAGAAGCAATAAAATAAAATTGCAAAATGATCGAGATCGGCCCGAGAATTAGGCCCCAGACATTCTCCGTCACTCACCTCCTCAAGTTGCCGTCCCATGCTGCAGCCTGTCAGGTTCAGCATCTGCACCAGGGTCCCATTGGCGGCCAGCAGCTTGGGGAACTCCTCCTTATAGTACTCTTCCGTCGTATTCAGGTTGAAGCCTGGGACGTGCGCTGTGGTCAGGATCTTGATCTCCCTGAAGAAGTAAGTTTTACTTTGGTGACTGTGCATGAAACTGTTTGGTGGAGCCTCTAAAAAACTGAAGGTCAGGCTGATCTCTCAACCTCTCAGCTCAGTTGGTGGTAGCTCTGCCTTCTGAGCCGTAAGTCGTGGGTTCGATCCCCACCGAGAACAAATATTTGTGTGGTGAACACAGATGTTTGTTTACTGTCTGGGTGTTATATCTATTGTATTATAAACATGTATTTACAAAAATAAAATATTATATCAGCTATCTGATTCCCATAAGACAAGCTCTGCTTAGTTTGGGGCTAGATAGTGTTGTATGGATTATCTATAATAGTTATTTATTTCAGATATATCCGAGATCAGAAGCCTAATTCTCGGTTCATCTCGGATCATTTTGCAATTTTATTTTATTGCTTCTTTTCGAAGAGAGAATTGATGATTTCCTTGAGTAATTCATCAACGACCTCATCGTAGAAGCCTCGACAGCTACGATGTACGGAAAACGTAGAAAACGTGCGGGGTAGCACTTAGATTCTGTAAGGCCTGCACACATCTAAGCGATCTACAATGCCGATCAGTGACACGCTGTCAAATATTTGACAGCGTTTCACCTGAAACTAAGAATAGCATTTTACACAAAAACCGTCAGAATCGTGAAGCTAACGAAAAGATTTAGTACGATTTTGGTGTTGACGATAGACTATCACCGGTGTTAGCAATAGTAAGTGAAGATACGTAGCAATATTATTTCTCGCAAAGCCCGTCAGAGGCGCTCATCGTTTTTCATACAAAATCGGGATTGTAAAGAGGTTAAAACCTCTTTACAAAACGCTAACACGACACCTTATGTCTTACACGACACCAAAAATGGTGTTGCAAAAGTTAGAATAGCCCCTCTGATCTTCATCGACATCGCCTAGCTGTGTGCAGGCCTTACAGATCTAAGTGCTAGTTTGTTTTAAATGGATATGCCTTGGGGAATAGACGAGAAACTTATACTTAGCTTAGTTCTTTCTATATATTTCTATTCCACTTTATCCATTCATTTCCATCAAATAGTCTTCACGCACTTCCGCATCTTGAGTTCCTTCTACTTACCTACCCCTGTGAGGTATGTATAGGTACTGCATAACTTCCACACGTGGTATTGTTCTAATTATCTATTTTCATCAAAATACATAATCCCCCCCCTCCCCCCCTTTGATACTATTTCATAAACAATGTTGTCCTTCGGGTAATATAGAGTCAAGTTCACAATAGTAACCTATGTAGGTAGGTTTAAAACTTACCCACTAATGAACTTCCGACACGCTAATCCAAATCGATTAATTCTTTGAATTTGCAATGTTTACTTCACACGCTACATTACTAGATTACTAGACTTCGTCTATACTAATATTTTATAGAGGAAAGATTTGTACCTATTTTTGTATGTTTGTATGTTTGTAATGAATAGGCTCAAAAAGAACTGGGCCGATTTGAAAAAATCTTTCGCTAATAGAATGCTACATTCTTCCA